>CP137674.1:14393123-14825328 GCA_037976565.1 Mesocentrotus franciscanus | reverse complement strand
TAACCCATGGTTTAAACCCTCATTTACATAACCCTTGGTTTGAAAATTCACAAATAAATTAAGCATAGCTTGTCTTGTGCGCGTCTAATATTGGACCTCTGACTGTGTCGCGCTTATTTTGCGCTAATTTTAGACCATGTGTTATGTAAATGAAGATTTAAACCATGAGTTAGATTTAAACCTCCTTTGTGAATTCGGGCCATTGAAGTCCAAAATTTGTTTCTTAAAGTCATATATATCTGGTCGGTTCTTCTCTACGGGTGTGAATACTGGACATTAAACAAAGAGCTTGAAAGTAGATAAGAGGCTACAGGACCTTAATTGTTCTTGAGAAAGATAATTAATATATCATGGACAGAAAAGATAACAAATAAAAAAGTGTCCCGAAAAGCAAGTGTAAAACCATCACTCATCAACACAATAAAAAAGAGGCAACTGCAATGTGTTGGTCACATATACAGAAAGGATAATCTAGGAAAAAAACAATATTAACAGGGAAGATTGCTGGAAAGAGAAGCAGGGGAAGGCAATGCCTCACATATCTGCATTGTATGACCAAATGGGCAACCAAAAATGAAATCAGCAATACCAGCTTTTTACGAATAGCAGGTAATAGACAGAAATTGAGGGCCATGACGCATGCTTGCTGAATGTGATTGTGACTCTTTGACGGTCACTGTGCAGTCTTGAAGACCACTGGGATGGGATCATTGGATCTCATTTAATCGAAGACAGAGATTTCTTCAGAGATTATCTGTTTGTGCATCGCCAAACCCTCCTCAAAACATCTCCATTACCTTCACCGTTACCGCAACCTATGGGAACAGAGGTGCCACATTACCAATAATAACATGATTCCGCATGGGGCAACATTGGAAAGTGCACCCGTTTCTCCACTTACCCAAAGCCCATGATGAAGAAAATCCTGGTGAAATGTTACCCTCTCAGGATTAGCTCCAAACTCCATCACCTGGCAGCTAAATCAGTGAGAAGTGAGTTCATTCAACTGATTGGAAGATAGGAGTTGACAGTGTAGTTTACACCTGATCAATCTCCTAACATTCATTCCCAATTTCTTCTCCCTGGGTGCTTATGGCCGCTCAGCTTCATCTTTTCGGCCAACTTATTTAGACAATTTTCATCACACTTGGATTGAAGTTGTTAGAGCTTTGTATGACTCACTAGAATCTCAAATTGAAGGTAGCAACCATTAAAGGGTAAATGAAACTAGATACCAAGATAAAGTTTAAAATCCATTTTGCATTGTTTTTCATTTGCCTCATACATATAGGTTGTTTAATTTGGACTGTCAAAATGTTAACAAAATTGTGAAAAACTGATTTAGGGGGCCTCTATATGCTGAAAACACCCAACACCGACTTACACATAATTATACAACTACACAGTCAATTCATGGGCCTTATCAGCCATATTTAAAAAAAAAAATCTTATTGTGCATGGCGCTGCTTAATTATGTCTAATCTTCCCCAAAAATTGATTCTCTTGTCAGATCATGGTTTATTTGTTACTTTAACTTAATATTCCATGTAAATTTGTTGGATTTTGTGAGAATTATAAATTGATTATCACGGAACTCGACCATCTTAAGAGTTCACCTTTAAGGATACTTTCTGCTTTTAGGAATCACACCTAATTTGATTTAAGCTTGAGAGTTGAGTGGTGTAGGATGGTGGAAAGGGACTTCACAAAAGTGCCACATGAATCTCCAGGGGTCATTGAATGGCTGGTGAAGAGGAAATTTGAGGACAGTCTTGGGGTGAGGTGATGTGCTGAACCTGTGGGGTTTTAAATTTGCAATGCCCAAATCGGTGCTTTCTGATTATAGTTTGCAGGCACAAACCCTTGGCAGTCGCTGTGCGTAACAGTGTCTGCACTGTGAGACTAGGCTGACAGCATACTGTATGGGCTCTATACTATATAGCTGCTCAGGCATGCAGAGACTGACAGAGCTATAGGCTCTGCTCAAGGGTTAAGGAATTGTGGTAGAGTGTCAAATTAGAGTCTGTGCCTGCAGACTACTTCCGATACTGATTCCATATGCATTTTCTCTGCATAATCTTAGAATATCCTTGATTATAGTCATAAGGGTTCATTACATAGAGTTCCTTTGTCAAAGCAGGGATGGTCAAACTCTCCCAAGAGTCTTCATTTTGCCAAATTTCTGCTAAAGATGCATATAATTTTGAGTAATCCTATTATGAACACTTGAATTTGGCATTGTAAGTTGGCTCGAGCTCACTGGATCAATTGCAATCATTACAGGTAGTATTTTTGTTTGGTTTGTATTTGTATGCCTCCTCAGAAGATATCAAGCTGGGCACTATGTATTAAAAATCACAAAGTCCATCATTCCTAATCCTTGGCAAAATACCATGGAAACATTGTTGTGTGAACACACTTTGAGTGGACACCATGATTAGTCAGCAAGTCAGCAGGAGTCAATGGGATCATGCACAGTTGGTTTGTAGAACCCTCCAGAAGATAGCCTGTGAACATCCTTGCAGAAAGCGAACCCCATTGATCGTGCATGTTTTATAGATGGGTAATGTCACCCTAAACCCCCCTTCAAGCCCTCCTCCTCCATCACCCTCCGTCATGCATTTTTAGAGGAAATACCTGAGAAGATGAAGAAAAGGAGAGTGTCTTTGCAAAGAGGGGCTTTGCAACGTTCTGTACCCTGTCAGGGTGGTTGAACTCTGATGTGACCAGGTGTGTGCTTTGATTTTTATTGTAGTTTTGTTTATTGTAGTTTTGGGTTGTCAGAGAGCAGTCATTGTAATTTTTTGTTTAAACCTGATGCTACCATACAATCCATGTTCTAATTAAATGTTGTCTCCTTTCCTTTTGAGGATAGCTGAAAAGTTTCAGTGAAGAATTTTGATATTTTCCACACCAAATTGAAATATAATAAATTGAGCCATCTGTTCAATGAATTATATGTGTTCTGATGGACAATAGTGATTGTAATAAGGGACAGGCGAATGCCCTCTTAAAATTTGAGAGAGAAATACAATGGGAAGACTTTTAGATGAACAATTCCATTTTATTTATTTTCTGCTGGAATCTGCTCTAGATGCAGTCAGTTCCTCTTTAATATGTACACTGTTTTGTTCATAACTTCATACCAAAACAACAAAGTATTGTTCCTTTTTTATAGGAGATTGGGGATGCCATTCTTCAATATTGCCAAACTTCGCATTATTGATTGTCTGGGACTGAAATAGCATCTTGGAATGACTCTTTTTCAGAGGAGTTAGATGGCATATATGTGGTGTAAAAGCCACAAATAATAAACCAACGACCGTAGAATGAGATAACATTTTTCTTCTCTCAGTGCATTGACTCGCATCTTCAGACAATGTAGATGCTCGAGAGATGCACGATGCTGCTCTGACGATAGTGGCGTGCCTTTCCAGGTGCCTTGTAAACACATAAATCATTTCTACCTCTTCTCTTTCTCGATCGAGATAGGGGGGGGGGTGTGATTCTTCTGGTGCCTAATGAAGTCATCACTTCATTTGGCGTGTCTTCACGGTTTTAGATGCAACATTGGGGTAACCTTCATTAACCTGACCGGGTGATGGAAGTTCCCCTGTTACCGCTGCAAGTTTTATGGCAGCGTGGCTTTCAAAGGAGCTCCGCAAGAGATTACAGGGATGGGCATTTTTGTTCCAGAGTCGATGAAAAAACAGCGGAAGATGGATTGATTGCATCTGCTAGATAGTATTCCAAAGGAAGATTTACAGGATGCGGGAGATATACATACTTTATTCATTTCAATTGCAATTTGAATGGGCTGTCGCAGAAAGGTCATGCATTTCACATTGATTTTCTAGCAGTGTGGAGTAGAATTCCAATCACATTGATTCTGCCTGTGCATAGAAAGAAAACATGCCTAGTTATTTATGTAAACTGCATTTGGGAGCTGAAAAGGTCGCATCAATGTGCATATTTAGAACGTTCTCTAATGAAAAGAAATACTGATCCTCTCCTAGAAAATACAGTTAGGACTTGAAAAGGTCAAGCAAATGTAGCTCTTTTAAAAATATACAATGAAAAATATCAAACATGTTCTTCTATATTAGATAGATAGAGTCCATATATATATTATGTATTTGTACAATGTGTGGCCAAAACAAATTTCCATGTATTCTTGTTAATTTGGATGAATAAAAGAATTGAATTGAATTGACACTTTAGAAAATAAATGATAAACACAGCACTGAAAACGTGATAGGTATTGGTATAAAGAATCGCAAGTGTAAGGATGTGGAGGGTAGAATGTAGGTGTACTTGATAATACATTGCCGTATTACTTGGACTATACTATACTATTCAAGTTTAAATTCAAATTTCTTTCATTAGTTCATTCTCTTTATGAAAACATGATTGTTAATAAACCAAATCCTGCTTCTCCATCTCAAGAATGATTTGCAATTAGGGCTGGATACGCAGCTCCCAATCTGAGCAAAATAATAAAGCTTACAGTGGGGTCTCCCCCATGGTGGTACAAGGAAGATTGAATGTTAATGATGGTTCTGCACTCCAGTTGAAAGTAGAAAGGCTATCATTATTTTTTTTCTTCATTTTGCTTTTTAGACAAAGAAAGTACCAACATGGAACTTTAATCATATTGTACTGTTGAGAGAGCTGATATTATAATATCTTCATTTTTCTTTACTTGATATTGAACTAGCTATTTTGTTTTTGTTTTTGTGTGTGTTCCTACCTGACCTCGAGCTTCAAGATCACCTTTATAACTGTTTCATAGAGATCATCATCATGGAGCGTCGATTGGCAAGGCAATCTCTCTTAAAAATGATTTTGTGATCGACTTTTTACTCTGTGACCTTTATTAGCATACAGCAAACTTTTGGAGGTGATGGGGAGAGGAGGTTGGGTGACCTGGTATTAAATAGACTGTTGGATAGGGGTTGGGATTCATGGGGTTCACCAACGATGCCTTGGCCCAGTGGGGCATCCCGACAGCATCCATCGACTTCCCACATCACCGCATTACTCACAAACTCCATGCGAAGGCATGCTTGGGCAAGGATTGAGAACTTGGGGAGAAGTATGTGGTTTAGTGGAACGGTTTGTTTTAGAAGTGTATTGGGGTAATGATAGATATAGTATGTGGAGCAGAATTGAAGTAGGCCTCCATCTTCCCTTGATGTCAGTTCACTTGTGCTAGAAAATAGAAACTGAAATAACTATATGATCATGATCTGATGATATTGTTAGCCTTCCAAAATATGTACCTGCATCCCACCTTATCAGTTACCTGTGAATATGCCTACGAGACAAGCATTCTGGACTTCATGAATTTGGAGGTTGCATTCTATTTTGTTGTTTTTCTGTCATTTTTCATTTCAAAATGACCCCAAAACCATCTCAATCTCTATCAAGTTTTCGTGTACATGTACATTGCTTCTCCTCAGCAAAAGCCTTTTGAATTGAAAGCCCCCCTAAGGAATGATATTTGATCTGCTGATATGAAGCATATTTATGAACAAAAATATATATTTCAGTGTGAAGATCCATGGGAGAGAGGTTTTCAAAGGAGTGTCCATGTGTGCTCCAGGTATATGACCTACTTTTACCTCCAGCAATAGGCTTACATTGGATATTGTATGTAGCCTCATTCAAGGCTTGGTGCGTTGCAGTCTTGACTTCACCACCTTCCAAAGAACTGGCAGATTTAACTTTATACGCCAGATTCTATAAACCTTTTTACGTTAAGAATTCTTCAAAGTGTGGATTCCCATTCCATTACATCATAGTGTTTTATTTCACAGATGTTATTAGAATTATAGATGGAGTAAGGAAGTTAGCCTCTTCAATTGTAGATTTAAAAATAATGCCACCTCTTTGAATTCAGGCTAGCACCTGCAGTGGGGAAAGCCTCTGGTTTTAAAAGAGGTTAATACTATGCTCATGGGTGAAGGCATCTTGAACCTAAGATGTCTTGATACCTACTTACGTTGCTCTTAGAAGAATATGAAAGGGTGATGATCAACAATATCTTATTTCCAATTTCTTTTAATTCCTCCTCAATCCTGACCATTCCTTATCCCGACTGTGTATTCATTTCAGGTTAAAAAAACACTTTTATCTTGAACATAATGTAGCATGTTATGTCAACTTGTTTTTGACAGGTAAAGTGCTTAATATTGATATCAAAATTGTAAAGTCTCCCATTGCAGGATGCATGCATTCATTTATATTTAGAGTAATTGTTTGAAAAAGCAAATTTGGAAGTTTTAAGTGGAAGTTTTAAGCAGACTTATTTTGCTTGTCATGGCATAATATCTATATCAAACATTTGGCAATAGCACATATATAAAAGCCTGGTGTAAAATGGATCTATAAATTTCATTTTCTTGCAAAATATTTACGTACACATATCATTTTGGTTCATATTCCATCTACTTGTACATTTTCTGAAATGCCTCCCCAAAACCTTTGAAAAATGTCTGTAATCTATTTAGGCAATTCATAATGCATGGCACTGACTCGTGTTACAAACCTCGAAAGCCAAAGGCAGAATGAATTTTACATGATCAGTCATGGTGTCAAATTGGCAATGCACACTCAGGAAATGAAGTCTTATTTTTTGAATGACAATTATTTAATTCTCTTTTTAACATTTTTCTACTGTGCCAAAATCCTTCAGTCATAAAAATAAAAAATATGTAGTAAAATGTAATCTCCATTTTTCAATTTCTTCAATAAAAATATCAAATTTCTTTTTGTACTCAATGAAAATCTTCAACTGTCAAACCAAGTGGAAAAAGAATATTATTAAAACCCAATCTCATTATCCTTGTATGCTATGTATAGTCCTGTACTATACTCATCAATAATTGGTCCTACTTTCTGCCAGTGACTGACAACCATTGAATGTTTAAAAAAAATCTTTATTTTGGTCATAGATTCAACTTTTAGCAATCTTTTTTTTGTTTTCATGGTGTTGTATAACATTTGTTTGTTACAAAGCTTCCAAGATAAAATTTTCTGCTAAGAGGCAAAAAGATTGGTCCCCCAATGCTCTTTACACCCTCACATTATCATTTTAATAATGCATTATGGCACTCGGATGATAAGGTTGAGATGCTACACTTTTTGTCTGATTAAGTATGGCATTTTTATTACAGAAACTGCCTGAAGCATTTTACAGGCATTGCATCATTGCAGTCTCGTGACAAAAGTAATGCAAAAAATACATTTATTCATTCTTTCATGGGTTCATCGACTCTAAAGGTCTTGCATCACCGCAAACTTTGAAGTACATCTACAGATGGTTGCTATGATGATTTTAAAGGTAAAAACTTGAGTTCTGGTCAGGCGATTACATTTTGAAAGGAACTACCTGGAAGTGATTAGGGATTATTTGATTATGTAGTAAATATTAATTGATTTTAATATATTGTTATGTTTTTTGGAACAATCAGAGTGACAACCACTTGATCTTGTTGAAAGTCACATGGACTGCACACAGAAATTGGTATATGGGGCTACACATACATGTGGACTGAAAGTTTGGTCCAAACTAGTCAGCTTTTTCTCACCTTATGGCACTTGAAGACCAATCCTTTTCAGGGGACAATTCTACTAGATGGTCCTTTTTTCCAAACAGACATGCAAAGAATGATGAAGAGCACAAATTATTGTTTTATCTTCACCAGAACTCGATCCTCTCTTAAACTATCTGTCTCTCTTTGTTTAACACGGACCATAATTCCTACTCAACCATGTGTGGAAGGTTTTTTTTTACAGCTTTGTCGGTTTTTATTTCAAAAGTACAAATATTGAGGGTAACCATAGATATTTGTTTTGCGCAATAATTGACACTATTACCTAGGTGATGACTTTGAATAGAAAGAGGAAAGACAAAAGGCCTGTCCTCATCAGACCGAAGTTGCAAAATAACCCGCTATTTTCAGACTCGGGATATTTCCCCGAAGCTCGAAATTGCGTCTTCACCAGACCGATACGCTCATCGCAAACTAGCTCGGACGGGCGCATATTAGCCTGCTATTTCCTAAATAGCGATATTTGGGAAAGAAGACCAAGATTTCTCTGGATATTTTCTCGACCAAATAGCCTGCTAATTGCAACTGCCGGCTGATGAAGAAGCAAATTAGCTGGCTAATTTGAGATCGGGCTAGTTAAAATAGCGGGTTATCTTGCAACTTCGGTCTGATGATGACAGGCCTAAAGAGAGAGAGAAAAAAAAGAAAAGATTTCTGCTGTGGATGTGAGAAGGTAATGAAAAATATTGATTTTAATCAGTGGAGAGGAGAGAGAAAGGTGTGGGAAAAGTCACTCAACCAATTTGGGGGAAACATTGATCTGTGAGATCTGCAAAACTCACTGGGATGTTTGTAGATAAATAATTATATTGACTGTTTTGATAAAAATGAAAGCAGGATTTATCAAAAGCAAAAATGAATTTGTGACAAGGACATTTTACAGTTTTTGATCAATGATTAGGCAGTGTTCATTAGTAAACAGTCCAAGCTCAGATGATCAAGGCTAAATAAAGAATCCTAAAAATAAGAAATAATTACCATGTAGGGCTTGACACTAAGAGGTGCCCAAAATCTAAGTCCAGACTCCCCCAAATTATGAAATTTTGAAATGGCCTCATGCATACAGACTTTAAAAAGTTCAACTGGGACCCCTTCCATAAAGTTAGTTGTGAATTCTATTTAAGTCAGATGTTTTATTCACCCCCAAAAAAAAAAAAAAATAAAAAATAAATAAAAATAAAAATAAATAAATAAATAAAAAAAATGAAGTAGAAAAAGTCAGAGAAATGCAGCTCAAGAGCTGATACTTGGACATGTGCTGTTTGTTGTACAAGAATGACATTTTGTACAATTCTTTTTTTCCTCTCTTTGTTTTGACTTTCAGAGCTTACTTGTTTACAGCTCCCATTTTGTTACTTTGACCCCGTTCTCACTCACTTTGAAAGTGGTCTTAGTTAGACCGCTCCAGAGGAACGGGTCTTGAGGAACGGTTTGCGAGGGTTCACACTCCGAGCAGTTTTTTTATGGCTCAAACCGCTCCACGACTCAAAGTGGTCTTGTTTCTATGGCAGCTCAGGTCAGCAGGTAATTTTTTTCGCGAATACTAAGCGTATGTACCGTACTACATGTTTCGCGGCAACGTCACTAGACCACTTCCGTTCAAAGTACGCTTCCGTTCACACTCGCACGTTAGAGCGCTCCAAACCGCTCTTAATAAGACCCGTTCCTCGAGACCACCTCCCGAGGTGGTCTTCTGGAGCGGTCCAGAAGTCCACTTCCTGGACCACTTTGACCGTTCTCACTCACCTAAGAACCGCTCCTGAGGAACGGGTCTTAGTTAGACCGCTCCAACGAAGTGAATGAGAACGGGGTCTTTGACTTAGAATGGGGAACCATCAATTGAGAACAACACAGATAAAGTAAATTGGGGAAAAACCTGTCTTTCTCTTTCTTTTTCTTTCAAACTTTTTGATGCTTTTGTTATGATTTTCTCTACTACGTTGCTACTGTTAGGTTGTTAGGTTCTCTCATTAGATTTAC
This sequence comes from Mesocentrotus franciscanus, assembly GCA_037976565.1. Taxonomy (NCBI): domain Eukaryota; kingdom Metazoa; phylum Echinodermata; class Echinoidea; order Camarodonta; family Strongylocentrotidae; genus Mesocentrotus; species Mesocentrotus franciscanus. The sequence continues at coordinate 14,815,732 of CP137674.1, read as the reverse complement.
TGTTCCAAGAGGCTTGCATTCATACAAACCACATTATGCCATTGTTAAAAGAATGTGTAGGCGGATTTGCATAGAGTATGTGCAGTGTTCTTGATGAGTACTCAGTGACAGTGACGTACTGTTTTCTGCATGCATGCTATTTCGTAAGATCTCTTGATCAAATAATAAGGGTTTTTGACGTCAATACAAGAAGAAAGAAAGGGCTTGATTGCACTGCTTTGTTTAGCTACCACATGGGCCTCTTATTCCTATTTGACAGGTGTGACAAATAAAGCCCATTTGTCATCAATGCTTTTCATTCATGGACTCAGAGCCATTAAAATTGCTTTCAATTTAATAACAATTGGGAGAGTTAAAAATATTGGCATTATGGTAATTGTTTTTCAACCATAATGCAATGATTTTCAACTAATTTTTGTTATAAATATTTACCTTGAACAATGATGATTATGAGAAGGGCATTGTTCCTGTACACAGGCACTAGGAAGGTCAAATTGCTCAATTGCTATCCAAAAATTTAGTTTGATTTTTCATCATGTTTTGAGTATCAATTTATATAAATATGCAAACACATATTAAAAATTGAATAGAATACAATCAAATTTTGATTTAATCACTCTAAGGCCTCTTCAAACAGATGGAGGAGTGGAACGCGTGTGTCTAGCACCTCATGCCCATGCCATTTTTGGCAGTACTGCTTATGTGCCTGTTAGCATGTTTTAGCCCGCAGGTTACATGACTCACAACATTGCAATTAGAACCTGTAACCTTCACGTGCCTTTCTCCATACCACATGACCTCCCCTCCTACTATCCATGAGTGCAGTCTAAATAAACCATAACTCCCATCATCCATCGTGAGAATGTCCACAACGAAAATAGTTTTGCCCTCTCCGAGCGAGTGAACCGCCTGACAGCCCTTCATACCCAAACTGGGTGTAACTGCAAACAGGCCATGTTTACTAAAGAATCACTACATGAAAGTTTCATAATTGGTGGTTAAATAGCTCCAATGAAAGGTTTTCTAGTCAAATATTATTGCTCTTTATTGCCAGGAGACTTGTCATGTCATGGCCAAGGCAAGGTGATAACGTTTTGGTAATAGTTCTCTTTTTGTCATGAGTCAAGTCAGTCAGGCAGGGATGATGGAATTCCAGTGCGTCTTGGGATTTGGTGTGTTTCTTTGCTCATCATTTTTGCTGTCTCATCTGCTTTATTTTGCATAAAACACTGTCTGTTGGGTTGTGAAGAAGTATAATGGTTATTAAGTTCAGATATAACATTTTGCCCTCTCTATTTCCCCCTCTCTCTCTCCAACTCTCTCCCCCACCCCCTCTCATTTTCCATCACTATGTCTCATTGTCATTATTATTGTTTTTTTTTGTTTGTACACTATATAAAATCCCTGTAGATATTCCAAGACTTGGGGGACCTTTCAAACAGCTCAAATCATTTCATTGTGAAATAGTCCTGTATACCCATCTTATTCTTTGTACAAATGGGCATCCCAAGAAAGTTGGATTAGATACTGTATATACACTGAAGATTGCAAGTAATTACCAATTACTTGGTAATAAAGTGGTAAAGAGATCATACTTTTTCACAATTTAGAAATAAATGAACCAACAACTGTTCGTGATTTTCACAAAAAGTACACATTGAAGAAGTACTTTGCTGAAAATTTGTTCAAGAAAATATTGTACACAAAATTTGGATATCTTTTTAAGTTAAAGGGAAATTGTTCAATAAAGTATCAACGCAATTTAGCGAAGAACCTTCTTTTTCAAAATTTTCAGGTTTCAGAATATTTTTTCAACTACTAGGTCATGCAGAAAGAACTGAATGGTACATGTATAACATCAATTAACCTGACAGAAAATTCATTTGACTATGGATTTGATCAAGAGACATAAACGAACCATCAATGTGCAAAATATCCTTAACATATGTCATATCGGAATTAAAATGTCTGATATTGAGAGGTTTTCCGTCTACCAATATATGAGAATTCAGGCAAAGTGGTTGGGAAATAATTTTCTTAAATTTGACTGGGTTGTAGTATTTTAAGTGACTCCATGCAATCAATATATCATTCCAGAAAGGATCTGCATATTTATTGAACATTAGACGATCAGAGCGTAGATTGCCGCTAAAAAAAAAGTCAGCTTACATATATGTTTCAGAGAATGTGCAAAAAACATTTTGAATTTACTTTTGTTTTTGTTTTTGTTATTATTGTGAATTAAGATAATTTGAAATGGTATTATCAGCACTTAAATGCTTAAGAAAAGAACTTGTTTAATTGAATGAATATCTGGCAATAATTTTAAAAAAAAAACAACAAGAAGAATTTGATTTGAAAAGAAATGGAGAAAAAAAAACAAAGAGAAAGTAAAGGATGGAAAGGTTCATGGTAAAGCCATAAAATTTCTAAGAAGCCAATTTATTTCTCTCTAACAACAACTAGTGAGTTTGGCAGATCAGAGACATATACTGCATTTTTTCCCCCCAATTTTTTCACTCAACTTTTGAGTTATTTTCTCATTACTAAACTGAATATTCATTTTTTCATGCATTCATTTATGTCCAATTTTGCCAGTAATTATCTTAATGCATATTTAATATTTATCGATGATAAGCCATACATCAAATCCTCTGTTCAGAGCCACAAGGGCTTTAACTTTTTGTTAAAGTAAATTTTCTTCTGGCTCCAAACAGATGAAATGTCTCATTTTCTCTGTCTCTCTGTGGGTGTGTCTTCATCAGCTCGAGATTGCCAAATAGCCCGCTATTTCTGATTTGGGAAATAAGGCAGAAGTTACAAATCGCGTCTTCATCAGCTCGAGTTTCATGAATCTCGAGCTTGAGAAATTAGCTCGAGATATTTTGCTTAGCGTTCGCGCATAGTGCGAGTCTTCCGGCTGGTGAAGACGCACCGGACAAATAGCGGGATATTTTGCAAACTAGCCCAAGACATCTTGGGATGACTATCTGGACCAAATATCCCGCTAATTGCAACTGCAGGCTGATGAACACGCAAATTAGCTGGATAATTTGCGATCGGGATAGTTAAAATAGCGGGTTATTTGGCAATCGATCTCAAGCTGATGAAGGCAGGCCTTGTGTTTCTGCCCCCACTCCTCCTCTCGCTCTCTCTCCTCTCTCTCATAATCCATGATGATCTCTTGTGAGTATCTCTTATCTGTTTCATCTCTCTGCCCAGTTCTACCGTGTACCAGCTTCTAGTCATTATTCTTTGTCAATTTCATGTTTAGATTTGTATTTCTATCTTTTATCTTGGATTCGAATCAATCCATAAGAAGGGGCTTTCATAATGTTCCTTCTGTCATGCTTATATCTTACCTTCATATTATTTTTCCTTGGTTTAACTTCCTGTGCAGTATGTATCTTCAAGCCTCATCCATCTGTAGTCTGACTTTCAGGGAGAAATAAAGTTTTCCACTCTCTAGAAATGACTGAACTTAGTCTGGAATATAGACTAACCTCAACTCTCTTTCCTGTTGTAGAGAAATTCGAAGTGTACGATATGATAGTGTGTATATTGCAAACATGCTTAAACTCTCATTTACTAGGAGTAAAATAAATAATCTGAATCTAATCTGAAATTATCTGTCTTGTCTTGAAGCCAGGCTATCCCTTTCAATATAATTTTGTTGGAGAACATACCCCCTTCCTCCCCTCTGAAACCTGCTTGAGTGCTTATGTGTTCTGCTCCGTTACTTGCCAAGTTCATCATATTCTGACAGAGGAACCCCATGGGGGAGGTCTTTTCCATTTTGAAAGTACTCTTGAATAACCCTGGTGTTCTGTGTTCATTTAATCCATCTCTTGGTGAAATGATGTAAATTATCATGTTTCTTGATGATGAGAGGGGTGAATCAGTCAGACCTAAAGTAAAATTTGATGTTTTTGTTTTGGAGCCAGAAAGGCATTAACTGTGTGATGATTGAATGCCCTTCTGGCTCTATACAGATGATGGGTGACATGAATAAATTTACATATATTACAAAGGATTAATGTGATTGAAAATGATTCATTTTTATGAGTGATTTTCTATTGCAAGACAGATTTAGACAGATTTGATGAAACATTCACTATGTCTTCCTGTCTGTGAAAATTAAAATTTTGCTCCGCATCAAGAGATAAGTTTGTTAACTGTCGTGGCGTGGGTGTAATTGAAAGAGAAATCCAATTTGGGAGACATTGCAAACTCCCTCTTGAGAGAAAAAATGGGTCAAATCCAATGTGATCCACAGATATCGGATTAGATTCTTTGGGTGAACACCTCCATCAGTGTCCTAACTTCAGAGAATTCTAAAGATGTTCATGTGCTAAAATCCACCAGATAAAGTTTCAAATTTTAAAGGAGAAAACCTTTAATCCCATTACTTTAGGGACTAAAATCAACCAGATTAAGGAATTTTGAAAGTGTTGTCTCCATGTTTGGTAAGATTCTTTGTGTGAATACCTCCAGCTACATGTATCTCATTGTGTCTGGAACGTGTAAAGATGTTCAAATGCTAGAATCTACCAGATCAGGGAATTGTGATATGACTTCTTTGTATAGGATTACATTTGTACATGTATGTGAATGTTTCCATCATATATCATTACTTTAGGCATTTTTAAAGACGCCCAGGTGTAGGAAGCAAACTCTCAGGGAGGGGAATCTTTATTCCTCCAAGTAGGACTAAATTCCTGGTATGAACAGTTTGAACACCCCAATACAAGTATTTGTGGGGCTGTACAAGACATTCACATGGAAAGGAAACTATCCTATCATGGAATTCTGAAATGGTTCCTGTAAGACCTGTATGTACATGTAGGATTTAATTCTTATGTGAATGCCTCCATCAACCTGATAATGTTAAGGATTCTCAAAGACAGTTGGTTGGGAAAGAAACTCAGGGATTTTTTAAACTTGATTCCTCAGTACACGATGAGAGTTGTAGTGTGAACGCCTCCATCAATGTAATTACTTGTGGGACTGTACAAGACACTGAGGTGGAAGAAAAATTATCAGAACAGGTAATTCTGATACAATTTTCCCATTTAGAATTAGATTTTTGTTGTGAATGCCTCCATCAATCTAATAACTTTAGGGACTTGTAAAGATACTCAGGTGGAAAAACCATCAGATCAGGATACACGTCTTCCCCCAAGTGGAAAATTGTGGAAAATTGGAGGAAAGCGCTATTTCTCACCGGGCCCAATCGCTCTACGAGTATCAGATCATATTTGATAATTTGAGTGCCAGGGAAAGAGGCAGATATGTTTTCAAGATGGCGTCTTATTTTCCTGCCAGACTGATTAAAAGGTATCTAGAGAGAGACGGAGAGAATCTGGGTTGTGAGTTTTCAGACGATGGGAGGTTTGATTTGTTTATGGCTGTATTGATCAGTCAGGCGATAGGACGGAAGCTTTCAACAACAAAAAAGAAATGGGTCAAATTCCAGCAGAATCAATGGAAATTGCTCCACAAATTTGATCAACTTGGCTTTTGAGGAGTCTGATTTTTTCCACATGTACCTTTCTCCTTTGGGAAGTTTTAGTGTATACATATGTGGGAGAAAAGAAAAAGTATGGTTTTCTAGTTCAAAAGGATCAAATTTGTGTCCAGCTTTCCTGCTTTCAGTTTTGTTTTTCTGTGTAATTTGTCCCTCAGTACCAGATAAATTTCATTACAGCTTTATGCTGTCAGGCAAAATGCAATTTGGCTTTCACACAAATTATCGAACCAAGGGATGAGTGTTACATGAAGCAGCATAGAGTTAATTACAGTTGTTTACGAGCAAGTTGAACAAACTTTACCCACTCAAGTTGTTTTGACTGCTCTGAAATCAAATAAACTCAAACCTGGTACTTTTTCATTTATTTTAATGTGATTCAAAACCATATGCTTATATCTAACTCAATTTCAAAAGAATTTAGCCAAAAAGGTAATTGTCATCCAAATATAGGCATTAGAGCTTCATTCCTATTTACAATATCAGTTCCCATTTTGAAACCACAAATGATTTCAACTGGTACTTCATTTTCTATTCCAAGTGTTCTTCCTTCCCCCTCTGTTTATTTAGCATGTACCCGAATGCCCAGTGGTGAAAAGTACAACAACAGCAAGAAAAATAAGAACACAATGGCCGTTATTTTTCATTCACCGTACAGAGAGGTGTAGAGAAATCATCAACAATAGAGGAAGAATTCCAAACATATCTTTGCCGTGATTGATTAGGAAACTTTTGAGGAGAAAAATCCTGTCGTTGTAGCCTCAAGTGAAAGAAGAGTTTGTTGCATTGTCACAGGCAAAGTTGATATTATGAAGGTGCAGTGAGTCTATTTGACTGTTTGGATGTGTTTGTATAACCTTATTTACAAGCCTTTTGCCATCCTTCATACTTGACTGGTACTGCTAACGTCGGGACACGACAATAATCACTCTGCATTATACTCCCTAATTCATCACCCATTTGCATGCCCAATTTTGCCTTTTATACGTTCGCATCGGGTGCAGGTCACCATTCGCGAGCTGCTGTGCCGACCGTCCAGTCGCACCAGTGGAAACTTAACCTGGATTACTTATTCATCTTCGCATGAGACTGCCATGGTGTCGGACATCACTGAATACCATTTATAGTGCCGGACGACACTACTGTATAAATAATGACCGTGACTTTGTACGCTTAAACACTGGATACAGAACGCAAAAGACAAAGTTGTGAAGTCAGGAAATTTGTGGGGCTTCTTTCAGGGATTGTACTGTCATAATACACAACGTTGTACTATCTGCACTAGTGATTTCTTTCTTATTTTGTGCATAGTGTTCTTTTCTTTTTCGTGTGTAAACTGAATAGCAGTGGAGATTATTTCTGCATCGAGGTAATGTGTTTATTTCATGGTGTTACAGTCAAACCTGTCTATAGCGACCGCCCAAGGGAAACACAAAAAGTGGTCTTTGTAGACAGGTGGTCTTTGTAGACAGGTTCCTTTAGTACATGTTTCAATGAGAAACCATTTTGAAAGGAAACAAAAAATGTGGCCTTTGTAGACAGGTGGTCACTAAAGCAGGTTTGACTGTATTAGGTTAAGGCAGGGCCATATCATACTTGTGCATGGATAACTTCAAGTGATTAAAGGAGGGGACATCATAAGTGCTATGATAGAGATAGAATCACTTATAGAATTATGTTTGTTTTTATTTATTGGAAAACTAATCCTTAATGGTGATTGACATAATTTCATGGATTTTCTCCCTTTGATGCAGTGGTTAAAAGGCTGCATCAATTCACATTGTGATAATCACTGACAGTTTTTCACCCTGTCTTTTCATTACACTGATAATAAGATGGGCCTGTTGACACAAACAATCTGAAGTTGACTGATGACATTCTTTTTTTATAGTATTGCTGTGAGCACTGTGTTTTTATTCCATTGTTGTATTGATTGTTTTTAAATTGTGCAATACATGCCTATAGTTATATATACAATCAATTTGATATGCATGATGCTTTTTATTACTCAACAGTAACTCTGTTCTCACTTGCATTCTGAAAAGAAATACCCATTTCATTTCTCTTTGTTCCTATGATGGAGCGATAACGAGGTGCATTCACACTGCCATCTTGTTTGTCTTATTTGCACATCAGGATGTGTTCACACTAGTAGTTTGATAATATAAATAATGATCTATTTTCTTATTTCTTTCTTTGATTCAGTGATCACAAGACAAGGTGCATTCACACTGCAATGAACTGACACATCTAATCATTTGAATCATGGAGCAGTGGAGGATAGATTGTGTTGCAGTGGTGGTGCTGGCCACGGTTCTCGTTCTCACCATTGGACAGTCTGCTGCATGTAAGTTGACAATCTTATCACAACAGGGTGCTACAAAATCAACTTGCCCTCTTGCCCTAGAACAACGAATTATGCCTATTTCTTTGCCATGCCTGTCACATTGGCAAGCAAAACATTTTTTCATCTCGATGTGCATATAGGATTGTATTTTATAGCAACTAAGTTCGGTATTCGAGCAAGTGCTTCAAAGATCAAGTTGCCTGTTTTGACAAGTTCAAAATTAGAATTTTGTTGCATCCTCTGTACGTGAGTTGAGTGTTTTGTTTGTTTTGTTGTGGATGACCTAAACAGTTGTATGCTAATTTAGTGTTCAAGATTGATCGTGAATATAGGATGTGCTCAATTTCAAATATTTCCTCAAATTACCTCATACACACATACACACAATTTTAGGAAGTACATGTATTGTTGAAAATAGAGGTCTAGCTGAAAAAAAGGAGTAAAACAGATTTTTATTATTTATTTTCAACTCTTTGAGTCACAGACTGTGATGCTAGGGGCCATTTGGTGGCGAAAGCTTTAAAAAAGTTTATTTTCATTCCACCATCGTTCAACACGTGGTTCTTCTTCGAACACTCACACACCTTCGATCAATGGAAAACCCCACCTCGACTGTAAAGGTCTGAATTTGTTCTTAGGAGGCAGGCAGGCTGTCAAACAATTATGAGCTTGACTTCACACATTTAGTAGAAGGACAATTTGTCCTTTCACACCTTTTAGCACCTTCAGACTATACCAACGCCTGTCAATCAACGGCCCTGTCCGTGTTACCCCTAATATTTCTCATCGTTTGTTACGTTCGTTTTGTCTCCTGTCTGCCCCTGATGGAAGAAGTGTCACGTGTTGATGTTTTGAGTTTTGAGTTTTTTGGGTCTAATTTTGAAATGGGAATCAAAATGAGCATAAAAACTGAGCCATCCATAACAAATTTTCAATCAAATTTTGAAAGTTATTAAACATTTATTGGATGCATGATTACTCTGATGCAACTGGTTAATAAGGTTGTTGATAAAGAATGATGATGATGTTGGTAATGATTATGATGATGATGAAGATGACTATGATGATGTTGGTGATGATTATGATAATGATGAAGATGACCATGATGATGGACTTGTTATGAGGCTGATGGTCGCTTAGTTGGCTTTGAAAATTCTAGTATGAGTTGGAATCTTAAACTTGGTTGTAAATATTTTCTTTGACTTGTTGAATAGTTAATACTACATATATCTTTGAATGTGCTGCCTTACTTTTTATTTTTTTTGCATATTATTTACGTAACCTTCATAAAGTGAGAATGAATATCCAAGATTCCCGCTGAACATACTTTGACCTTGTAATGTATACACCAAGGACACCAACAAAACTCCATGATATCCCCATCTATACTTGTTCGCCTTGTGAACCCCTTTCATGCTGATCAAGCGCATCACCGTTACCATTATGTATCACCCTAACCTCACCGCCTGTCTACGACATCCCTGCACGTCCCACACACAGATTACGTGTAAAAAGTGACAACTAGAGAAATGGGACTGTTGGAAGACGCTTTTTGCTTCTTCTCATCCCAAATGAGAATGCTGGGAAAACTTTACCTTCTTGTTTCACATCAAACCCAACCCTGTGACCTTTCGATCCACTCCCAATGTTGACTCTAGCCAGAACACTGACTTTCATAACATTTTTCTTCCAAATTTTTAAACAAACAAATTAGCGCTCTTGACAATTTCTGTGTCTTCTTCACCCATCTCCAGGTGTGTTAGAATAATAGAGAGGTCTAACTTTGATAAATGCCCACTAGGTGGAATATTTTTCTTTCAGATTCTAGTCGTATTTGCTCTTATTGTGTGTGTATTTTCTTAGCCTTGAGATGGGAGTTACTCATATTGCTATGATGATATCCATGTGAACGTGCAATGTAAAACATGTTTGAGCTTAAGTTAATGCACATCTCGCAAGTATCATGAAGTATGCATTTAGTGTTGTATATCCTTGCAGATTAATCGAATGTGAAATTCAAGCGCATTAATTTCTTGCAGATGTAATCGATTTGGACATATTTTCATCATTTCATGTCAAGTTCCCCCTTCCTGTTCGATCATTGATTCATCTTGTGTCTCAATGGTTTAATCAGAGCAGTCATGTGATTCGTATTCATTACAAACACCAATAATGTTCCTTAATAAGATACACCGGTGACATCCAGCTCATAAAATCAAGAGTCATTTATTGCTGTTGACAGATCACTCATATTTTCCATTTATTTAATCCCGTTGTAATTTTGCCTGACGCTGCTGCTCCCTGTTCCCCGACTATCACCTTTCAATTCTAGACAGATGGGTACTAGATACATTTCATTGTGAGGTAATTTGAAGGAAATTATGCGACAGATTTTTCTCATCCTCTATGATTATCTCCAGCTGAGGAGGAGACTGTATTACTTTGCCGATGACACTCCTCAATTAATACCTTTCTGTCCTTTTCAAACCATCGGCCATTTTGTTCCCACTTCTTCTTCATCAGCATTCCTTGTATCGGTTAATAGATAGATACACCTGGGCCAAGTTTAGTTGACCCTCTTTCATTAGGCCTGTCTTCATCAGCTCGAGTTTGCCAAATAACCCGCTATTTTAACTATCCCGATCTCAAATTAGCCAGCTAATATGCGTCTTCATCAGCCCGCAGTTGCAATTAGCGGGATATTTGGCAAACTCGAGCTGATGAGGACAGGCCTATTTATATAATCTCTTTCTCATGCATTAGTTCACTGACTCTACATTTACCTAAATTCTCTTGAATTCAAACTATCCTCCATTATGTCTGTTATGTTCCCATTTTCCATATGCGGTAATGTCATATCAGTATTTAAATGGATAGAAAAATACACCATGGCCAAGTTTGTTCCTGATATTTCATTCATGATCTCTCTCACTTGCATTTGTTGTTTGCATATAGCGTAAAATAAACCAAACTCCATCAAAGTTGTGGAGTTTGTCTTCTTCATCTGTAATTTTATCTGTACCTCATTGTATTTTGATGATTGGTATTATTCTGGTATGCATTTAAAATCCATTGAATTTAGAATGATTATTGCACTCCTTCCATCTGTCTATAAAAAGAATGAAATTTCCCATGTGAACATATCAAGTGATAATTGATGAAGGGATCTCTGTGGTGCTAGTGGTGGTTCTTTTCCCAATGAACCAGATTAAACTTCCCATGTGAACACAAGAATTGAAAGTTGGCTGTGAGTTAGGTATCGTTTTTCATTAAAATTCATTGAGAATTAAATCTCTCATGCGAACACAACATATGACATCCAACTGTCAGATAAGTAACTCTTTTTTTTTGCCACTGAATGTGGATTAAATCACTCATGTGAACAGAGCAAGTGATAGTTTGCTACAAAATACATGTGTAGGTATCTCTCTTCATTGCCATCGATTGAGAATTAAATCTGACATGTGAACACAACAAGTGATAGTTGAACGAGAGATATCTGCTGGTGTTTGCAGAAGCATCACTTGAGAGTGCTCACACCCAAATACCAAACTCACGAGCTGACGACAACTGTCAACACGACCCATTGGATCTTGTGGCAAGTTTCGTTCACCCCCTTTTCTATTTGGGGGCATTCATTCGGTCGGATATCGCAGATGGGGCCCTTCCCTAGGTGTAGATCAGCATGCCCTTCATAACTTCATCTGAGTGTTATGAGAGGAGCCCATGGCAACATCCAAAACAAAGGCACAGATTCTGTTGTTAGGGAAAGTGTCTGTGTAAGGCATTAGGATTTGTGGAAGCTCCATTGAGGGATTTGATGCCTAAAATCTGAAAATTAACATTTTGTGGGTTTCCCAATACCAAGGAAGATAAATGTTTGATTGAAAGTAGTGCATCTGGGTATATCTACAAGTAGTGTATACTCGCTATCTGGAGCAAATTGTTTCACAACCTTTTTAGAGATCAAGAAACATTCAAACATCCAAGTACCATAAATCACATACATGTAGTCCTGTAATAGAAGAATCCTACTAGCATCACGTAGCGGTAGCCAAATTGTACTGTATGACTACCGGTATGAAGTTTGCATTTTAATGAATTTTTTATCTTGGTACGCATTATGAATGCTATGATAGCCTTTCAACACTTTTCAGAGATCAATATACAAAATATGGTTTGATTTCCCTTTAAATACCCAAATTACCTAATGATGACAAGCAGTGATTACCAGATTTACAGTGTAGACTGTAGACCAGTTCTCAGGATATAGTCTTACATGTAGCCTTTAACTACTCCTACGCGATGGGTGATTAGGATCATAATGATCAGTAAGTTTGACCAGGTGTGCTCACCGCATATGCGTAGGCTGAGAATCGAAAGTATAGACCATTGCAGAGAGATGAGAGTTGATAGGCTACACCAAAACATCTAACTAGACCTAATTCACTGGCCCAGAAAGTCAAGGTAAAGGGCACTGAACAAGGGAGAATGGGTCTCCTTTCTTACCCACTTTCACACTTGGGAATTAATCTTATTTTACTTATGAAATGAGATCGGTTCTAGAGGATGACTATTCATATGATAATGTGGAAACAACAGACAGGCATACATGTTTCTCTATTTAGGGGGGGGGGGTCAGTGGTAGGGAGGGGTTAGTGGTAGGGAGGGGAAAAAGAAGTAGAGCGAATGCAATATATCACTGTTAGGTCCTATTTTAGGGAAGGAAAGGAAGGGAAGGGAAGGGAGAAGATGGGTAGGACTAGGAGAGAACATACCTCTACCAAAGATAATAGAAACCAATTAAGACTCGGCTCATCCCAGCATTGTGAGAGGATCAAAATAATGATTACATGGATTTCAGATGAATGCCTGCATCTTCCCAGGGACAATCCTTTCCCTTCTACCAGTGACATACTTGTGATGCATCTTCACCAATCACTCCAGCAGAGTCTTCCAATGGAGGAGTAAAGAGATGCGGGAGTAAAAAAAAGAGATGAGGAAATCTCCATCTCAGAGGCGCTTTCCCCATCTTTTTAATCCTTGTTGTCTGAATAGCGGTTTATTCAGGATTACAGGCCTAGAATAATGCCAAGTCTTTATCTGGTGGCGAAGGATCATCATTTCCAATGCTGATTTTGACATTTGGGATGTTTTTGTGTTATCTGGCAATGCATAGGGGGTGTTCACACTAACCCAATGTTCATGATTAGATCTCTGATTTGCTTTCCATTGACAATTCAGAGATAACGTCACTTTCATATAGCTATGATATCTTGCAATAAAGACTCTGTAGGCCTACAATTTATGTTTTAAACCATCACAAAGTCACCTTAAACATGAACTCCCATTTTTGAAGTGATTTAATCTTTGCAGTGCGAAAGGGTCTTGTCCTGATATTCAGATCAGTGGTAAAGGATGGATGGTTGTTCTAAATATAGAAATATAGATCTTGAGGCTGATGCATTCATGTATTAAACTTGGTGAGAAATGAAAAGAAATTTCTCCCTTTCTTCTCTCTAGCGAAGTATAAGTTTGATGAATGAGTTTCTTAGTTCGGGATGAAGGCCAATTCATTTCCATCTCTTTGATATGATAACCAAAAGGGTGGGTCTGAACTGTGAAGTTTAATATGCTTTGACTTTTCTTCGATCCAATGTCATTGAACAGGAGGTGAGGTGAACCAAATTTTTTGATACATATTTAGGTTTCTGGTAGAACAGCAAAGTGATTACCTTGGAAATGAAGGTGGGTCAAGCCTTAGGAAAGACTCTGAAAATGCCAGCACTTTCCAATCCAGTCAGAGAAATATAGGTGAGAGTGATGACGGATAAAAGACACTTCCATCTGAGTTTACCACCATCCTAGAATGATTTGAATATCAGGGGTAACATAAAAGACATTCTTAGAAGAAGATCTCCTCTCCGGTAGCGATAATGGGTTGAGGATAGCGTAGGCAAGCCGATTAGAATGACCACATAATGGGGCAAGAAAGGAGTTTGATTGGAAATGAAGGGTAGTCATTTCTGGAAGGAGAGAAGCTTGAGGTATGTGGTGAGATGGGATGATGAAGGGAGAGAGATGTCAGGTCTTGGGAAGCGGAGACTGTATCAAGAGAGTGCGATTTGCGCTCCAAGGGATAGGAGATAAGATGATGGGGATCATGATGAATCGACAAATGGATGTTCAGACTGTTAAACGTCCAGTGAAGTTTTGCAGCTTAAGGTGTTGGTGTGAAAGGGTCTATTTGGAATCATGACTGCCTGATGTTCATGAGGGATAGGAGATGAGATGGGATCACAATGAATCAAGAAAGAGATGTTCACACTATCAATTTCGGACTAAGGTATTGCGGCCAAGGGCATCAGTGTGAATTGGTCTTGTGAAGTAATTATGGAGAGAAGATAAGAAAATGACCAATCAAGAAGTGGATGTTCACACTAATAGTATCCAACTAAGGTTGTGTATTGAAGAGCATGTGTGTGAATGGATCTTTTCTCTCCTCCTTCTGAAGTTCATGTGAGGTAATAGAACCTGGAAGTTTCATATCACTTGAGATGGGGGAACATGATGAATTGAGAGACAGGTGTTCACACAGCAATGCCTGAGGAAGGTGTGTTGGCCAAGGTCATCAATATGAAAGGGTTGATCAAGATGATGGGGAAATGATTGGAACCAAAGTTTGTGTAATATACATGTAGTAAGACCAGAAACCTTTCATATCACTTCTGATTAAACCAGTCAGTAGCAGATTCCGAAGGCAGGGTCCCACAACATTTGACATTTTGTGGTCCAGAGTTCTAGGGGTCCTCCTGCACCAGACCCATGTTCATGTCAAGCCCTGATATAGGCATATGTTTGTTTTGTGCACACTGACCCCCTAACCAACACATGTACCATTTTTGTTATTGCATCATGTATGAAGCGACATCAATGGAAGGGCTTGCCAAAAATCAACCATGGGAAAAGACTTATTCTCGCATGACCAGAGAGAATATAACAATATTTCATATATTTCTCCTGAGGGGTGACCAAGCTGTTTGTTACACACAAGTCTAAAGTCCACCTCCTTCAGTTATGGAAGTGGCATAACTCCCATTCCTATAGTCTCTGTGTATATAGTTACTGAGAATGTGCGTGAATACTGATCACCAAAGCAGAAGCCCAAAGTGTGAGAAATATTCCCAGAGATTCACCAAAGTCACAAAAATATAAAGTGGTGATGGTCCAGTTAATGGCCGAAAAATAGATCATATCAATAGTGCTTTTGTAGAAAGTCACCAGAAGAACAGAAGACTAAGAGTTTGAGCTGATTGAGCGCATGCTAGATAAATATTACCCTCCACTTGAGTGTTTGTGTCTTTTCTCGCTGCGAGTGCTCTTCGTGATTGCGTGCAGATTTTCACGATTTCTCTGTCGCTCTTCAAACATCGGGTCACGTTCTTTGGCAGGTTCTATCTTCCTCTGATTACCCCATCCTTTTTATCAGGAAATATATATATGAATCATCTGCATAGAATGTTTGCTGATAATTGCCTTGATTGTATTTGTTTAAATTGTATTTGTTTAAATTGTATGTGTTCAAATTGTATTTGTTTAAATTGTATGTGTTTAAATGATCATTCAATGATGGGACCTTCATGTTGTCTCACTACCACTCAACGTATGGAAATCAGACATGTGATATGATATGCCATGTTCCATCAGCTGATGTAAATGAACTTTTATATATTTGTTAGGAATGAATAAATATTGCATTTTAAACTGAATAACCAACCTTTGTACATGTATATGTTATGTTTCCTATAAACAAACTATTCATTGTTGATCCTAACGTGTAATTTTCAATTTTCTTAAGAAACATTTAAGAGCCGTTGTCAGTTTACTCTCCATTTACTTGTAGAACACCAAGAATCGTCATCAGTTTACTCTACATATACTTGATGCAACACCCTGAGGTATACTTTGATGAGTTGGAATAGATACAAGGTCTTTCCTCTCTTGTGAGATGCAGGCCTTTCTGTATGCTATAGAAACAGATCATGTTTACTTTATCCGCTCGGGGATCGTCTTGGACCTATTTGTTTGTATCCCCATTCAGCAAAGTGTCAATCTTACAAGGCAACAGCCAAACGTTACTAAGTAAGTTGCTTGATTGGTGGGCATTTCTTCCATTGACTCCATGAATAATGCGAGACGTCTTCCTATACAACTCCGGCATACCTGTCCCCCTCTTTGTAATGTACACATCAGTTCTGCAGTTGAAATTAAAGGGAAGCCTTAGTACTTGTGTTAAGATCTCAAGGGTTTTATCAATCGTAGGACCATTTATTGGGCCGCATGTAGCCAGCGACCTTTATTTATTTGTGTCACGTTGGGCTTTCTTTATGTAATAAGTGAAGTTTCTATTTATATTTTATAGATTAGGTTAATTATTTTGTTGTAAGATCTTCATTTATTGTAATAATTCTACTTGACAATGTGCACTATAAATATTTTTAATAAGTTTGTTAGCTTCCAAATATAATTAAAAGCTTGATCATTTTAATGAATTAAAGGTGAAAAATCTTAAAGGTAATACAAAGTTTTGGGAAATTTTGAAAATGGCCGGATAGCGATTCTTTAAAATTTTGATATATTTGGATGCCCCTGAGGATGAATTATAAGCACTAGAAAATATAGCCCCTAAAACACTTCTGATTTTGAGAAAAATTGAATATTAAAATTTACCGGTGCTCCCGGTAAATTTTGATAAATTTCAAATAGCGCCTATACGACCATCCAATATTCAATCGGTCGATTTTAGTCAAGAAACATTGTTTTAAAGCTAAATTAATATCTTGACCTTGAGAGGGAGCTATACAACATAAGGCGTTTATTATTTACAATTTCATCACTTTAGACTCGATTTCGACCACGACAACGATCACTGAATATTGTAGGATCGCATATGCTTCCAATATGTTCATTTTAACCAAATTCATGACTCCATACCAAAACTTTGTATTACATGTACCTTTAATCTATAGAATCACACACACATACACATATAAAATAATGTGTGGTTCCATGCTTGCCATCTGAGAGGGATTATTTTTTCAATTAGATAAAGTTATATAGAGCTCAAAAGTCAGAATAAAATGTAAGAACAAATCTACTCATGTAATGATGAGAAGTATGAACTGCTCTGATAGAAGAATGTATGTAAATTTGCCATCCATCCATCATGGCCAATTTCAAACTTGAAGAGAGAATTTGACTTGAATACTAATTCCTGGAGTGCATGCTAGTGATTGGTACTGAGAATGATTAAACTTCTTTTGTACAGATTCAAACAGGCTGAAAAGATCCTGATGTGCTGTGGTTTTGAGGGCCATTTCTCTGAGCTCCCTGGCATACCGGGCCGGCTCCTTTTATGCATTCAGATGCTGCCCAAATTGCACTGGTTTTTGTGGTTTTGTTCATCTCTTTCACCGCTACTACATCAGTGGTCCAAAGATTGATTTTCGAGAGCTGGATT
The DNA here is from genome assembly GCA_037976565.1 of Mesocentrotus franciscanus. Taxonomy (NCBI): domain Eukaryota; kingdom Metazoa; phylum Echinodermata; class Echinoidea; order Camarodonta; family Strongylocentrotidae; genus Mesocentrotus; species Mesocentrotus franciscanus. The sequence goes on along the minus strand of CP137674.1, from coordinate 14,798,338 downwards.
GGGACTCTTACCTGATTGCAGCTGGCCATGTTAAGTGCAGGAGTTTAAATGTAAAGGAGACTGTAATGAAATGGATATCTGTCTGACAGACGAAATCAAGACGAATGATACCCATTTGAGTATTTAAAATCAGTTATTTTCGAAAAAATATATTATTATTACTTATTCTATTCTGAAGATTTTGATAAGCCAATAACCTTTAATGTTCTATTTTTCTTTAGACAAAGAAGAGAGAATTCATAGTCAGAAAAGGCGACTGTCTGGCAAGTTGATTGGAATATTTATTCTCATATAATGGAGTAAAAGTAAGAAAGCAAACTGAAATGGTGTAGCCCTTTATGAAATACACACATGCGATATCTTTCATAAGAAGCAAGTCATGATAACTTGAAATGACTGCTTTCAATTTGCTGAATAATGAATACATTCATTATGTGTAGGAAGCTCTTGAAATGCATAAGACTGTCCATGATAAGACTGTCACTTCTCTATCAGCGCAATGTACTGTGGTTATCATTGTGCCTAACCCCCCAATCTGGACCTTTACCAGTTCTGGGGTCATTTTCACAGAAAGAAGCTGATCCATAATCAGCTTCACTTCACCACAGATTTAGAGCATTTGATCCTTTCTTCTGTGGGTATTGCACACTTTTCTTCTTACCTGATTTTGTTTAACTTTCACTTTTCAAAACTATGTAAGAGTGACTACTTCCCATTCCTATTCACCACACTTTGCACATAATCTTTTTTTTAAAGTCTTTTTTTCTGTAGTATTTATGCTTGTGTATAAAAGGAAGTCACAAAAAAAACTTTAAAAATTATTGTACCAAAAAAAAAAGGGGGGAAAAAAATGAGGGTAACTTAATGAAAGGCATCACTTTCATAAACCCAAGAACAAATATGGTGTCGAAATGATATACATTCCATATCCTCAATTGAAACATTACATTTTTTTTCTCCATTTCAGTGGTATTTTATTCCAAGATTCCTCCCCTAGATGGACATGTATCAAATTGCAATTAAGACGCCATGCTGACACCCCCAGCATCTAAACTCATCAGGAGAAAGGCATTCTTCTTAGGAGTTTGCCCTTTCACCTTGCAAGAAAATTGAAACATATCTGCTTCTAAACCCGGAGACAAGGAGACTGGAGATGAATGAAAACAGAGTGTCGATGATATCCATGGCCTTCCTCTTCCTCATTTATTCATTCATTCACTCTCCATCTCTCTCTCTCTCTCTCTCTCTCTCTCTCTCTCTCTCTCTCTCTCTGTTCTTCTTTTCTTCTTCCCTCTTCCCTGTCCCTCCTTCCTGCCCCCTCTCCCCCTCATCCTCTCTCTCTCTCTCTCTCTCTCTCTCTCTTTCTCTCTTCTCATTACCCTTTAAATATTTTGTTCAAACTCCCTGACTTTATTTCCAATACCACTTAATCAATGTTTTTTTTTTTAAAGGTCAGATTAACTTATGAATAAAACGAGTGAAAAAGAGGACTGTCTTCTAGTTTTAGTTTTTAGGAATACCCCCTTTTTTTTGTCAAGTTTTATTCATCTGTTTAGGCAAAACCTTGCTGGTGTAAAATTATACCTGGGTGATGGAGATCCCTTGTCAGCTTCAGAAGAGAGACCAGAATGAAAGAAAAGAAGATAGATTTTATTTTATTTATAAAGAGGAGGATTTTTGCAGAGAGTTGATGGATTTGAAAAGGAGCATGCTGCGACCCTTGAAATATCATGGGTCAAATATTGCTAAATTTTGTAATGAACAAAATTTGTTTCCATCCATTGTAGAAGAAAGAATGAACTGATTTGTAAAATAACATGCCCTTCCACTATCATGAATTTTCAAATTATCATATTTGAAAGAAAAACAAATCTGTTTTATATTGTCTTTGTTTATCTACACAGTTGTCAAAATATAAAATGCAGCCCAGATGAGAGCAAGAATTTTGTTTTGTTTGTTTTTAAATTTGTTGAAATAGTGGCTATAACCTCAGTCTTGGTAGAAAGTGCAGTTTGTTTTTTCTAGGTTCAGTAGTTTGTACTATGGAAACATGAGTTGCCAAAATACAAAGTATCTCACATTTTTATCATTTCAAATTCTGAACATTGCATTGCTTTTTATTTTTAAAGTGATTTACCCTTGGAATTTGAGAGTGAATTCTGAAGTCTGCCTGTTTGTTGATAGAGAAAGATAGAATGAGATAGTAATTTGCACTTCTTTCTTCATTTCACATTCTTTCCATTTGTCTCCTCTTTCTTCATGTTGATGTGTTTCCATTACTCAACTCTATTCAATTTAAATTCATGTTTTGCTTGAGCAGTTGTGCTCCAGCATGATACCTGCTAACATTCCCAACAACTTGAAAAGATAGTTTTAGTATTCTGTTCAAGGTGGTATATTTATTTTGAATGAGCTAACTTTGAGTGAGTCGGAAATTTGGAACCCTATGTATGCAAAATTTCAAGAGCATGATCCCTTCTATATCAGCTAAATGAGGTTGTAAAATTGGGAAGCTTTCCTCTATTTCGCAAAATATCATAAGATTTGTTGTCATCGAAGACATCTCTTCACGTCACACAAATGTGTCTTAGCAAATTTGCTTGTGATCGAGGAATGCTGTCAATATGCTTGGATTGCAATGTTAATCAAATGATCTTATAATAAAACTGATGCTGTGGGTATTTCTGGGGCTGCTTTTCAATGGGCACTGTTTGTCGTGACAAAACAGAGACACAAAATGTTCAAATTTGTCTGCACTTTTTGGAAGTGCTAACGGAGGTTGGCCGAGCTGTCACTTCTGATCGTCATCAAAGACATTGGTGTTGAAGAAATTGTACATATGAGATCGTGGACGTCATTGCCTGACATGCATGCCATCAGAGGCACGGACCCAGGGACCAGATGACAAGACCCATTTCCACCTCTTTCTCTGGTCTGATGTGTGACATGACTTCAGTCTCTTATTCTGTTTTCCCGGTCATGTCGTTATCATGAACCGGAGATTGAGGATCCATTATGGAAATCGGAAACGAACTGGTTTATGACGTTGGGTTTCATTTGCGATTGGTGGTCACTCTGCACCTGTAAGTCGTCTATAAGTTGGAGTTGACGCGGCCATCGCATCGTGACTTTGTGATCTTGAGGATTTCTGATTCATCTCAATGTGTTAAAGTGAATGAACAGAGACTCAGGCCCTATTTATATCACAGGAAAGTAGATCAGTCCATTAGGGTATGGTCCATGAATGATATTGGTCCCTTTCCTCAAGCTTCCCTCTTACAAGTTTATTTTGACAGTTTGCATGGAAAATTTCTATCTACCGTTATAAACCCCTGCCTAAGTCAGTTTCCACCAAGATTTCAAGTTCATAATAGTATGGTCACATTGAAAATATAGACCCCCCCCCCCTACCCCACAGCATTTGCACTCCTCCAAAAGGAGTCTATAGTGTGACTCCATTTTAGCCTGCTCTGAGCCGGAGCCATAGTCTTCACCAGACCATTCACACTGTCAAGATTGTACAATCTAGTGCAATAGATCATTCAGGGTATCACTGATAGTGTAAATGACCCATGGAGGGGAACATAATGAAACATGAACAACCTAGGGGTTATCTGTCTTCTGACCATTCACTTTAAGGCAACACAATCCGGTGTTATTTAGACCGACCTATGGTAGTGTGAAGAGGTCCGTAGAGTGGAAAAGCCTGATGGAAAAGTAACTTGCACCCTGAGGTTCCCCCTCTCCCGTGCAGAGTACCTCTGAAATGTATTCTACCCGTCCTTATCCAATTCTCTGATCCATTCATAATCAATCCTTGTCTCGGCATCCACCGAGTGGAACTGGATTAAATGTTTAAACCTCCGAACAGGAACTCGGGCGTGCAGATATACTTTCTGCTGTATCTTGATGGAATTTTATGTGAAGGGTGGCTTATTCAAGCTTGTACAAGAAATGCTTGAAAATCCAAAAGAGTAGTTAAGATAGTGTGCCTTAATCCTAAAGCTGAACACTGTTTAAATTTGATAGTCCTGTACATTATAGATTCATATAGTATGGTTGATTGAAGCTTTCCCATTTCTCAATAGAGCCTTCTTTATCAATCCATTCAGCTGTTGTAGTTGAATATACTATAATGGACAAACAATTGTTTCAGTTTTACAACTTATGTGTACTTTTAAAAACAAATAACTGTTCAAGGTAGTATCCATTGATACCCATTGTTACAGTTATAATTACTCATAGGATAAAATTGTATAAATTCTTTCACTTTTAGATCATTCTACACTTAGCTTGCTTTGTCTCTCTCTCTCTCTCTCTCTCTCTCTTTGGCTCTGATGTTAGCATTACATTCTCTCAACTTGATAGCTAAAACAGTTCGAAATAGAATCGCCATAGTATGTCGATGTTTAAAGGGATACAGGCAATGTGGTACGTGGTTCCCTTTTTGACATTGTAGCGTTCAGTCATTCGTACATTTCCGTCGCTTTGACAATAGTAGATCATATTTACATTGGGATCAAAGCAAGGAAACATTATATTTACTTTAGCCCCCCATGCCATCATATTTGAGCTATCAACCATATCCCATTTACAAAAGTGGTTCCCTCTTTGACATTTGAGTATTCAGTTATTCACACTTTTGCACATTTTCATACATTATTTTTTTCTTCGCATAAGCCCCCCCCCCCCTCATTTTATTCATCACTCATAAAGTGTGTATGATTTGTAAATGGTTCCATGTAAAGGAATGCAACTTCTGTAAAACAAGTTACCCTTTAAAAAAGAGAGAAATAAAATCACCACATCATAGAACAGACACGGTTTCAAACTCCTGCTATTTTGTCCAACTTTGTGAGAGGAGACGTACTTCACCCATTTTCAAGCTGTCTGATATCATTACCGTTCACCTTCATTTTCATAAGCCAGACTTTGGAGAGAATCGTGCTTGTACAAAAGGCAGGGCATCGTATTACACTTTAGTATTCAGCCCAGTCGCAATCTCCTCCCATTTTAAAAAAAATCCCTGGCTGTGGCATTGTTACAATTGTCACTTTCTCTCTTCTATTTCATTTTGAAATCAAAATCTGAAGATACAGTCTCCTTAATTTTGGGGACATTTTTTAGTTGGAGGAGGGTTGTTTTCATTCCTATATCTGCTGCAGTCTCCTTTCTTCTTTCTTGCTTTGGTTGTGGTGTAACTGTCATCACTCTCTCTTCTATTTTGTTTTGGTAGCAACACTTAGAGATGCTGACTTCCATCATGTAGATGTCTTGTTGAGGGGGGGCGGAGGGTGCAGGGAAAAAATATTTAAACAATTTCGGGGGCTACTTTTCAAGCTTACTTGCATGAAAATAACACTCTTTAATTTGCTTTGCATTGAACTCTATGCAAATTTGTTGGGGCTCTTTTATGACTTTCAGGGGCGAATTCGCCCTGAGTCCCCGTGTATTTTTTTCCCTAGGGAGGTGCGTGTTGAGGGGGTGCATGTTTCAGAGAGAGCAATGTCTGATCAAACAAGAAACAGCGTTTTCAATCTTAGAAATTAAATCATCTCATATGCTCATCATGCCATTAATATCAAGATGGACCTAGAATAGATCATGTTATAATGGAAAGGATCTAATAACGATGTCTCTTCTTCTAAATGTCAAATGAAGTTTAATTTGAGATTGAATTGCATCCATTCCCACTGTCTAAATGAGCAAGATAGATCAATATATCTTCCTTGGAAAGCAATGTGCATCGAACAATGTTTTCGAAAGTGTTTCTATTGTTATGTTTCTAAATATATGAATGCTCTTACAATCAAGTGAAAAATGCTGGAACTGAAAAGTGTAAGCACACCAAGTTGAGATGTTATCGATTGTAGTACTTTCAGAACTCCATTCTATTCTTCACTACCTTATGTTGTGTTCATGGGTAGCACTTTACATCCTAAAATCCTTCTTGTATTTTGCTTATGTTCCTGAGTATGAAATCCATCATATTTTCACGTTTTTTTTCAACATCTATTTTGGTTCATGCAAAAAAGTATTTAGCAACCTCTTTTCAAGTGCTGTTCTTAACTTAGCAATTAACTACCTCACATCCAGTTACAGAAACCAAAGTCACAAGCACTCTCCTAATATATTGGCAAGTTTATTATTTCTCAATGTTTATTCTTTGCATTCAGACAAGAAGGAAAGACGCTGAATGAATGATGATCTTGAGACAAGTTTTCATGGTTAAATTAAAGACTGAGATATAATAAATGGGTGTAAATGAAGGATATCTAGAACTTAGTGATTCTTATGATAGTTTTGATGGCCACTTATAACTTGATGATTCTTATGATGGTTTTGATGGCCACTTACAACTTTAATAGTGTATTTCTGAGAATACTAATCATACAGATTCAATTTAAAGTTTCAAATTAGGGTCTGAAAATAGGAGACTAATAGTAGCACCAAGGAATACAGCATCACCTCAACTGGATTGTAATTGCCCCTAGCCCCACATTCCATTGTCCACTCGCCAGCAGTGACCCCAGCGGCTGGGGTCAAGTGTGCGTCTTTACCTTAGCCTTGGTCATGTGACCCAAATGGGTTAACTGATCTGGCATTTAAATCTTCTCCAGATGTATGCTAGCCTTCTGATCAGACTTAGTTAATTAAAATTAAAAAAAATTGAACTGTACAATTTTCCCTGAACAGTAAAACAAGATTGCTTTTTATTAACTATGGAAGGATATTCATGGTACATTTTGATTTTAGCTAAATTTTATGTGGAATCTACTGATAATCTTTGATTGTTGTCTACAAAACAAAATCACATGTCATCAAATATCTCTAGTAATAGTGTGACTTTATGCATTGAAAAACAAAGGGAAATGAATGTCCTGAATTTCATGGAATGAATTAGGCCCAAATATTCAAAGTTCTATGAATAATAATAATAATAAAAAGAAAAACAAAAAAAATAGAGAAATTGAATATTGCACTTATGCAGGTTTCTATAATAGGTTTCCAATGGATAAATGTTATGTCTAATAATCTTGGAAGGAGACTGCGTGGGTAATTCCATTGTAAACCTGTCGCAATCCTGTGGAAATACTTGGGCTGGTAATAATGGGGGTGTTATTTACAGTCAATGATCTTGCGCTAAGATCATCACAGCATGAAGCATACATGGGTATAGCTATGTTCTTTTGTTCTCCTGTCATATGAAGTTAATTCTGGCATGAAATGTCTTAGATGATGAATCCATTGTTTGCACAGGTGAGCATAGATATGGAGTAGCACTAGTAGAAATAACTCAAAAATTATAAGTATAATCACTGAAGGATAGTACAGAGAGAGAGAGAGAGAGAGAGGTAGAATGGCGATGATACTATTAATAAACATTGTAATATAATGGAGAGCATAATCATGGAAGAACAGGCAGACAAGGGATGTAGAATACATGAGAAAGAGAGAGAGAGAGAGAGGAAGAGGGGAGGGTGATAGATAAGTATGGTATCCTGCATGCAGTATTTAAACTACCATACTACCGAAATAACCATTTCTCTGTCGATTGTCTAGCACAATAAGACCATAATAATCAAATGGCTTCAAATGTCGGTTGAAAGGTATCAGTTGGTCCAACCAATTAAGGAGGAGTGAACTTTATTTTGATAGAGGTGTTTGATTTGTTTTGTAGCATGGGGGACAAGATTGAGAGGTCACAAACTCTGTATGAACCTGACAAAATATTCCATTGATTCATGGACAAACAAACGCTTCTATTGTAGTCCCCTTTTTCACCCTTTTGACTTCCAAATTGACATCGGAGAAGCATCGGTGAGCTTGAAATGGAGTATGTGATGTTATGATGTCATGCAGGTACTTAATGCAATCTTTGTCACTGCACTTTTGAGATAATAAAGAAATAATTAAAAGAGGAATGTTCTTTCTCTTCTGATTTCACACATAAAATTGATGTGAAGTGACGTACATTGTTTGTCGCAATTTGAGCTTTTTATTCTGAAGAAATAGATACGATCATCAGATTTATTTTTAGGTTATACTTAAAGATAATGGGAAAATGCTATTTGTGTCTGCTCATGAAACTTTCCATATGCGTCATTTCTAATCATGATATAAGTGCTGCCTTGTTTCACAGAATTTTTCTTCTGGAATTAAAACCTAAGTACCTTTCACTGGAGACAGCAAGAGAACAAGTCATAGATACCGGTACATGCATCCGTTTTATTTTGAGAATTGGAACAAGTACTGCTATTTTTGTCAGTGACTTGCTATGCTTGATACTACATCTTTATTTAGAATGTAATTGCTGCTTTGTTCCATTCTATTTGCTTTCTTTCAACTCTCTGCCAGACTTTGAAGAAAAACCCCCCACTGAATATACTCAACTGAATAACCATGCAAACACTGCATACCAAAGCAAGTGCGCTTTAAATTGCCGGGTCTTCTAGCCCGTCGTACATTCCCTGGCAGGGCCTACTGCTCGGCATTCATCCGTACACATTAAGTGCAAATGTTTGCGAGTATTTGCTCACGTCTGAGTGCAGAGGTGTGCAAAGTGAACAAAAAAAAAATCTAGCTGCTCTGCGCCTTCCCATGCACATTGCTATTCTCTCGTTCGTTTATTTTCCTCCTCTGCTGGGTCCCCCTTGAGTATTTCACAGCCCAAGCTTTGATTAACCGTAGATGTTGTGGACTGCTCCTAAAATGTCACACTCTTCATACCCCAATGTTTGCTCCTGACCTAAAAACGAAAATTGAGAGTAAAAATTACATGGTAGCGAGGGAGAGAGAGGAGGAGAGAGAATACAGGGGAGAGTGAGAAATGAGAACAAGACTTGATGATATTCAGGAGAGAGAGAGAGAGAGAGAGAGAGAGGGAATGTGTATGTGAGCAAAATATGATAAAAACATAATACCCAAAGAGGCCACTAGGAGGAATAGGAGGAAAGCTAATGCACATGTAGATACAAATTCATAAAGATGAAATAGTAGAGAGAGACAGATTGAGAGACAGATTGAGGAGACGGAGTGTGACGAAAGTACAGTATAAGGTGATGTGGGTGGGTGATGAAGGGGGGTGGGGCATCTGGGTGGAGGCAGCTCTGAATGTTTTTCATGCTAGTTTCCTCTGTTTGTCCTATGGAAACCAGTCTGTTTTTATACCAAATATTTTTGGGAGAGTGCTAGTCTGTAACAATTGGGCAATATTTCATCACTTGCTCATCTGTCAGCTACTGGAAGGCAGATATGAAAACACAATTTTCTCTCAAAATCTCAGAAAGAAAGGGGATAAGCCATGGGGTGGTTTAGAATGCTCTATTTAGACTGGGAAAGAGACAGAAATACAGGTAGAGGGGGGGGAGAGGAGATGAACGATGGCGGGTAGACGGACACTCAAGATGAAAAGAGAAAGGGAGGTAGACAGGAATAGAGAGAGAGAGACAGAGAGAAGGGGAGGGGTCACATATTCTTAGCACATCTCACTCTCATGTCAAAATACATGTAATTTGAAAAACAAAATCAGTGAAGTTAAAGAGAGGGGGAAAAAACCCAGAAAATATATCAACATATATATCTCCACTCCATAATTTGGTCATTGATTTGACTTGTGACTTGCAAGGGTTATTTCCTGTAATATCTAATTTGCGCTACAGATTCACCTTCACAATCAATTTCTCTTGTCTTCTCTCTGCATCTTCCATGGGATCCAGAGCTAATAGTGTACTGCATCTTAATGATCCCCATTATGGCTGCTAAAACATTAAGAACCACGGAGCTTGCTCATCAAAGACTAGACAGCATCCATGCTATTCCCTGTGGCATTCTAGGCTCATTAACATGGCTCCATGGTTCCCACTTCTAGCCAAGCCAACGTCACGAGCAGTGTCCCTGTCGGCTATCCTCTCTCTTCACAAAGTCTCAGAAACTTTCTGCCGAAAACAACAACAACAACACGAAACAGAAGGTAGATGAATGAATTCGAGTGTGAGATGCCTTTCCCAAGTTAATAATTACAAAAGGCTTCAAAATGATGAATGCAGTATTGGAAATCCTTTTAACGTTGTCTCTATAAAAGCATTTTGAGGTTCTAGATGACAAAACTAATTGCAGCTGGAAAATGTGCTGCTCTTGGAATCGCTACTTATTTAAGTACTGCTACTTTGTGATATATCATCTGCTTGGAGCCTGCATGAAGGGCATTAAGGCATGTACTTTAATATCAGAGTGAATGCCCTCCTGCCTCTAAAGAGATGAAATTATCAAAGCTTGTCATTTTCTGTCAAAATTTGGTGAAGGAGATGGAAATACAGTAATAATTGGGTTGTTCATCATACTTGGACAGATTTTTGTAAAGAGTTTTGAAATGAATGAAAGGTGCTGGGGGCGAGGGAAGTGAATGACTCCAGAAAAAACGTTAACTTATTGCATGCAATCAAGAAATTTGGCACGGTGACAAAATGTTCTTGTGAATGTAAACAGTACCACACCGTAGGAATGGCACCTTTCGCATCGATGTCCTGCATTTCTGATGCAGCCATGGTGCGAAACCGGCCGTCCCGTGGCTGTGAAGTTGGAAAGCTGTGCACACATGGGCATGAATAACTAATGACGTAAATTGACACAGTCTTTGTGCGACATGGAAAGAGGCAATTTGTTTATGGCATGAACACTTCATGAATGCAGATTAATGTCACTTGGATTTGTTTGATTTCTCCTCCTCTTTCTCTCTATATTTAGTGTTAACTCAAACAAAATGGCTGCACCTTGGCGTCTTTTCAACAGCCTTATTTTAAGCGTTCCAGTTTACTTTTAATGGCAATTGAATAGCCTCCTTTCACTTCTCTCTGCTTCGGGGATAACCTTTGAACTTTTCAAACTTTTTCTAAATGGGAATATACATTTGTCATGATTTTTATGGTCTATTCAGACTTTTAAATTAATGGTTAAACATATATTTTGATCCCCATGCTCCTTTTGACTTAAAATCCTTTCTCAGAACACCCAGGGAGATGCAAGTTTAACATTTCTGCATCCCTGGCGATATTAATTGCCATTTTTCTCTGATAGAAAAAGTACAGTTCTTCATTTCTGTGGAGGAGCAAGTGGCCCTCTGCATATATCTGTAATCAATTTGCAGCTGCATCAGCCGACCAAAAGACAGGGGCCCCCAGCAGTCCAATATTTGATCATGTTTAATTCTAACAATGAAGAAGCCCCGACATCTTCAAGTGGTCCCACATCTAAAGAATGAACAAGCTATGGAATCAGATGAAAGTAAAAAGCGAGTTAGCATTCTTCTGCACCGGCTACTTGAGTGGTCTTAAAAATGGAGCTGATCCACCATGGAATGTCATCCACTTTTATTTTTTTTCCCTCTCCTTTTGTAGGTCTTTGTGTCGGTTTGGGGTTAAACCAATCTCCAGCATGTCTTGGGGAGAGAAGGGGAGCCTTTGTTTAAGAAAAAGTTTGGGAACAATAGTTTCAAGGGCTTGTAATGATTGCTGCTCTATTTTGTGTTTATAGTACAGCAGTTGAGAGAAGAGGGGGGGGGGATACTTACACACTAGAAAGCTGTTGAGATATATGATATAGACCAGGAATGACAATTATTTAAGAGGACATCACAACTTAAAGTACAGGCACGGGGCTACACTACAATTATCGGTGCGAAAGCTTTCGTCCTTGAAGCCTAATTTGCATAAAGTAAACAACTTGTTTACGCTAAACCGCTACGAAAGAGTCTCAGCTAAACTGTAAAATCTAGCTTTAGAAACCACCAAACGAAATGATTAAAATGTCAAATTGAAGAAGAAGAGTTTTTCTAACTCATAAATATTGCAGTTAGTTGTCAAATTCTGTTTTTATAAGGAAAAACTGTGCGAAACGAAGCGCCATTTTTGAGATTTTTTCCGGAAAATATTGCAGTATTTTCATATTTTCCGTCATTGCCCAAGATCGAGACTGTCTGATATGATAAATCAAAGTATATTAAAGCTCTCCTCCGAATATCTTTTCATGATTTTATGTCCCACGGTTATGTCTGGAAAAATCGAAGGCAATGTCATCAACGAACCCAGGGCAAAACGTTCGCGGAAGCGTAGGACTAGTCCCATGTATAAGGGTTCGTGCTGTGAATTGTAGTCACACGTACCGTAGATACGTGCAGGATTGACTCGGGTGTGTGTGTATGAATCTCATGATCGAAACATCGACGGTTTGGTCTTTGTAATGATGTGAGTAAAACATGCTGATGTGTGGTCCAAATTTAGCAAAACAATGACTTATAAATAAATAAGTACCTGTACTAGCTGTGAAAATATGGTGGAGTTCTTTGCTGTAATTGTAACTTTACTAGATTCAGCTCAGTAGCCATTCAGTAGCCTGGCAGTAGCCACAGCGTAAATACAGCTGATCGATGACGTATTTTCCATATATGGTATGCACCGTATGCAGGCATGGCCGGTGAAGCAAACAGCGCATGCGTACACCTCCGATATAGTTGTAGTTTCCAGTCTTTTCATGAATCTTCCCTAGTTTTGAAAGCAGTTTTACACAAAACTACTAACTGCCCAAACACGAAACTTCGCTGAGAGTGAGACTGGAGTTTAAAGTCTAGTATAATGTGAATTGTTTGAATATTCATATTGTCCCGGACTTATGTCTGGAAAAACGAAGCCCCTTTTCACAGACCTCTGAAACTGAAAAGTACCTATATCTTTATTAATACCTAACAGTTTTGAACGAAAATTTATTTGAAGAATAATATTATCATTATGTTGGTGCTGTAAAAATTCACGATCTTTGGTGGTAAAAAAAAAGATACGAAATGCATTTTGGACAAATTTTGCTCCTCTCTGCAAACGGGGCTTCGATAGCCGTTACGAATTCAAAAGCTTTTACGACTTTTCGGGGTTTTAATTGTACCCTGGCCCCGCGCCTGTATACTAAAAGTGGAAAGCAGAAAGAGTGTTGATGCTAATTTAAGGTATTAGAAGGAAGGTCTATAACTTGGAGAGATAGGGGGAGCGAAAGAGCGTAGGAGAGTGGGAGTATGAAGAAGAGAGAAAAGAGGAGATGTAAGATTGAGAACTACAGGAGAGATAGAGTGAGTGAGAGAGAGATAGAGTAAGGGAGAGAGAGAGAGAGAGAGAGTAAGGGAGAAAGATAGAGTAAGGGAGAGAGAGAGAGTAAGGGAGAGAGATAGAGTAAGAGAGAGAGAGAGATAGAGTAAGGGAGAGAGAGAGAGATAGAGTAAGGGAGAGAGAGAGATAGAGTAAGGGAGAGAGAGAGATATAGTAAGGGAGTGAGATAGAGTAAGGAGAGAGAGAGAGAGTAAGGGAGAGAGAGGGAGAGATAGAGTAAGGGAGAGAGAGAGATAGAGTAAGGGGAGAGAGATATAGTAAGGGAGAGAGATAGAGTAAAGGAGAAAGATATATATATATATATATATACAGTAAGGGAGAGAGAGAGAGAGGGGGGGGGGAGGGATAGAGAGAAAGAATGAATAAATATAAAACTACATTGATATCTGTAATGTTCCCATATTTTGATGCGCACATGTTATACACCCCCACAGTACAGTATGCCCATCACTGTGTTGCCTGCCATATACCCAATCAACTGTAAGGACCTGAACCCTGGTTCATTTGGCAATGTAATTTGCACCCTCCCACCCCTGGTCCCTAGCTAGACTTCACAATCTACTGCTGATGAGCTGTGAGGCATGCTAAATCGGTGGTAGACCCAGAGAGTGCCAAACCAAGCCTCTTGAACGGCCAGGGATGTTATTATTGTAAGCCCTCCCATCAGCAAGCCTACCAAAATACACAGTCTCAGAACAACATGGGCCATGAATAAACCTATGGAGAGGCACATACAAGCATGCCATACTGCCTGCGTTCATTATCAAAGCATTGGAAAAATTCTCAAGTACTATCTAGACATGCACCACATTGATAAAAGCGACATCACCTTAGTGTGGATGTCACCTAAAGAAAGCACAGGGAACTGCATTTACCTGCAAAGTTATATGCCATGTAATGTGATTGAATGTTTGAATATGTATGAAAGGTCTGAAGCGTGCCCCAACATGAAACCCATATGTGCTTGTATTCGAAAAATGAATTTTAGATTGTCATGAATCCGATGGATATTTCTGTTGTTGTTGTTGTTTTTGTTGGGGGGGATCTTGCTTATAAAATCAAGACAACTATGGATTTGTAATATATATATGTATATATATAAACTTGAATCACTTTTATGACTAAAATTTGCCAAATAATTCCTCTTCAGAAATAATTATTTTAAAAAAGAAGGCAGTTGAAACATCTTCCTTTCTCTCGTACTGTCATAAAACAGATCAAAATACCAATTAGTAGTAGTGTACAACTTCTCAAATAGCATAGATACTTAAGCAGCTATGGTTACATTAAACTGAATTAAGAATATAATTACACCATTTCATGCCCTTTTCAAGTAAAGATGGGAATTTTGAGATTTACGATTATAGATGTAGGACAGAAATGTCTGCTACACCGACGAAAATCTTCGCCATCCTTCATTTGAAACTGTCCCATGAGTCTTATCAAGCTTCCTGCCTATCAGCTTTCGAGAGGCGTCTAATTTGTCTGTAACCGTTCCTTTCGTTTTTTAACCGTCAGGATTCCGTGATAAATTGCGCTGCAATAAATCACTGGGGGACCCTAAAATTGCAGCTTCTGCTTTGAACTTTAGTTCCACTTACGAACCATCCTCGTTATGGCACTTTGCATATTTACTTAAAGCTTTTAAATACCCGGTTTGACTTCCAGGTTTTCTTCCCACTTTTCAAGTATCCATAAGACTTTTTATTTTCTCTTATGTTCTTTGTCAATTGTTGGTTTGTTTCATTTTGTACAATATTTATTAGTTTAAGTTGCCTTGTATAAAGTAAAAACCAGCTGCGTTTATCAAGTGCTCTCTTTGTCTGTCTCCTTATCTTTCATTTATGATGGAGTGATCGGTATAGTGAGAGAATATGAATGATGAGAGGGATAGAAAGGAAAATAATAAGATAAGCGAGAAAGGAGAGAGACAGAAAGAGTGAAAAAGTAAATTATATTTTCATTGTGGCTCCATAGATCTCTGTCTACATGCAGCCTCCCTCCCATTTATTCATCAAATTCAATTCCCTTCTACATCTCTCCCTTGTCTCTCTCCTTTCTCACTTATCTTTCTCTTTTCCTTTCTATCCCTCTCATCATTCATATCCTCTCACTATACCGATCACTCCATCATAAATCATTGGCTGCTCCCAAGAAGGCTGTTCCTTCCATTGACAATGCATAGCTCTTACCGCCTTCTTGCAAGCAGCCAACAAAATATCCTCTTTTCGTTCTCCAACTATCTATGAATTTAGCTTTCCTTGAGGGCCTTATTTTTCTGTCTATATTCCATTATCTTCCTTTTCCCATCCTGCTGAATATATTAGCAACTTCTCTGAGTATCGTGTTGCACCTTAATATATCAAGTGAGTTCTTGAAACACATGTCAAATGAATTCTCGTGGCAACCCAATCCCAGTCGATTGTATCCTCCAGAAAGCACCCATTGGGAGAAGGTTCAAACAACTGTCACACCTAAATCCCTCCCCAAACCCTCACCCTGGGCATTTCAGTGTTATAATTTTTGAACCAGCAAAACCCCATGCTGTATAATTCAAGTTGACTAGTTTCTTGTGGTGTTATTTTACCAAAGATAATTTTTCCTAGAGTCTGCAGGCCTGATAGGCTTGGGTTGCACGAAATGATGCAGCTGACGAAATGAGCTCTCTAGCATAGAGACGATCATTTTGATTTGCATGATTTCTATCTATTTTGTATTTGTTTGAAATAAACCAAAATGAATAGAAATGTGAAATCATAATTATAGAAGTGATTCTCTGGGATTGAAGTAACAAATTTGAACTGGGGGCATCCTCTGGATGATACCACAAACAAGATAGATATTGAGTGGGTGATATGTCCCATAACCAAACAAAACGCCCCTGCCCACTCAGTTTCAGATCAACCCACCAAATTTTCCATCCCATATATCACGCCTCTGTTATCATCATGAACTGTAAACTGTCAATCAAACACCGGGTCAATGGCTTCATTTTTGTTATTTTTGCTGCTTAAATATTTCTAATGGCTTCTGCAGACATGAGCAGTGTGAAAGAAGAATAGTTACCCAGTCCGGAGAAATCATTTGTTCAGCAACTTTTTACCCCCTCCCCACCCCACTCCACTCTTGACTTTTCTGTTTAGGAAGTTTACAAAGACACTTCTGCCCGTATTGTTTGTGATTATTTGAATTACAGCACGTATAGTTTTTTCATACCATATTTTTAAACTGGTCTGCTATAAAAGATTTTCAGGTTTCTCTGAAAAAATACCATCTGCTATTCATCTTTCAATTTGAAAAGTCCACTGTTTATTCTGAACTTCAAATTTATTCAGTTTCCTTTGGTGATTTCAATCAGTGAAATTCATAAGAAATATTTTCTTTATTTCACTTTATAAACCTATACAAGTCAAGAGCTCCTAAAATACTGAGTTGAAAAATCCATACACATTAATAATCTTGTTTGTGGTACCGGTACCTAAATAAATAAGATGTTGAGCTTGTGAATGAGAGTGGTCAATCAAATTAACCCCTCTCCATTCGAACATCAAGAATTGAGAGATGTCTTTCTTAGTCCCGATTGAGCCATTAAAGCGGAAGTTTTTGCTTTCCAACGCACCTGTACCACTGCCAGCAGGACAGGACAGGTGATGCGTCCAAGGTGTAATTACACAACTTCCGATCTCTCCCCATGCTTCCGCTGGTAGACTGGGATGCGCTCCCTGGGACCAGGTGAGAGGATGCTGCTGGTGCTACCAGGGGGGCACTGGAGGAGAACGTGGCCTGATCGAGGTGTCTGACTCTGTAGAGGTGTCCAATGAGAGTTGAGAGATTCTTCTTGTGCTTTGCAGGTGTCCAATGGAGGGAGAGTCTACTTGAATTTTCCACTTGAAAGTTTATATTTCAAAGCAGTAGCAAAACTTGACCTGATGTGATTAAAATGACAGGCACTGCTTTTGAATATGATGATGGCCATTTGATAAATGAGCTGTAGTATAGGTCACTCTGGGACGGTGATAAATTTCGCATTTGATTTTTCTGATTGAGATGAGTGTTGTTGTTTGGCAATATAATTAGATATGGGTTTGTTCCAAATATAGACACTGCTGTGTATATGGCCATCATGAATAGTGAAAGTGGTGGCATTAAGCTTATGAATATGAAGCATTATCTCCTCCACTATACAAAAGGCAATCTAAAGGGAAAGTTTTTACCCAACCCGTGGTATACTAATTTGATTTGCTGCATATGCACATTGAATCATTCATGTCATTTATTACACATTCCTGTGTTCCTCTGCTCCATGAGTTGAATATCATCTGATTTATCATGAATGTGAAATTTATACAAAATCATTGCAGAATAAGATCTGTTTTGACAGAAACCATGTTTTTGTAACTTGATTTGTTGCATTCCGATTGATTCATTCAATTTGTAACTCATTACTCACAACCCTGACAATCTTGTCCTTGCGTTTCAATTGAATGTGACATTCACCATTTATCTGTTTTTCTCAGTCTGTGATGTCACAGGAGATCATCTGATGACCTTGTTGTTGACCTAGGAAGGACTCCTGCGGTGCATGCTGGGAATGAGAAACCAGGGGAGATGTTCAATGATAGACAAGATCTAATTCTCATGGAAATATTCAACCCCAATGTGAATTGTTACACATCAGCACTATTCCAAAAAGAATAAGTGAATATTCTATTTGAACTCTGTCTCTGGGAATGGAATAAACTCGTTAAGGCTGCAGTTATGAGCAGATAAGCGAAACGGCTCATAATTTTCCTGTATCAATTTGTTTGTGAGAGCTATGACTTAATGTCTTTCTTGCTTGGTAGATAACTGTCAAAGTTAGCCATAGATGTTCTGCTTCTGAAAAGCAAAGTTTTCTCTCTGTATGGATAACCGGTCAGTCCTGTCTCATTAGGGAATGGCAAATACAATTTGCTTGTACTATAAGCTTTGAGAAAACACACCAACTATTTCCCTTGCAGGCAGGCTCACATCATTTGATGTCTTTGAACATGTCACCACATATCCATTTCCATGTTTTTATCAGGCCAATCAGCAACATTGCTACCTCATAATAGTGTGGAAATTGTGGCTTTCACCACCCTTGTATGCGATTAAGATCTAATACTGATATAAGCCCCCAATGTTTGACTAGCTCATTCTTCGTCAACAATGGCATGAGCCTGTTTATGCACCCACATTAGGAATTCCCTTTTGCGGAAGGCATCTTATTTTCACTTCAAACAAGCCCAAGACGTTAATTGCTTTGAAATCTAGTGGAATATTTTGGTGCTAGTAGTCATCAGTACTGAAGATGCACATATTCAAAAGCCCTCTAGTGCGTTTACAGTAGCTTGTCTCAGTTCGCTACCTTGCAAGTCTAACCATCATTATTTTTGTGACCTTTTCGTTTCCGTGCCTTTGCACGAGAATTGCAGCACCTCTCTGTGCCCTGTCTCAGGTATATTCTTATTCTCTGTCCCCAGGGGGACTGCGATGTATGCTTCGAAAATACTGTGGGCAAGTCTCCAGTCGGTGGCGGATGGCAAATATGTGTGCCCTCAACCATAATCTAATATTCAAACTTCTGCTTTTTAATTTTACATGCCTTCTTAGAGGGAATGTTTAGTAATTTCATATACGGCCGGCATCAAATGAAAACAGCCCAAAGCGGAGACGGATCAAGTGGTAAGCAGAAGGAAAAAACACTGCTTGAATCAAAGGAGGAAAGCATTGAGAAATTAAAATACAATTAGGTTTATTTATCATGCACTTGTTCCGAAAACTGTGGTGAAAAAGTGCAAAGGCAGGAGCCAGTAAATTCATCCTGTTTATCTTTCCCTTTGCGATCTTACGCCACCCTGTCGCTCGGTTCGGCATGTGTTGCCTTCGGCCCCTGCATGCACGCATATTGATTAAGCAAGGAAGGAAAAAGAATATTGCTGGTGGCCTGTTTATGGAAGAGTTTTATCCTTTTCCTCTGTGATATTTCTTTAACTGTATCCACCCTTCTAGGATGTATATGTTTATCTGAATTTTCATGAGCTGCTCACTCTGCCTGCCTGGAAGAAAAACAGTGATCACTGAAAAACCGCCAAGTGATTATCGTTTTCTCTCTGATGGGACTTTCTTAAAGTTCGACTTGAATGGAAAACTTCAGGCTTTAAAAAAAAAAAGAGAAAAAGAAAGAAAGTCATCTGTATGGTATAGAGGGAGGTCCCATTGTGTATAGCTAGTAAAATTCATTTTGGAAGGTTTTGTTAATCCTCCTTATGAAAGCAAATGCAATTATTAGATTTACAATCTTTCATTAGTTGATACATTTTAAGTATATCTCAAGATTTCCTTTGATGTACATGTATTTTGCTTGATTCAAAATTAAGAATTGAGAATTTGAAGGTGTGAGGATGTAGAGAAAACACTTGCAAGGTTTCTTCCCCAATCACAATAGCCTGTAGGTGAGATTTAAAGATTACCTGTAATAAGTGAATTGTGCTATGCTTTGTCGTCGTCGTGTCGGAAAGAGAAAAACAGGAAAGGGGGCAAAACTTCAAAGGAACTGGGAAAGAATGGCAGAAAAATGGTCCATAAATAACCCTAGGTGGAATAGATGAAGGAGAATGAAACAGGATAGCATAATTTGTTAGTATCGCAACTCCTTTTAAAACTGTTTCTTATGTATGGAACCCTGTCCCATGTTCAAGAGTACATTTATTTGGTTTTATAGATATTCTGAATCTAAAATCTTTCCATCTTCATTTTCTTCAATACTGTTATTTTCAATCTTTTACATCAAAACTGCACCTGAAACTTACCTTATGACCTTACTTGTTGACAATCGATCCCCCCAATCGCAACTTAAAATGCATTTTGTAATAACCCCTTTTTGGAAGATCAAATTCTCTGTATCCAGGAAGGCTATATTCAGTAGAGATTCAAACACCTGAAGGCAAGGCAAAGTGTGATTGGAATCGATCTTGTATTTCAAAATATTTCCCTTTTGTGATTAACAAGTAGGATAACAATAATTGCCTCTGAAAACAGCAGCAAACTGACCCTTTCCATTTTAACATCTGACTCCTAGCTGTTTCATCTCAAGCAATAGTAATTCTCAGAGTTTGTTTCAAGATTTATACCTTCCCACTTGCTCTTCTAATGCCATCATTTTCTGGTTCATTTTATCCCAATTTTGATGGAATTGGAAATGAAAGTTTCTTATTTTTCAATTTAGGACAAGATCAGATGTGAAAGACTTGTTTGTTTTATCTTACTTTTAAAGCTAAATTGATGTTTAATTTTTAAAGCTGTCTGTAAGTTTTCACTCTTTCTATTATTAGATGTAATATTTTCATATTTTGTTTTGCTATATACCATCAAACTTGTTTTCTCATCTGTGTGTATGTCACTGACTCCCTGTTTCCATTTTTCACCTCATTTTCCTCCTTTGCTGTTCATATACCTTTGGTTACTGGATGATGTTGCCATGGATTGATAATATTTGTCTCTGCATCATTCATGGATAGTACATACTGGGTGTCGATATATTCGAGAGACCCTAAACAATGTGCACTTAATCAATTACTGCCTAATCCATCTATCCCAAACAGCAATCAGTCGCGTCTCTCCGAAACGGCGCTTCTACGATACCGCAAAAAATCAACTCCCATCCCAGACTCCTGTTGCAAGCTATTAACCCATTACATGTTGTATGTTCTAAACTTTTAGCGATAGAGGAGGCATGGATGCAGGATATTGCGAGAGCGGCATTGGGTTGGTTAAAGGACAGCTTTCCCAGGTGACGTCAAAAGATATGAGGCATGCAGAAATTTCATTAGATTTTCATTATGCTGATGCGAGCTTAAGAGCCCGTAAAAGGTCTCATACTTGCTCTCTCATTTGTAACAATTTCCCCTGTGCTCCTGGACCCGCTCTCTGGGAGCAGAAGTACACCAAGCAAGGCCTGTCTAGCTTGGTTTAGCCATGCCGTGTAAGAAGAGGATGATTCCTATAATGAACTTTATGCCGTCTTCGTTTAGGACGGAGCACTCTTGCTATTTTTGCCTTAATTGGATCGGACTTGATTTATTAGAATGTACATTTTATGTGCTTGTTTTGAGAGAGCAGTTGATGAATTAAATGTGTTTTGAAATATTGTGCAAATTTTGCAAAAGCCTTGAAAGGTCTAGGCATAGTTTAACATGCCCCTGTCAAAAGCTTCAGTAGCACGCTGTTTACATTTTGTAAAGGTGTTCTCTCAAACTGTCATTAAAATGGAGGGTTGTAAATGCTGTATACAAGATGAAGATGAAAATTTGATATGATTAGGTAGGTGACATTGGAAAATGTTCCCCATCCGCATAATCTTTCTGTTTAGTTCAGCAAATTGCCCTTTTGCTCCTTCTTTTGCAAGTCTTGTCACGTCAACCTACTTATCCTTGTCATCTTGAAAACTTCCTTGTCATTCTGTGAATCCTTTGTAGACACCCTCATCTCATGTTCTGAAAGAACCTGACAAGGCCTTGATGTTGGATGTTTGGGATTTTCGTCAAGTGTATGACTAACACTGACAACCTAAGAAGGTTTTTGGTATGAAATGAAGGGCAGATCTCAAGTAGGTAGAGGGCCAAGGGGCTGAGTCATGGATCTGACCAAACAAGTGTAACAAAAGCTTCCATGAAATTGCTCAGAACTGCCAGGGGAGCACTTCCAAAATGTATCATCTGGATGTTTGATGCAGTCATGTGACGGATGTGCGGTCAGAACGCGATTAAGAGAAGGAGACACAAGGTTCAGGGTGTGAATGTTTTGGTGGGCTTTTATTGAAAATGTGGCCAGGTGGGGTGAAACGAGAGGCAATGGGCAAATTACAGGAGATGGAACTGGAGGATTGCAGGAGTTGATCATGAGGGATTTGAGCCGTTATCCTCTAGGTACCTTTGTGCGTGGAGTGTGAAGAGAGTTTACACTTTACAGGCCAGGGCGTGTGACAGTGATAGCTGCTTGTGCGTGCTTGCAGAGTGTTGTAAGAGGACCGAATAAGTGAGATGAGATGTGTTGAACAGTTTAGGGGAAATTGCTTTAGACCGTTATTTGAGCCTTCCACTGGGAAAAGGATGCATTTACAGAAGGGGTTTAAATTTAGCAGGAGAATGAACAGAGAGCTGGAGAGGCTGAATGACATGTTAGGGGGGGGGGAGGGGAGGGATGTATCAATCAAATAAGGGATACTTTTGGTTACATTCAATAGCAATTCAACTTAGAATAAAGACACAAAGACATTTACATGACCTGCATTTCATATTAAAATCTTGTTACAATCATGTTGAAACTAATACTGAATTTGGGTCCCCTAAATATTCATAGCAGTTCTGTTTTACCTTTAATATTTGCTGTAGTAGAAATAAAAGTACAAAGTATGACTCATTGTTGGTTTTGGAAATGGGTGAAACTATGCACCATACTTTGTGAATGAAATTTTCTGTAGAGGCCTACAAGGAAGTAGAACTGTTAATGCATTAACTCTTCAAGCACATGGCAGAAATATAATTCAATGGCTTCAGGGTTTGCAGCAACATGAGGGTTAATCATTTTGAAACTGTAGAGGATACATAGTGATGGATCTGTGAATGTAAACATGCCCATTATGCTGCACACTTTCAGAATCATGAAATACTGTTCCGCAGCTGCCAAGCAAAGCTGGGAGATCTGAAAAGAATACCAGAGATTTTTGTTCATCCCCCGCCCGCCATCACTGTATAGCCTATCAGTGCTCCAACCAGGTCATAAACTGACTCTAGACTTTATACCTCAGTCATAAACAATCTCCATATCTCTTCATCATTATGGGACATGCCCAGAATATCTTTGGGACCCATCCTATGTCACCCAGACCTGTGCAAGCTGTAAAACTTGATTGTATGAAATTCTAAAATTAGATTTGATTTAAGATATCTTGATTACATTATAACATCATTGCTCATGTTTGGTCACATTCACAATGGCCTTTTGTTGAATATTTTGTTTGATTTTTTTTTTGGTGATAAATGCTTTAGAGCTCCTGTCAACTGAAATGCACAGGAAAGAATTTGTTTTTAAAAGTTGCTTTCCAGATCTTCTACCAAACATCTAGGCAATAATGATGTCCGAACCAAAACCAAGTATTAATTGGCATGCATCATTTTACATCTGAGAGATGATTTCATATCCTAGCATTTTCTGCCATTTCTATAAAACATTAGCCATTATTTAAGGTTGATCTCCTCAAATATTGATGGACATATTAACTGGAAACAACCAAGCATCAGTAGACACACCACCATTTTGTTTATACCTTTCTCTTCTGTACCTATATAAGCCTAAACTAAAGCCAAATGGAATTCAAAAACTTATTTGGTTTCTCCATGCCCTTGTTCAAATTGAATCGAAAAGAGACTAGACAAAGATTTGATTTCCTCTTAATCACATTCAACAACGGAAACTGGTGACAGGTGAGAATTCCTTGATTGATACCTCTTAATGTTCCTAAACTGCTTCTGAGGGACGCTCTATGGGTTAGATAGGATTGGAAGTCCTACATCACGAGATGAATCATTTTAATGAAAGGACTGAGGTGACAACAACAACTGCAAAATGAGGTTATTCACTGTCCTGCCTAATTAATCATGCCTCAGTAGGGGGTGTTCTTTGGATTTATAGGTGGGTTAGGTGTGCATCTTCAGGGGAGCTTTGTTACCCGTTGTTTCGCTGCAAGGGTTGTTATTCACTCGATTATGGGACATTTGATACGATCTGAGAAGAGTACAAAAAAAGATATCTGTGGGACTGAATGGGCAGGATGTTGTGGTCTGCTGCTTGTGGAGAGGGGGAGAGAGAGATATATGGGTATTTTATATTATAGTAGAGAATGGGGGAGAGATGGGAGAGAGAGACAGACAGACAGAGAGAGACAGAGAGAGAGAGAGAGAGAGAGAGACTTGTTTTATATAGAAAGAGGACTAATAGAGCTAAGTAGATGTCCATTTATATGTGATGAAATTTTTAATATTTTTTTTATGTATGATAAGAAATTATGTGATGGTTGAGAAGTCCACACTCTTGAAATGTACTTCTGTAATGGATGGCATAAAAGTACAATAGTTATAGTACATTATTTGTTTGAATAAAGGATGTCTCTGTACATTTTATATTAGTTTTCCTCTTTTGTTGTTATTGCATTTATGGCTTGCTACGTGTAGTAGTCTTTAGTCTTGTGTGATATTGTATTGTGTTTGCATTAATATACCCTGCTAACATGTATACTTGTATCAATAACCCCTTCTGACAGGCATATACCGAATGAAGAACTCACCACGTTTTTGATATATGAATGAGAAAATTGCCGCTATTGCCCTATGGGATGCTTTTAGTGCGAATAGTGCATGGTTGATCTAGTAAGGTTCATTAGTTGAGCCTGATGCAAAAGCTGAGGGACTAAAATCCTCTTCAATGTTGTATAGAGCTGTAAAAGTCAGTCATAGTTAATCAATCAGTAGCGAGCAAACATGGTCCTGTCTTATGCCGAGGGGGAATAAAGATAGATAGAGGGAGGGAGGGAAGGAGAGGGAGAAAGACAGAGACAGAGAGAGAGAGAGAGAGAGAGAAAGAGAGGGAGAGAAAGAGAGAGAAAGAGCGAAAGAGAGAGAGGGAGAGAAAGAGAGAGAGAGAGAGAGAGAGAGAGAGAGAGAGAAGGCTTGGTGTATCATGTCATTAGATGACCCAGTTCTTAGAGTCTCCAGAAACCAACTTTGATATTGAACATGCAAATAAAACATAATGAGTGGGAAGGGGCCAGCTTAGCTAGGCAAGGTGACTGCACTCTGCAACGAGAGGATCGGTGAAAGGGGAGAGATGGGGGTGAGATGAGTGGTATCAGGAGGGCAAGAATGCACCCCTCTTGGGGTTGATGATTGGTGATCAGTGGTATCATCATGCTGGAGTTTCTAAGGTTATTAGCTTTCTTTCCTCTCCTTGTATCTTCTCAATCCTGTCATCCTCTTTATTCATCCATTCATTACCACCCTCATCATTTCTTTCATCCTCCCACTCCCTCAAAATATCTCACATATACTTGAATTTTGGGAATTTAGAACAACCGCAGAATACCCCAATACGCAAATACCCCTAATCCTACCTGTAACTCAGAGGGCCTTACTCTGCCTCAACCCTACCCTAACCCTAAACCTAATCCTATCTGTAATCCTATCTCTATATTGTAATGATGCCTGATGATGTACACATGTAGTCTGCTATTAAGTCATGGTTATTTTTACTCCTTTATTGTATTCCTTTGTCCCTACATATTTCTAATCTCTCCTGATTTATCATCCCCTATTAATATTCTAAATCTGAATGTTGTGATTGGTCATGGTTTGTGGATAGGGTAAGTTGTGACGCACATCCCGGTCAAATACGGGTCGGTCTATAAGCCCCTCTTACGACACAACGGATGATAAATGGGCCGGCCTTAGGCCAGAGATGTCTTAATGCAGGGATACAGGTGATGTGATGAGCAGTCCATTATCATTCTACGTCCAATCTGATTTGATAGGATCTAGGCACAGGCAGGCAGGGAGAAGGCATCATCAGTTCACCATGTTTACATGTGATGATGAAGAAGCTTAGGTAGAATCATAGAATGAGAATATGCTTCAGCTTCAAAGGAAAGATTCTCAAAAAATTGGTCTCAAGATAAATTTACATCGTAACACAGACCGATGACTGAACACCCTCAATGTCTGCAAGGAGCCTCCCAAATGAAGGAGGCATGATTTGTTTAGGAGAGGCCGATAACATGAACAGGTTGAAAAGAAGAAAAAAACATGTTCCCTGAAATGCTGACTGATGATCTCTGTCTTCTGATATTGATGTCCCCCATCAAACAGCCTCGCAAATGAAAAGGGAGTTTCTGAGAGAGATGGTGAAAACATGAACTTTGCAGAATACCCCTTTTTAGTATTTGCCTTTAATGTTATCTTCAGCTGATGTGAACACCTCCATGTCTTCAATTAGCCTAACAAATGAATGGAGAATATTTCTGGGAGAGAATGATAACATGAACAGGCTGATAAGAAATTCACACTCATTTTGCATGCTGTCACCATCTAATGTGAACACCTCCTTCCAATAGCCCCCAAAGTGAACAGAGAAATGTTCTTGTATATAGGGTGATAACATGAACATATTGAATTGACAACCATGGTTATTGTGATACTGCTTGCTGAATGTTATCTGCTGTCCTGTGCATGCTTCCTATGTCTGCAAGTAGTCATGCAAATGGATGGGCTGTGTTTCTGAGAGACGGCGATAGAAATAGGCTGTCCAGAATCTGTGTGGAATGTTATTTTCCTCTGATGTGAACACACCCATGTCTACTAGTATCCTCATAAACAAATGTGAATTGTTTCTTTCAGAGATTGAGACAATGCAATCAGGTGTACGTGTATATCGAGGGCATGAAACTCTGTCTTCACCTGATGTGAACACCCTCTACGTTAGCTTCACAAATGAAAAGGGACTGTTTGGGAGAGAGAGAGAGAGAGTAATGTGAACATTTTTACCACAAATTCTTGTATATAATAGCACAATCTTCTGCTGATATGAACACCTAATGTCAGAAAGTAGCTTCTTCATAAATGGGAAATGTTTGTGACAAATTTGTGAACGGACATATGACGAAAAACAAAAACAAACTTACAAGAAGTGCATGAAACACTGCCTTCTCTCGATGTGAACATGCCCATGTCTGCAAGTAGCCAGACAATATGCAAGGGGAATGTTTCTGATAGAGGGTGATAATGTGACCAGCTGTATGTGTTGTAATATAGGCTCAATGAGAGAGGAGAGAAGAAAGAGTAGCAGTGGAGTGGTGGTGATGATGCGTGCAGAGTGATAGAACGAGATGAGAGGGGCTCCTTTTGAGGTTGGGAGATAGATGGTGAGAAAGAAGAAAAAAAGGGGGGGAAGAGTTTTAAAGGAGGAGTGAGGGGACTCTGAAAGGGAAGAAGTGATAGAAAGAAGAACAAAGTCAAAGTATTTATAGTGTATTCTGGGAGATGTGAATACTGTACCATTGTGAGGAAAGTGTGTATGTTTATTTAATCAGAACAAATGGGCAAGTAAGAAGGAAAAGAAAGAGGAGGAAGAGAGTGCAAAAATAAAAAAATGATAGTGCAGAGAATCAGAGAAATAAAGGAAATAGGATGAGGGGGGATATTGTTATTGCACCAGAAAGAGATGAATTGGGGGAATTCTTGGTAGATTTTCAAGAAAATGGGATCACTTAGATGTTGCATGAAGAGATCATTAAAAAGTAATTATAGTATGTATTGCAATGTTACAGAAGCAATGATAGGGTATATTTTTCAGACATAGCGTTGATCGGAAAGATGGTAGATACATGTACAATGAACAGTTCAAACAGAGAACGTCAAGGTTAAAACTGACAACTGAAGTGGGGAGGGGGTAAGAAACATGCATGAATTGGAACATCTATTAGATATATCTCCCCTAAAACCTTGGTGATTTGAAAACATCTTGTACAAATCAGGTTTGGAAATTGGTGCGAATGAAAAGCGCTCTGTTTGAAATGAATGCCTGAAGGTTGCTAAAAGAGGAAAAGCAGAGCCCACAAATTAAACTCATCATCGGGGAATAAGGTGTCCACTTGTTTGCGAAAATTTGATGAGAAATCCATGTGCGATGCAGACCGCCAAGACTCTCCTTGTCGGTCTTTTTTCCCCATTTCACGGCCTGGCGGGCGACGTGTTCGTGTTGTGGTAAACAAATCTATCGAACCTTGTTATCAATTTCTCGAGGCCTCTTTCCCAAGTCATTCAGAAACTGGAATTTGAAGTACAGGCATGTACGTACCAGTTATAGTTCAATTTTTCTGAAGTTTCCCTTGTTTTTTGGCCTGTCTTTCTTCGTTGTTGCTCTGACTCTTCAGTCAGAAACTAGAATATGAAGTGCAGGCATGTACCATCTATAATAAAGTTAAAGGGGTTTTTCCCTTCAAATTTACCTCATTCTTTGTCTCACATTTCCCTCATTTTTGTCCTGTCTTTTCTTGTTGCATTCCTCCTTCATTCCTCCTTCATTCAGACCTTGGAATTTGAAGTACAGGCATGTTAGGTTTTTCCTAAGTTTTCCTCATCGTTTCATCCTACATTTGACTTTGTCAGTCATCTTTGTTGCACTGCCTCTTCAGCATTCTACATCATATTGATGTTTGCTAAATCGTATTGATTTTTGCTACATTGTACACCTCTCTCTTTCCCCATGCCATATCTCTCTAGAGAGAAGAGAAAATACAATAACACCAAGTACATGTATAAAAGCCTATGAATAAACCATTTGCTTTGTGCAGTCCAAATCAAATCAAGTTTGTTTGTGGCGGCTGCTACAGACACTTTTGTATTGGATTGCTTTTCGAGTAAGAGTAGCTCCCAGGCAATTTCACATTTCTAAAAATGTACAATGAACATAATTTCCGCCTTATATCCTCCTTGTGAGTTCAAAAGAAAAGGTACATATTTTGCCAATTTTGTTAATTACATTGGAATCATAAAGGACAGGTGGAGAAAAAAACAACCAGTTACTTTACTAGCATATTGTATGGATGTTGTCCCATCACTACCAAAAGTGCTGTCCTTTTCTTTATTTTAAAAGTACTGTTATTGTAATAAATTCATTAGATTGATAAGTCTGTTTTCCATGACAGTTATAAAGAGAATAATGTTAATTTTAATTGTGAGGAGTCACACAATATAGTTCCAAAATGGATTAAGTTTGGAGAGATAACTACACAAAGCCTATTAATGCTCTGATGGACCATCAAATTGACAGGTGACTGTGTTGTAGGCCAACATAGGAGGGGGAGAGAAAGGTGCTAAAGTAATTTTTTTGAAAGATATAGTAGATGCAATGTAATATGTTTGTTTTACAGTCATTTGAGATTATTTATGCAGCATGATTGCCATTACTATCCTAAAAGTCATTCTAGACATGACTTCTTGAAGTATTCTCCTTTCTTCTAGAGATAAATTCTTCAAGTGTATCCTTTTTTTTCCTCACGCTATCTGTCTTTCATGGATCATTCATGAACATGAATGTTTGAGCCTGAAGTTAACATATGTATGCATGTTCCTGTCTAGAGATGACTTCTTGAAGTATACTCCTTTCTTCTAGAGATAAATTTGTGAAGTGTATCCCTTTTTTTCCTCACGCTATCTGTCTTTCATGGATCATTCATGAACATGAATGTTTGAGCCTGATGTTAACGTATCCATGCATGTTCCTGTCATGGCCTCCATCTAATCATGATAAGGGCCCTCTCCATATTTAATTAGTATCGAGATGACCTCTGTTCTTCCCCAAACCTAAATATGCTCAAGATTGGGCTATATAGTCACTCACAAAATATGCAATGGTCTTTCATCAACAGAACTAACTTAACTGCTCCAAAATTAGCACCCTTCCGCCCCCCCCCCCATTATTTTTGTCTCTCTCTCTCTCTCTCTCTCTCTACCATTCTCTCATTCCTCTGCTGCAATAGTAACCTTGTACATGTCATATAACCAAATAATAACGGAAATCACTATTTGTTTTTAAAAATCTTTGAATTACTTCTTTCTTTTTCTTTCTTTTTTTTTTTTTGGGGGGGGGTCTCCAACATAAACCCCAAACAGGTATTATGTATGTATCTAGCCTGTAAGCACAGGCTCTATTACTTGATCGTGGATCTACATGACTTGACACTTGAAACTATAGATTCTGAAAATATATATAACATGTATTGACTTAGCCTAAATTACCTTGACATGTATCTTACAGCTACAGTCTTGGACCTATATGTATGTACTATAGGTTTAATAAAAGTCTAGGTTGTATAGTCTAGACCCTATATATACTACTGACTATGATTGACAAGGATTTGTGCCTTCAAACCTGACTGAATCTGCTGCATCTTTGTGACAGGCAATAAAAAGACAATTCGCAACATTTGTACAGCCCATGGAGAGAGAGTTTGTGAGAATGTTTGAGTGGCTGGCTGAACATGCATTCATGCTTCACTTGATAGAATAGGAATTGTGAGAGACATAAGTGTTGATCTTCCTTCTCTTTTATTTCTTTTTACATTATGCCTCAATGCTTCCCTCTATTTATATTGTGATTGCTCTTATCCCCGCAAGACTGGTAAAGGTAATTACCGCTTGAGGAGAAGTCTGACACCTCATCTTGATATCATGGTGAGCGCGTTCTTACTGGGGGGGGGGGCAATATATAGCTCAAAAGAGGAATCAGTTCATATTAAAATGATGAGAATAGCCAAATCAGCAGAAACATCAAATTATTTTTACAACCAAAAATGACCAATGTGTAGGCTTGCAGTATTTACTTTTTGTCTCAGGCAAGCACAATTGATAAATCACCAGTCATTAATAATAACAAATATTGAACACATTAATCTCAATTTCTTTATTTTTAAGCATGTGCAGTAGAAAAGAACAAAATTCTCAAGATATTCTTGAGGCAAATACAGATGCAAGGCTCACTCACTTTGATAAAGAATGTGCTTTGATTCTTGACATGGTGAAAGCATTATGGATTTGTGTGAACAGGATCTTGGAGGGCCCTAGAAAGTTATGACTTATCAAGCAATTAAAGAGTTTCTTTCTTTGTCATGAAAAACAAAACACCCTTAGTAGATGAACAGGAAGAAAACAGTGAGGAAATTACTGGCTGTGCAAGAGTCATTGACACTTGCGTTTTATATTCAACTGGGAAAAACAATGAAATGATAGAAAAAAATAGAGGTGCAGAGCATGGGGGAAGATATGTGATTGTGCGTGCAATTTGAAGATGAATGAGAATGAAGATAGAGCATCACGCACAGCCCTCTGGATAATTATTTGTTTGAGTTTCATGTTTAGCTTAATGGCAGAGAAGGCCTTTGGGGGTTTTCCTCCCCTAGAAAAGTCATCTCAGAACTGACAGAAGCCCCTATTACCCTCAAAATAACCATCATTCTCTCGCATGCCAGTCCATCCAGGCAATTTAAACCATCTCGTCGGAGGAGGAGAAGATGGTCACATACATCAGTGCAGACCTCCCCCCTCCCTCGACATCTCGAGGATAATGAAAAACAAATATTTCAGGCTTTGTTTCAATAATGAGGCTCATAAAATTGGTGGTGGCATTTCTCCGTGAAAGGGTCACAGATATGATATGACGAGAGATCTAGATGCAGTGCGTATCCACGGAAAGGTCAATCGTATTCCGTCTCTACCCACACTGAGATCTCATATTCTAACTCTTTCTAGGTAATTGTGGTTGTATATTGGTTCAAATTTATAAAATACCCATTTCTATCTGTCAACTCTTTCCTCTCTACTTGATTGATAGGAGGTATTAACGGCAGACTTATGTATTTGTTTTGACATTTTGTTGGGGTTGCCCTTTAAAATAGAATTGCCCCAGACGCTAAATAATCCATATAGATTTTCTTTAATTTGTGATATGTAATTGTTGCCTTAGCAACGATGTTGGTGCTTTTTTTTAATTGGGTCTTAAAAGGTTAATGGGGATCGAACTAAGATGTTTATTCTCATGAATTACAGATTTCTGTCATTTAAATTGTATTCAAGTTATTTGACAGATACGATTGTAAAGAGGGCACTTGCATGTTTTATTGCCAGTCTGTACAATTAAGAAAATATTGTATGCTAGCTTAGAGCCAAAATAATATTTTCCAGCAAAATTATATCAGTTTGCACCTTTTGAAGCTCTTAGTTAGCAGACAAAAAAATAAGGGATGTACATCATGATTCACTGCTATATATAAACACCTTGAGATGATAAAAAATTAATCATAACTTTTTATTAAAGCAATGCCAGCATTGAGAGCTGTAAACACCGTTCTTGGAACAGGGCTTGAAATTATATTCAATCTCCTTTCCCTTTTTGAGCACCGATTCTCGATGATTAATGAAGCATTCAAATATTTTTGCAGTACTCATACAATGTTAACTAATTATTCCTTGGAGCAACTCCAGAGATCGACTTCTGATTGAATGGCCGCCATCCATTGCATCGTTCACTCACTTTCCATGCTTGGTATTGATCAAGCAGCTGTTCTCATTCATATGCAGATGACCGCCAAGTTATATTTCCCTATATATTAATTTACATCTTTAGCAGCATCCAAACATTTTTTTATTATTGCTGCAAGTCCTGGTGAGTGCAAGCGGTGACTCATTCAATAATTCAGTGATTTTTGCGTGCATTGATTTCGTCGGCGCTGTACCTGCACGATGTTCCACAGCATGTTACAAATAGCAGAGCTTGCGGTATCACTTGACTCACCGAGGAAATGTGTGAAAAATCATTAAAAAGATATCGCAACATTGCTTGAATCATCCAATTTGAAACTCGGCATGTCTCCAGGCTAGACGTAATCAGTAATTATCTTGAATCCGTACAACCGATACGTTTTCCAATTAACATTTAGCAGAGAAATGTACCTGGATACTCATGGGATATGCATTAAGACATATATTTTTAGATTAATTTAAATATGTCACTTCTTAATACCTTTAGCAATACCTTTGAAAAATAATATATAACTGCAGCAGTCAGAGGACTGATATTTTCCTATCTTGAACTACATGTAGCTAGGATTTCTTTGATATTTCCCAATTGCTTTGAGGCACTTTGTTTCACAATATAATCACATGACCAGTACTTAGCTATCTTTAAAAGCAGACAACACGCTTATGTTCAGTAATGTCCCATGATAGAATGTGAAGCCTAGCATGACAGGAATGTGTCGTAGTCAAGCTCTCTCCTTGGGAAGGGGGACAGATGTTTATTGGTAGGGGGCAATGACTAGTCCAAGCAAACAAAGCATCCATCATAGATCTCTATTCATGGGACTGCAGAGCCTCAATAAACAACTCAGAGGGATGCCATTTGGTGGACGATAGCGAAAACTATCAATTCAAATGGGTCAAACGTTCAGTGATGATAGAAATTACCATGAAATCATATTGCACATTGCCTCTGCAGATAAGGAGGTTAATTCACATTAAGCATTTGTCCTTTTCCATGGCTCCAAGTCGTCCTCAGTGTGTTTTACGAGCGATTGAAGGATATGTTTTTTTTCCCTCACTGATTCAAAAGTATGTTATAGTCTATGGTACAGATGGCAAAATATGGTTTACAGTTACATTTGTGCCATTATACCTACAATCATTTCCTTTATTCCCATGTCAAGGGAATACAGATGTACTTAAATAGAAGTAGTCAACTTTGATATCACCATGGAGCTAGAACACTAGCTCCATGATATCACTAAGTTCATTCAAATTGACTCTATAGGCTACCTAATAGAGAAGATAAGAAACTGTAATACAAGGGATCGTGACAATGACATCTATATGCAGGTAAAATATTCAGATTGTGATCTAGAAGTCCTTTGATATCTAACATCACTTTGAGTAACTTTCTAGAAATTCTTGAAATAGATGAGAAAGAGCTTGATGAATGCCAGGATTATGCTGCTCATGTCACATGATATACATCTACATCATATCACCTGACACATGTCTTTGTCATCTGACATGTCTACCTCTTGTCACCTTATCCCAGGAATGACATTCTGAATGAAGTTATTCTGAGATCAACTGCTTAGAACCAGAAGGGCATTTTATTTATGTACATTAACACAGAGTTAATGCCTCTCTAGAATTCAACAGATGAAATAAAAGATCAAAGATATGGTACTAGACCATAGATGCACCTGCATGCTTGCTTTGGGCGACTGTAATATACTCTTGATGGACAAGTTAGATCAGCCTATTCAGATAAAATGAAGCATTTCATGGGTCCTGATTTCTTGTACAAATTTGGTCTAGTGAAACTGTGGCTAGGCAAGACTGTAATGATTCAAGCATCGTTGGCTATCTGCCTATGTGTACATATGGGTCAAAGGAGCGTTATTGCATCCATCATTATTGCAGAGGCAGACTTTGAAATTTGAATCTGATATAAAATATCTCAAATAGATCACGATTGTCTGAGTTTACACAAACCATGCTGCCACCAAATCTTCATTAACTAGGCTCGGTGTAAACACAATTACTGCACGCGCTGGCAGAGATAAGCTGGTCGCAGATCTGAGGGCGCCACGCAAGATCTGTCCTTTTACTGAAAATACCCAAATTGATCCTGTATTCCATCACCTAGATTGCTGGGAGAATGAGAAAACAAACATTGGTCATTCAAATTTTATATGGGATGAAAGATGACATGGATCCAGAATAGATAGAACCTGGTCTGTAGAAAAAGGTGCCAAGTTCATGAAGCAACTATCAAGATTTTAGGTAAAAATAGCATGCTTTTGGTACATGTAAGATTTCTAGATCGGGAGAAGAGGATCTGTAGAAAACGACAGCAAATTATATAGAAACAAAAAACTCTACTGAAGAAGAATACTCATGAAGGTGGCTTGCACATGCATCAGACAATGAGTTAACAATTCAACATGGATATTGAAATCCCCAGTGATGATCGCCGGTTTTTCGCTCAAACATACCTCATTGATAAGTGATTAAAACTCGCTAGAAAACATATTGAAGGAAGACCCTATTGATTTCATACCACAAGTGGCGAGTGTTGAACTGATGATCTTAGCCAAGAAAACCTTGTATGACTTTGAGTTTGTACATGTATTACGCTCAGGAAATCACACTGTCGATCAGACCAGATCTATACAGCAGAGCAAGGTGTACACCTCTCTTGGAATTGGTGCAGGTAAACTGTTTCAGTGTATTTCCTATTGGTGTAATATCTCCCACTACAATATCATCTCAAGTCTTAAGCCACCTCTCACAAATAGCCACAATGTCAATTATGGCCTTTTGTCCATAACAAAAGTCAGGAGATTTGGATTTTGTTCGCAATGCATTTGTTTGTACAAACAAAGCAAATATCTCTCTTCTTTTTTACAATATGAATTCAGGTCTGACTGTGTGTATTCATCATTTATTAATGTCAACAGGGGGTTTAGAGAACCGTAATAGTTGAAGATACCTGGGTCTTTTAGCTCCTGACGTCGCTTTCCACAGATCAGAGGGCACCGCCAAATACCGCCCCCCATTTCAGCAGTGCAAATACCCATGAACATTGATACATATGAAACGTAGATCCATCATTTTCATTTGAAAGTATATGCCTCGATTCGAACCTGATAAGGGTAAAGCGGGAGAGTGATGATCCAATTTTCTGCTAGCTCAGCTTGAAGTTCCTGAAGATACAGGAATAAAAGGTCATGCAAAATTCATTTGACAGCAGTTAGAATCAGGATATTTTGGCCACAATTGAATGCTGTTTCCATAAACTTTGTAAACAGCAAATTGTCTGCTTAGAAAGGTTGAACCAGAAGGGTGTAATTATACACTTGTAAAAGTAAAACTCTCTTCCGATTCTTAGCCAGCAAAATGCTTTCTGTCAAAACCTAAACTTGCTACCACTAGGTATAAAGAATCCCTCTTCTTATGCAATGATAATGAGTTTTGCTGCAACTCGATTATTCATGCTGTACTCTATTACAGTGTGATGGAAAGAGGTATTATGAGGGATAGTTTGTAAGTACTTCATACATTATTCAAACTACTTTTTATTTCAATGTTAGAAAAATTCAGTCCGCTTTCAAGAGAGATTCAAGATTCAAGATTCAAGATGAATCTTGATCTTGAAGTACTTCATACATAATTCTAACTACTTTTCATTTCAATGTTGGAAAAATTCATTCCGCTTTGATCTCGGGTTCACCCTGCATCAATGTTCTTTGGTATCCAGGTATATAGATAGATACCTGGATACCGGTGCTACAGATGCCCTCATAAAGTATTCATGGGATAATCATTGACCTCATCAAGAGAAATTCAGTACTTGCGACCTAATATTCACTAAGTAGGTCCCTAGTTAAGCTTTATCGCTCCCTCGCAGTAATTGATGGTGTCGTAGCAAGCTCTGTACGAGTTGCCACACAATAATCAACCTATTCAGGGCGAATTCAGTTTGAATTAAGGATTCCATTTTTACTTCTAGTGTTAAATAGTCCCCTTTAATTTCCTTCTGTTCCTATGTTGCTATCTCCCTCTGTCCTTCTCTTTTTCTATCTCTCTCCCTCTCTTACTCTTTTGCTCCCCCTCCCTCTCTCTCTCCTCGCTCTCTCTCGCGCGCTCTCTCTCTCTCTTTCTCTCTCTTGCTCTCTTTTGCTCTCTCTCTCTCTCTCTCTCTCTCACCCTCTCACCCCTTTAATCTTTCTATTAGAAGTTTAATCTTTTCTGATATAATTTTTACCATACCTGTGTAGCAAAGTCATATTATTATCACCCTCTGTCTCTTCCCATTCTTTATCTCTCAGTTCTCTCTCATTCCTTTCTTTCAGGTTCTAACTTTTGTAATTTTATTTCTCTGAGATATTATAATTATCAATCACCAAATTATTTGTTATCTTCGATCTCCTCCAGTGCAATTTACTATATTACGAGTTGTGATTGAGAGCTATCCTAATGAGAGTTGCAGGAACACGAAATATAACATGTAGATGTGATGGATTTAACTCATCAGTATGCAACTAATATTTCATTTGGCTGACACCAAGGAGATTATGGCATTATGCATGAAGGTGCCCTCTGCTCTTATGGCATGCATCATTTCACATTATAAATGGCTGGAAACCATATTTCGTTCGATGTAACCCGTTCCCCTGTATTTTGAAAGGGAAAGGCAATCAAAATCAGAGGGTAATGCCTCCCTAGGTTATTTTGTGTGATTGATTTTTGGCCCTGAATTATGGACTGCAGATTTAGTTGGTGTTTTCTTGTATCGTTCTCCATTTTTCTCTCTCTCTTTTTGTGGGTTTGCAAGCTTTATTCTAAATTTTCTTGATATTCACTGAAGTAATCATTCTTTCAAAGATATTTGGCTTGATGTTCATGAACATGGAGGTCATTGAATTCTATTTTTAAAGTTGATGCAATATCATTGAGATATTTCAGTAATAGTAATAGTAGAAGAAGATGAAGGGTGGTAATGATGATGATGATGATGATGATGATGTTGACAATAATGAGGAGGAGGAGGATGTTCATGACAGCGATTATAACACGTGTCCTAACGCTGAATGGTCATTGGTTTATGATGATTGTATTCTTAGTGGTGAGCCTATCGATATTGATGAAAATCTTGATGATGGTTGTGTTGATGACAAGTGTTACAACTACGTGATAAACCTGAAAATCATTGTTTTACATTCACAAAAATAATGACGATCTCCCTTATTCTCTCACCTTACAGCACCACCGGTCATTACACTTGGTCTGACAGACGAGGGTGGTATAGATGAAGGTGCTGCAACGTTCTACTGCAAGGCAACGGGCGACCCCGCCCCAACTTTCGAATGGTACAGGAACAAGAAGAAGGTGCGCGGTCTGCGTTACCAGATCGTCGACACGGAGGGAGGGTCGGTGCTGAGGATATCGCCCCTTCGGCTTGACCGAGACAACGACCAGTCGGTGGTGTGTGAGGCAAGCAATGACGATGGAACAGCCACGACACAGGCCAGGCTTACTGTCACTCAAGGTAAGAGTCTGAATCAGGATTATATTAGGATTTCATGACACGTGTTCCGGTGACAATTCCTCCATGGTCAGGACCCTAGACTAACTTCAACCTGGGACCAGACATCATACCCAACCCTAACCCTACTACCCTGTCTTGAAAGAGATGTGATTGATCACATATAATTTACAGGTGATATCAGTAGCATCTCTCTACTAATAAAGAGATAGGAGATGCCATTCAATCGCAAATTATTTGTAATTAAATCGCAACTTCATTACAAGACAGGGCCTTCATGAGGAGCCTAGTGCAGTCTTTATCTTAACCCTAAATCTTTTGATGAAATATAGGCCAGAGCAATTGTTGCTTGAGCACATGTTGAATCACCTTTTGTCCACTATCTCAAGGAGATTGGAAAAAATAAAAGGATATCAGATATTTGCTCCAGTGACTCTCTTACTCTATGCTGTATTTTGTTCAAGTTGAGAGCTTTTGGGGTTTAGTATGGTGAGTAGGGTTAGGTACAGTGTTGGGTCCAGAGTTCACATATGGAATCTGTCTTATAGGAGCATCTGTCTAAAAGAGACTTGTATCCAGTGAAGCAGGTTCTTTGTTTCATTGAGTAACTTAGTGAA
The DNA here is from genome assembly GCA_037976565.1 of Mesocentrotus franciscanus. Taxonomy (NCBI): domain Eukaryota; kingdom Metazoa; phylum Echinodermata; class Echinoidea; order Camarodonta; family Strongylocentrotidae; genus Mesocentrotus; species Mesocentrotus franciscanus. Next base: position 14,759,868 of record CP137674.1, on the reverse strand, counting down.
AAAATTAATATGATAGATAGAGCGGAAGTAAGATGATAAACAATTAAGTAGGGCCTACTTATGGACTAAATACGAATGACCGCAACAGACATCCGTTTATCCCTGTATACCATACTTGTCTGCTACAGGATAGTACATCTAGCGTGGTGACCTAATGATGAACTATATGTTGCCTTAATGATGTGTTATGGCTAGACCTGACGGCCCCCTTCTAATTAAATTGAACCTAATTGACATGTAGCCTTTTAGCGCCACTAAGCACTCACGTTGGCCACCAGGAATATCTATTTGAATATGCCACAATATTATGGCTTCATTTTGTGAGGGGAAAATGTGTATTAAAAAAGGTGTTATAAACCTGTTTGCCCAGAGCAGACATGATGTGAGTTGGGACAGATGAATATAAATGACTCATGAGAGTTAATCCTATTGTTACTGTACAATTCTTTTATTCATATTTCAAATGATGTGGGTATGTGAAGGAATGGCAGCTGATGAGTTTGGCAACGTGAAAATTACATTTTTAGGTACCCACTGAGAGGAAACTTTAATTCCCACACAAATTATTTGTCTCCTTCAGCCCTTCGATGAAAATAAGCATAGAACCTTTCTTCAATGCACAGATGGTGTTGAGTTTGGTGATGCTCTCATGTTTGGTTAATAATTAATCATCCTTTTTATAATTTTAGTGCTTTACTTTTTACTACCCTTTTTCATTGTGATCCCAGCCTGATCTCCACCATAAGAATATCATGCAATTGAATAACGATGAGTAATAAGAAAACCAAATTGCACATTTTAGTTAGGATATCCCTGCAACACTTAAACAGAGTTGGCTATGGGCAAATTTTATAATGAATACTGGAACAGTCCTCCAAGTTTCCTTCTTACAAACCAACTTTTAGTAGAGCCTCCAGAAAGAACAAAATATCAGCATTCAGACATCCTATTTTGATCAGGGGCATTGGTAAAGAGGGGAGGGGTGCTTTAGATGGAATGTTCTTGCCTATTTGATATTGTGTACATTGCGTGATATGAAGGTTTGCGGTAGGGCTGCAGGGATAAAATTGATTTCTCCATTGATGGTGAGCATGAAATTGGGTTATTCAAATGGTGGCCTAGTTTTTTAGGTTCTATATTGTGTACTGAACATGCTCTTCGGGCCGAATAGATTAGCGGCATCCGTACTTCATTCATGGAATATAATTTTTATGAAGGTATATAGGTGTTTGTCATTTTTCGATGTTCCATTAGTATTCAGTTTGTGAGAGAGAACCAGGAGTATTACGAAAGGAGAAGTTAGTATTTTCTTTTTCTAATATCTTTTACGTGTTGCATTTATATATGTATATTTTAAAAAAAATTGGAGGGGTGTATTGAGTTTCATGAGAAAGAAATTGTGAGTCTTTCAATGGGACAGACTCTCTATCTCTTCCTTGCCTCCTCCCAATATCTCTCTTCTCTCTCTTTCGCTCTCTCTCTCTCTCTCTTTCTCTGTTCACATTTTGGATATAGTTATTATGAACAAACTTGTTTACTACAATGCCTGTTTACCAAAGCAGACACAACACTGGTGCCTCGCTGGCCCTTTGTTAACTCACAAGATATTCATAGGTGAATCAGCATGGAAAACGCAATTGGTGTCTGTTTTCCACAGTACTTATTAAAGTTGAGGAATATGATATTCAAAAGAAGAAAAAAATGAAAATGGGATGTAATTGAGCAGATAGTTGCATGGTTCATCAACGGAGCAGATCGAATGCATCCAAGGCGGAAAAACATGTTTTTAATTGGGAGTCAAGCCGGGTGAACCAAAGAAAGCATACGGGTGATTGATAAACCTCTCAATGTTGTGTGATATCCTCTTCATTCAAATCCGTCTCATAAATTGACAGATTAAGAGTTCAGTTCAACCGGGCAATGGCAAAGATTTAATTCAAAATATTGAAGATGGGGTTTATTTAGGCCTATATTTGATGACATGATTATGGTGTGGTGAAATCCTTGCCATTTGAAATTCATTCAATTTTAATTCAAGACTGGATATTCCATTGGCAATTTTTTGTTCTCAAACTTGTACAGTTTCCTTGTTAAGTTTGAAAATATTTGGATATTCTAATGAAATGTCACCAATTGGCACTAATAACACACGTTTCTATAGTAAGAATCTAGAACACCCTCTCTTGGTGAAACCAATGTAGTTGCATAACCAGAAACCCAAGTGTTCATTATATTGAAACCAACCTCAATGGTTGTCAACTTTTGATTGATATTTAGGGAAATTTGCAACTAAATGGCACTGGCACGAAAATACAGATTTTTTTCCCCCTCACAGTTGAGACTGAATTAAATCATTCCCTAAATATCTAAGCAAACATAGTGTCATAAGAACCCATTCAGTTGTTACTGATGTGGAGCAATTACTGTTATTCAAAGCAGTGGCAATTTGCTTGTACCAGGAAGCAGATTTGGGACCAAACTAAAAAGGGGACAAATATTGTGGTCGATGAAAACCCACAAGGCACAATTAGCTCATAGAACAATATTATTCATCTGTGATATTTTAGAACAAGTCTATTTCCTGTGAGCTGAAAAGAATGTTACAGTATTTTCTCGATTACATTATATATTCTTTCCTTTCACCTCACTTAGTTGCTGGAATTAGTGTCTTTGATGTAACAAAAAAGGGAGAGAGAAAAAAAAAAAATTGAGGCAGTGATGGCGTTACCTGGAGCTCCCAGGTTCGAAACCAAGTCGATGCGCTAGTGCCCTTTGTTTGGTAAGGCATTAATTCTCATTACCAAGTTCCTTGGAGAGGACTTAAAGCCGTGGGTTCCCTGGCTGCTTACTTACAAGCGTATACATGTACATGCTTTCTTTGCAGTCAGGTAAAACAAACAAACAAACCAACCAACCAACTAACACAATTTCCAATACACTTATAAATATTGTGTTTTGTTTAATAGTCATCTCAATAAGTTGACATAGTAGCTAGGGCTTGGTATTTCTGTTTTAGACATTTCATAATAATCTTTGATAAGTCAATGACGTGATAAGATAATCATGTGGCTACATGTTTGGTCAATTTCTTGTGCAGCAATATACGTGTTATTATCAAAGCAGTCTGCGAAAATGGATTTCCTTTCCCAAATTAATTTGCTGCCCCGTCTAAGATCTCAATTGCACTTGCTAAGAAGGATGCAGAGACAGTATCCATACGTTATTAAAATCATTACAATAAGCTACTCTTTTATTAAATTTTCCAGCAGGAGAGAGAAAAAATAGATGAATTGGAAAATGGATTTCAAGACTTATTAGAGAGGGACTTGAATGCCCTTGTTCTTGGATTATGGGATTAGGACTGTAATCGAGAGGCTTGTGTTTTTGAAATCCCAAGTCTGACACCAGGGTCAATGATGTTCAGTAAGCTGGTAACGGTCGACGACTTCCTTGAGGACATCGTCTGTAGGAGCAGTCTGGGGCCACGGCGCCAGGAGTGGAGTCTGAGTTCATTGTCATAATCGGCTTTAGTTCCCTGTTTGTATAGGGGTTTGCTGGCTGGGATTTGCAGGGGTAATTATGTTGCGAGTCTGGACCAAGAGAACCACCAAGATGCAGACTTGTTGGCAGGTTGCTACAATGGACTTTGATTACACCCATTACGATTTTGACAATCTTTTCTTTGATGCACGAATTAGCTCCAAAGGGCAACGCTTCATGGTCTGTAGGTCAAGTGTATTTTGAATTTGTCTTGTTTGATCAGGCCTAATTTTGCAGTGAAAGAAAGGATATATGTCAGTCTTTATGAAAACAGACCACAATAGAGAATTAGGTTGATATTTTCATAATATGATTAGGGTTTGTAAACTTGTAAAGAATCTTTCAGCAAGTCAGATACACATACAGGTATGCTGTGAGTCTGTATGCTTTAAAATTGTAGAGTTTTACTGTCTTGAACATTAGAAAGACTACAGACTTGAATTTTGAATATTTCTCATACTTCAAATAAAGAGTGGGGGGGGGATTGCTGAAGGCATATTTAGATGTTATTTATTTCAAAATTTAGAACTAGGACAAGTCTTTTAGGACATAGACTTCAAATAACTCAAGGGACCATATACTAATTTTTGAGAAACTGTTTGCTTCACCTGTTTAAGTACTCTTTTTGAGAATATAAAAGGGAATTATTGTGAGAGAACAAGCCTTCCAGTAAAGTCAAAATTCGGGAAATGAAATGGCTTTTTGTTTAGTCTAATGTCAAATACTTTAGAGCAAGTCATTTTCTTTGTTGAGTGTTCTAATAAAATCAGCTCAGCCTGATTTACTTGTCAACTTAAGCAGAAGATATCCAGTATTGTAATAATCTTTCTTCTCACAAATCGAAAGCTTAGTTTTCCATAGAAGGAGGTGCAAATAGCGAGATGTGTGCAGAGCAGAGGTTTGCAATTCTACAATTGTCAAAAACACTAGCTTACCATGCATGCACCCCAAGTCAAGGTTGATTACAATGGATGTCAAAATGGAAGGATAGAAAGTGACAGAAAATGGAAGAAAGGAAGAGAGAGAGAGAGAGAGAGAGGTAAGGAGGCAGGGTGAAAGAAAAAAAAAGGGAATCTATGAATAAGAATGCAATAAAAAGAGAAGAATCAGAGGGTACTGCATATTGACGTAAAGCAAAGGGCCTGGCTATAGTTTAATATTGTGTCTTCTTTCAAATCATTCAGATTATTTCTTCCCCTCCTCTCTTCACCATTTCTGTTTTTATTTCTCTCCTCGTATTTTGGTGTCAAAGTCACAGCACTTTTCTCGGCTTTTCACCTGTCTCTTCCAGTGCATTAGTACGCTCTCTCGCACTCATATTTGCGTATTTTTCAGAATTTTTTCCCCCTCGTTGTCTTCACGTGAAGTTCAGATCGTGCAGTGTTGTCCTACAGATTGGTACAATGTTATTTTGCCTTCCATCCATGCATGCCTTGATCTGTCTGCCTAGTATATATTTCCATACCAGTTTAGGATCAGAGAATTCATGTATCTTCAACACAATCACGTGAATAGGGTGGATTCACAATTAACAGCGCCCCCGCCTCCGGCAAGCCGCGACAGGCCAATTTTTCAGCCCTTGGGTCGACATCTTTCAACCAGTGCAGCACAGCAAATCGCCAGCCACCGATCGAAATGACCAAAGTGCATGGTCCGCACTGTGTAAATTCATTGAATGAGATTGATTGTTGTTCTGATATCAGCACATGTTTTTATATTAAATTTGAATGTCAAAACCCACCCATCAGTTGATTCTGACTGAAATTTTGGCCTGAACTCTGTCAAAAATTAATAGAAATTGTCTTTTTGTTTTTGCCTTAAAGTGACCAAAATTACCATATTGTTGCCAATGGGGGTCAATTTGACCACTTTTTAAAGCATCAGGGCACATTTGTACACATGATAGGCCTATCAAATCTCCATTGCTCATAAAGACGATTGGAAAAATTACCCCTGACCAAAAGTGACCATAAGGGTAATTTTTGGCAAAATATAGCAAAAATTATCAAAAAGTCGTGAGTAGGGTCCATGAGAAGGGTCAAATGTAATGAGCATAACATTTTTCATCCCCACACAAAATTTTGATTACACATCAATATTTTAATCCAAATGGCAGCTTCCATGTGAGAATGGCTAGCAAGGAAGCTGCAAGCTTTGGAGAGATTGTTTTCCTCGCTATGTAATTAAGTCGACCTAATTTCAAGATATTCGTAACAGGCTGACAGTTTTGAATAAGGTTATCAGCTGATGTTTGTCAGGTTTTATTCTCCTATGAGTATTAAAGGTATTATCACTCTTTGGATTCTGAGCCATCATAAATCCAACTAAAGCCCCATTTCCCCCTACTAGCTACAGGGGGAGGAATTGCAAATGGTGTTCCAAGAGATAATCCGGATATTGAGGCTCATGTCTCATTACGTTTGGTTTCAGAGAGGATCTCTCTCTCTCTCTCTGTCTCTGATAATGCAGTTTTACATATATATGTGATGCTTAACGTGAATGCTCCTCAAGGTGTCTGCTTATCTATCTGGGGATCATTTGCTTTGTTGAGAATAAAGATGCTCATTATTATAACTGCTGTCTCTATGGTATCACCTAAGAAGGCTCATGTGCAAGACTTCTCGCTTGCTACCTCTCTCTCTCTCATTCGTCATTTCTTATTTACTTCTCTCTTCTCTTTTATTCTCACCACTCTTTTCTCCCTCTCTCTCTCTTTCTCTCCCTCTCTCCTTCTCTCCCTCTCCCACCCTCTCTCCCCTTCTCTCTATCCCAATCTCCCACCCATTTTGCCCCAAGTTGAGAGTTGAGAAGGATTTTTCCTCTCATCCCTTCGTGAGCCGGCGTAAAAACAGCAAGCTGAAGCCGAAATAACAGAGGCATTTTCCATTCTCCTCTTGTCTGGAATATTGGTTGGCTTTACGTGGATGATTGGGATAAAGTCAGGATTATTTCTTGAGGGAAATGCACTGAAAGCCGATCAGGACTGGGAGGGGGGTTCCCTGTACTTCTTTGATGATCATGTTGCATGTATGTTGTAGCCACAGGATGATTGCGAAATCTTTATAAAGCCGAACTATCAAGACGATGTAGTAACAATAGGATGTTCGGCAGCTGTTTGCTTATATCTGGCAGATTTTGCTTTTTGTGTGTGATTCAAATGAACAAGAGTCGTGCCTTTCTTTTGTAAATTCCCATAATGGTTGAGATGTTGTACCCAGTAGGAGGAGGTTGCTATTGGTGTATTTGGTTATGGAAAGATCCCTTATAAAGAGCTCTTGCTAAGTTTCTTGAGTGTTTGGGGGAGGAGTAAGGGAATGTTACAGAAACTTCAGAGGCTGTTTGTTTTTGTGTAATATGTTAGAGAAGGATCTAATAAATGCACTGAGGGTTGAGTCCCTGATACTGTTCATGTAGACTTAATCTCTTCATCACTCCTCTTCTTGGCACTCCAAGCTGTCCCACAACTCCTTCCTTCCCGCTCATACTCTGTGGCCTTGGAAGCCTCCACCATCCATCCCCATCATCAAGGGTGACATGTAGCGCACTAGAGACGGTAAGCACCTTCATGGTCTCGGGTAACCCTGATCGATACCTGTGCTTGGCTTCCACAAACATCCAGCCCCTTACGTCCAGTGTCCACCTCCAGAAGAGGGCATGAAGAAGCCAGTCATGAGCTATAGAGGTTAAGGGTCAATCTACCTGTGCCTCATTAGACTCCCAAACCAGTCATCATGAGGATATCAGTGACATGGTCCACATTTCGTCTTTGACTCTGACGAAGAGATCTCGGGACATCCTCTTCAAGGTGGTTAGTGATGCTTGGAGATTCTGCAGTCTCCATCTCAGGGCTCATTTGCATAGATGCTGTCAAAAACTGCAGGGGGAAGATATGAGATGATCAGGGTTGAGCACTGACTTGTTGCTTGCTTCAGGGTTAGACTATGGGAATTCTCTGGGTTTCTGTTCATGTTAAGGAAAATGAATAAAATATTCAATTATCATGTACTCAATGAAAACATGAAATGTGAGGTTGTTATTGATGAGATCTGTAATGCCTGCAAGTTGAGAAAAGTCCTATCAAGACTTTCCCACATCAAAATTCTATAGATTACTGAGGAATCACTTCCCCTTTGAAGATTATTCATTAGTTGGATCTCCTGAATAATCTGTCTTGAATTCTGACCTCGATTTTGTAGTAAGCACCTTAGTCATTGTAAGGCTTCATCAACCTAATTTTCATCTTTTGTATCTAATAGCGGCCTTGGAAGAAAGCAACTGTCTGCAGGAAATACTCACTCTACTTTTCAACGAAAGCAGATAATATTCATATATGTCAAGTAAATATAATGTTTACAGGTGGGAAAAGAATGATAATTTTTTGTGTTAATGGATTCATTTTCTTGTCAACTATACCCCCAAATTCTAATAACAGGATGGGAGTACATAGGCAATGACAAATAAAAGGAATATTTCCAATGAAGGATCCGTGAGAACTCTGTTTTGATCAATGAACCATTTCATGTATAGCAGTATTTAAAATATGTGGATATTGTCCTCCTTCAAAAAAATTGTTTTTAAACTCATCCTCAATAACATGGTCAATTAGTTCCCATTTTTGTCAAAACATATGTACTTCTTTTTGTTCTGGGGTTGGTATTCAGGCTCGTACAGGTAAACAAGGTTTGAAACATGTACATCACTGTCAGAATTTGATCAAAACATATTCATCATGCCAAAAATCCTTTGATTTTCATTGTTCCTGATAGATTGAATCAGGTAATCACAACAAAATTGTTTGGAATTCATCATAGCTGGTACATCGACCCTATTTTTTTCAAAACCAAGTCTTGTTAATAATGATTCTCACAACTGCAACACTGCAAAAGTACAACAAATGTATTTACTCTCTTAAATAGTCATAGTTCAATGTTTTCCCCGCTTTTCATCAGAGTCCTTTAGCCGCCTGACTTGTTTTGAATCGGCCACCGATATTGCTCTATATTCTGCCATTGTTAGACTCGGGATTATCTTCGCTCTCTACAATAGAGGCTGCACGAAATCATATTTGTTGAGTAAAATCACATGGCAAATATTGCTCTGGGAACTTAAAAGGGGGAAAATGTGGCTCAAAGTTGAATAGCATGGCATCTTGAAAATAGAGAATTTTAGTGTATTATTACCCATGGCAATTTCAAATTGATGTATTTCCTGTTTTCAACACAGAAAGCTGTGTACTTCTTTTTTCTGCCTTTAGTAATACATACATGTAGGCCCACTTGAAAATGGGGGAAGAGAGTGTTTGTAAGTTTTCAAGGAATTTAGAGACAGATGTAAAAGAATTTGTATTTTCCATGTCAAATATTATGGGATTTGGCAGGTGTGTAATTTGGTTTCAATGTAGTTATGAATTGAAAAAGTGGGAAACTAGGACGTGATGAACCGCAAATTGACAAAATTTGTAAGTTTTGTTTGCCACTTATGGTGACCTCAAGTTTGATACTCAATTTGTATCTGCAATTACTTTCATGGCATATCAGCTGGAACTAGTCCAGGAATTTGTCATATATCATTTTTTCTCCTGCTTTTATCACAACTTTTACTCCCACCTTATCAGGTATGTAGTGGTATGCTTATAGTTCAGTGCCAGTCAGAAGTTTCATTGCAAAGTACATTTACTTCATGCACACACTCAAAAGATATATATCTTTTGAAATATTTAAAATGTAGAGAATGATTTTCATGTAGAGGTGTCATGGTCTAGTAGATACGTCAGCGGACTGAGGATCACAGAGTTTGGGGTTCAAGTCCCACTGTGGCACAGATGTCCTTTGGCAAGACATTAATCTGCATTTGCCACTCTCCACCCAGGTGTAGTAAATGGGTACCTGGTAGGGATTTATTCCTTGAATACTTATAGGTGCCTTGAGCATCCCCTGAGAGGAACACATGCATAATGCACATGCATTATTATCAATATTATTATTATTAAAAATGAAAATAAATTGTTTTTAATTATTATTATTTTTATTATTATTTTTATTATTATTATTATTATTGTTGTTGTTTTTGTTGTTGTTGTTTTATAAGTTTTATCACATGAACTTTATGAAGGCTAAATTATTACCAGAACTAGAAGGTACCAACTAAACATCGTCTTTTAACCATGTATTTGGGCCTATTCACCATGTTCCCAAAGGAAAAATAAAAGGATCTTCATTCCACAATGGTTTCCTCAATACGGAGAGAAGCGGCAAATCATTTCTGAAATTCCAAGCATGTAACAGCGCAATTAAATCGGAGCCAGTGTTTGTGAAGCCCATTCCCTAAAGAGGGCCCTACCTCTCTACACCTTTATACATGCAAGACAAATCTCGAGCTCTTCCTAGTGATGCTGCGAGATAAAAAATTGTCATGCGTGGCGAAGTGATTACGTGCAAGCGAGGCATCACGCGCTCCATTGCACACCGGCAAATCGTCTGTCGTGGCAGCGGCAAAAGGCGAGGGCAGTGTGTGCGTTTACACGGCAGAGTGGCGGTGCTGAAGAGTGTTTTGAAATTCATGAGGTGGAAATTTGTCTCATGAAGTTGTCATGGTAATAAGAAATAGGAATGTTAAATGGGATGGAATAATGATATTTACTAGTAGGAAGAAAATCATACTTTTAATTAGTCAAAATAGAGTATACAAGAAAGAGACCTATAGCAAAGGACTTGGTATAAACTGAAAGTATTGCTGAAACAGTATAAAGAATTATATTCAGGAGTGAAATATTTAAAACATATTATTAGTTTTAGAAATGCAAACAGGGGTACCTATAGGCTTTAGGAAAGAAAAGGTAGAATTTGAGATTCAAATGTATAAGATAAACCTATCTAGAGATGAAGTAGGCTATATGAAAGAATGAGGTGATTGAAGTAAAGGAAATTCTACAATACAAAAGGGAAAAGATATAAAACAAGCAGTGCATCAACAAGCATTGCAACAAGAATAAAAATGGAATTTGACCTTCAGAGATGTGTAGACATCACATGAAAACAAGATATATAAAAGAGAAGATGCTATACATCAGTGTAAAAAAGCCTAAGACATAATGGTGTGTTTTGAGGAAAGTAATTTTTCTTGTCTGTTTGGAACCAGTTTGGCTTTTACTCTATAGGCCTGTTTTTATCAGACCGAAGTTGCAAAATAACCCGCTATTTTCAGACTGGATATTTTCCCGAAGCTCGAAATTGCATCTTCACCAGACCGATACACTCATCACAAACTAACTCAGAAATAGCGGGCTATTTGGGAACAAGACCAAGATTTCTTGGGATATTTTCTCAACCAAATAGCCCGCTAATTGCAACTGCGGGTTGATGAAGACGCAAATTAGCTGGCTAATTCGAGAGCGGGCTAGTTAAAATAGCGGGTTATTTTGCAACTCTGGTCTGATGAGGACAGGCCTATTTACTTCAATATAGAGTTAATGCCCTTCTGCAGCATGAACAACAAAAAAACAAAACAAAAACACCGCTGAAGAAGTAATCCTCATAGATCTCTTTTTCCAAGACTGCATCATGATGAGGCGAAATGGAGACATCGACAATGACGATGTCAAAGTTAAACTTTCTCCCTCTCTCTCCGTCTACCACCACAAACCCCTCCTGCCTCCAGCTAGAAAAAAAAATTCATGGGAATACTCTCTCAACACAATAACTTGCTGAAACATACTGCCAACAAATGTATTCATCATCATGCCGAAACACATTCCCACATTGTTCCCTCTCTGGCTATTTACTGACCCTTAATGACCCCACAGTGACCACTAACGATTACCCTCTCTCCACTCGGTAATTATTCACTTAAAATATAGCCGTCCAATGGAGAGAGGGTTTTACTTTTTTCCAAATAAAAATGATGCAGGATTGAGGAAATATGCTTTGTGCTCTCGCAAACCCATGCACATGATTCATTTTTTTTATGGGTAAATGCATGAGTTTGAGAGCGGAGACTGATATGTTCAGTATGCGACGACAACTCTGTCTATAGCCTCTAGAGCTTTTGTGATATATTTATCAAGAAATCTATTTTCCCCCTCATGTACTTCATGATTGATGTGGCATGTCTAAAATAGCGTGAGAGATCCTATAGATAGATTTATTCATACAACTCTGAGTTGTGTTTAAGGGAATGTATAGTGAGTTCACATATCATCAATAAAATGGAGAATTCAATATTTTTAGCACATATCCTCTAGGAACACAATCACAACTATTTCAAACAAAATCCACTCAAGGACAATTTCAATACCCTTATTAATTGTATGCCCCATAGAAACGATGTTCGGATTACGTAATATGTCATTTCAATAGGTGAGGCACAAGGCTATTAAAATTTGCGTTAGGTTGAATTTTTAAAAGTTGTTGCTATCTTGGTTATAGGAAGGATATCCCTTTTCATATATTACTTTTACTAAAAATATTATGGGTTTATATAATGCTTAATACATCTATGATGACTCTATGCACTTAACAGAAATATTATTTTTGAAGAAAGTGGTTTTCTCAATGTATACATTTATGTATGTTCATATATATGCATTTTCTTATATTTCAAGAGTAGTAGAGGAGATCAGATTATAATAAACTAATTTAAAATTGATCCCAGGGCCGGTGCCTCAATGTTTGGCCTGCTTTTGACTGGGCAGATGCCTCTGCGGTTTGACAGTTGGCTTGGAATTAACTGACCACACGCCAGACAGCACCCAAGCCAAGTCCAGATGATTTTTATGCATGCATGCTCATCTCTTGGTGGATTATGCCATTACCGTATGTGAGGGATAAGAGGTGTGGATTCTAGCTGAACATGGGTGTTTTTTGCATCAAAATAACCCCAGTTAGAGTGGGGACAAATAGTCTGCATTTAACACCTTCTTGTGGTGTTAATTGCTTTTCACTCTTCCCTCTGCATATTGCATATCAAATTTGCGGTTATTCATTCGTTGCGAGGCTTTGTCTAGTCTGATTTCAAGAATTTCACTTCCTGGAATTTTCACCCTCTCCTCAGAATTGTTTTTAGAAATAAAAGTTGTTATCTTGACAGAAACAATTTTGAACTCCAAACTTCTAATGAGATTTGTGGTCGTTCATATCTTAAGCTTCCGATATTAAAGGATAATGAGGAAAGGATAATAAGGAAAGTATTTCAGGAGAAATATCCGCATCGTTCAAAGTTATTGCTTGTAGATAAAATGCTCTCCACACATTGTATTGTGTGTGTCTTTTCGTCCCTTTGCTCCAACCTGTATCCTTTTCTTTCTCTCCCTCTCTTTTACTTTACTTTCACTCTTTCTCTTCTTCCTTTTCTTCTTCTTAGTGCACGTGTCTCTTGTTTTAACTGTTATCACGTCCTGGACAAATCTGTTTTGCATTCTCCAACTTCTTTGATTCCTTGAAATTTCTTTGCCCATTTTACTTTATTTGTCTGCAAGCCAACACAGTTGTGCGTGTGTCTCTCTCTAATTGCTCAAGCTTTGTGTCTTCCCTTTCCTCTTCACCTTGTAAGAAACAAGACATTTCTATCACACGTCTGAAGGAGATCGTGTTAGAGAATGAATGAGAACGAGCGTGGGAGAGGGTATTTAGTGGCGGGTTAGAAAATGTGTTGATGGCTACATCAGCCAAGGCCAATTAAACACTTCAAGAAAGTACTAAGATAGCATGAGAGACAGTGGAATCCATTGCCCTCAAGCTCCTACTTACCGAAAGATCAACACCAGGAAAGAATGGCACCTTTCAAGTCGGTTCTAAGGCACATTTGGACAGGTGTAGTGCTATGTGTCGGTGTTTAACATTCTAAACACGGATCACCTCCGGGTGAAGAGGTGCGCTTGCTCCAGACAAGGGTAATGAGAGGGCGAGGGCCCCCGTAGGGTGCAAGGTGGCCTTGTATTGTGTGGTGAAATGAACATCCAGGTTATACAGGCATCGGAGGGGATAAGAGATACATGATGAGCTGTAGATGCTGGGGGAGATGGATGATTAGAGGGGGAAGGTAGATCACAATGGTCAATTACAGATGAGTATCACTTTCTTTCTACCTTACAATGCCAAGCCGGCTAGCCTGGAGGTGAGACCCAAATATTTGTGATTAGCAGGAAGATGTAGGAGCGGCAGAAAGAATCCTCTCACCGGCATAGCCAGTTAATATGAAAGGAATCATTATTATTATTATACAGAAATGGGTCGCAGTATCATCCTTGAAGACATCACAAAATTGAAAACATCTCAAAGTTGAAAACAGTGCATCTCAGTTATGATGGATGTGATATAATAGCTACCTGTATAGAAAGACCACCTCTCTATAATTTAAGACCACATTTTTAGTTTCCTGTGATGATACTTCACTATTTTAATAATTGAACTTTGTTCTGTTCCCTGAATATTGTTTCAATGGGTATCATTATCATCTATAGGCTATGTTTTATAGGAGTGACAGAAATAGATGGGGAGATGGTGAGCAAAGATGGGAAATACTTTATTTGCCTTCCTCCCCAACTCCATCTCATGGCTGCCTGCCTGCCTGCTGCATCGTGTTTATCAAAGGCTCACCAGAAAATGATTGCCCACCAGTGTGTGACAAAAAGAGAAATGCAAAACCAAAATGGGGGGATCAAAGGGGGGATAGAGATGAAAGGCCGTTGAAATATCTCCCTCCAGGCCACGGCAGGCTAACAAGATTTGAGAAGGGGTGGAATAAGATTGTTCACGAAGAATAGCCGTGAGGTGTGAAAAATGCAATTCTAGCTAATGGGCGGTATCAGCCCCTCACAAAGTGCCTTGACACCCCTAACAATACTCCCTCGGGTCATCCTCCAATTTTTAATTCTTCAATTTTCCCCGCCTTGTATTGACCAACTTGCTGTTGGTTTCTTTTATTTCTCCGCCATATGGTTTTCGTAATCAAAGGTTATTTTAGTCTGTGATGGAGTGCTATCCCCTCTTGAATTCAATCAAGACATTCAGGGAGGAAATTTATAAATTTTATAAGGGAAAGGTTTTAGAAATAGTCTCTTGTGTTTTTTCTTCATTGTGTATCACTTTCCACTGGAACTTCACAATCAACAACCAGTTGGGTTTAGACATTTGTTAAACTCTGAAAGAGATGGATAATTAATGGAGGGAAAGTTTTTGAGGAAATTCAGTTTTTGTCTCTGCTTCTACTTCTGGTCTCTGCTTCTACTTCTGGTCTCTATCCCTCGACCCAAGCTTTCAATTGACACTGAAAGATGTGACTTAATCTGTAGAAAATATTTCAGTCTGTTTCGTTTTGAACAAGGCATTGCTCTTCAAACCAAATTTGTATGGAGCATGGAGGAATGTCAGCTCCAACAGTGATATTGCATGCGTGATTTGGGGTGTGTCCCGTAGACTGCTGCTAAAACAAGTGCTTGCAAACTCTTGGAGAACCCCCCCCCCCCTGCTCACCCATGAAAGCCAACTGAAAAAATTTGATTATTGTAAAACAAGAAATGTTTTGAACTTTGTTAGAGGTCTAGTTTGTGAAAGCATCGTACTGCAAAATAGTTGAATCAGCACTAACATTTTTGCAATATGCGAAAGATCTAACCACAAAAACCATGCTTCTTTAACAGTTCCTTTAAGTTTTATGCACAAAAATGTCTGGTTTTGCAGAACATAACTGTGCAGGCATGGAATGATTGCAGTTTCAGTTTTATGGACAAATTTGAAATTGAAAGCCATTTTTTATGCTGCTTGTACTCAGCATTTTCACCGAAATGAACATTTCATGAAAATTGCTTTTCCTCAATTGTGAAGCTTTTATGGATTTTGCATGGGTTATGGCCATACTCTAGCACTCCCAAGTGGTTTGAAGTTGAACATTAACTTTGGTTATGAAATATGATTTGAATTGGGAAGGTTTAAAGTTCAAATCAAATTACAGATTTCCTTTTCTTTTCACAATTGAGGGGAAAGGGATTACTTTGGCAGGTTTTTTCTCTCCCTTTAGGAAGGTAAAACCTTGAACATGAAACATTTCTTCTTCTTTTTAGGGGGGAGGGATGAGAGCGCTGGGTCTTTTGGAGTTTACGACCGTGAATTATTCACCTCCTTCAATCTATTGACAATCCAAGAATGATGATTTTTTTTTGTATAGTTTTTTTTAAGGAGGATCTAGGTCTGAGCGAAGAGTTGAAAGGCCATGTTGATCTTCTGTTTAGTCTGGCCTATAGTGTTTTGCCTGATGGCACTCCAAAAAAATTGGCAAATGTTCAAAGACGTCCCTGGATGAAAAGGGCTGTATATCAAATACAAAGCTGTTCTAAACAGGGACAAAATAGAAAAAGAAAATTAAAGTATGTTTTTGTCAGCACTTGCTCATGGTATACATTTTCACTTATGTATCATGAACTGCTTTTGACCTTTTTACCTTCCAAATTGGAAAAAAGAAAAATTAAAAGTATGTCTTCGTTAGCGGTTGCTGATATTGTATATTTTTACTTGAATATTAAGAACTGCCTCATTCTTTTTTCCTTTTGACTTTATTGTACCTAGGTCTTAGCCTAAAAGTTCTAGTCTGTCTAGAAGAAGGTTTTCTGTTGTTGTATTTATTCTAATGCTACATGAGGTTGAACACATTTGCAACTACTTTCAAAATATCAAACTAAGGCAATTCCAATTATAGTCCTGTGTGTCACCTATTTAAAAGGTGTGAACATGACAATGACGTAGTAAGTAATTTGAACACGATTTCTTTGGGATGTACAGTGGGGTATTGAAATTGCCATTGAGTTGATGTATCAAAAATATTTGAGATCGTGTTGTTGAAACATAGCACTATTCGATACCCATGTTAGTCTTTAAAGTAATGCAGGAATATAAATGGATAAAAAAGCATGGTTATGGCTGAAAACGACAGATATTGTGGCCTTCAGTTTGTAAAACAAAGTTAATATCCATGACAGATGACATGATAACCAAGAATAACTCACATTGGTTGTAAGCGCCCACCCAACATGTCATCTGATATCAAACAGAATAAAAGAAGACAAATCTTTTGTAAATACAACCTCTACCCTCCTTCAGCTGTAGTCAAATCCCAAACGTTTGTTTAGTTAGCCGTCATCGTTACTGCTATTCCATATCTCTTCATGCTACACTTTATGGATGATTTACAGTTAGATCAGTGCATGACTGTTTGTTTACAAAAAGATCATGTATGAATTCATGATATTTACCCTCACATCACGTTCAGCCTTCCACCCAATCCTAAAGAAGTGTGGATTACCATAGTTTTGGTGTACTTCTTCCTTGTTGGGCTGTTATCCCCCCCCCAAAAAAAAAACAACAACAACAACAACAACATATTTTGCTGTTGTGGGCCATTGACATAGACAATGCACATCTTGTAAACAGGAATGACAAATTGATGCCATTTGAAGGCATATGAGACATACTCACAAATCAGAAAGAATTCTCTCAACATCTGAGCTAGGATATATAACTCCCAACCTAAGATTGAAAGGTATCCAAGGTAGTATATTATGATTTATGATATGATTCCTGAGCTCATATTTCATTTCAACAATCCCTTACTCCAGCCAGCCAGGAAGATCTCCCTGCTCCAAGAGTCCAACTCTTCCCTAAATATTGTTCTGCTAGTTTTTGCCTCTGGATGTTTTTGAGTTAAAAGACAGGGAATACATTCTTGATTGGATTTGCAAATGAAAAGAACTGTTACAGTATTGTGTACTGTAGATTTTTTAAAGGGTATCTGTACTATCTGTGATTTTTATTAAGTCATGCTTAGTTCATCTTTTGTATAGAGTATTGACAATAACCGTTCATCTGAATCTCAGCCCAATTGATATGATTTGATTTTGGTATAACATGAATTTTCCATAGACTCCATCTTATGTTATCACGGGCTTTGTATTCAACAGCGAAAAGCAGTATGATAGATGTGAATCGTCTCTCGAGATGTAACATATACTTGGCTTGTGAACGAAAAAAAATTGGGATAGTACGTGACTGATTGTGATGAAAAAATTCCAATGGGGCTTGGAGGTAGACTAGTAGATGGCGATTATTCACCCCCAAGTTCATGAAAAGTTTAGATAAAAGGTAATTGGATTGGGTTGAATTCATCTGTCTAGGTTTACTCTTTTCGTCAATAAAAAGATACAGCCAGTAGGAACGTACATAAAGCCATGGCGCCTCGGGTTTACTGCAAGGAATCGAGAGGAACGAGATGTGTGTGCTTTTGAATATTTTGGAGTTGTTTTCCTGGTTGTCAGGGTTGTGGTGGTGGTGGTAATGATGGTGATGATGGCAATGGTGATGATGATGATGATGATGATGATGACGATGGTGATGATGATGGTCATTATGACGATGGTGATGATGATGATGATGATGATGGTGATGGTGATGATGATGATGATGGTGATGGTGATGGTGATGATGATGGTCATGCTCATGATGACGATGATGATGATGATGATGGCGATGATGGAGTTGCTAAATACCCAGTGACATATTTTTGTACATAGCAAGATACGGGGAATAGGAACGTAATAAAACTGGCATCGGGTTCACTATGAAGAAAAAAAGCCAGAAATATGAATATAATGTTGCCATGGTGATTATGACAATGTTGATGATTATGATGCTGGTGATGCCCATTATTAAGCACCGGAAATGTAGGTGAGGTTGTATGAGGAGGATGTTGTTGAAATGTTGTTGATCGGATAAAATGAACGAGTAGGAGGACTTGGAGGAAGAAAGATAATGAGAAGATGAGAGATATGATAAAGAGGAGAGTAAATTGGAGGGAGGAAAAGGAAAGAGAAAGAAAGATGAAATGCTTTCTGGCATCAAGGTGCAATGTCATGTGAAAGGAAGCTGGACTTCAAAAAAATCATAAGAAACACTAGCATACTGTACTAGTAACTCTCTGTTTTGTCAAACCCCCTCAAGGCAGCATAATTGATATCTTAGGTATGACCAGATTGTCAAAATCCTAATATTATCAGTCAAAGTTTTCACCATGCAAGAAGTCTTGCAAGATGGGTGCGAGATGCGTTCGAGTTGGATTGGGATGTTTTTAACACCAGTGTGTCTGTCAGAGATTGATCATCGCAAAAGAGCACTCTCCTCCCTATTCCCTAATGTGTCTAGCGGCTCATCATCAGCGTCTTGGGCTTTACACCGAGTTCATCTTCAAGGTTCTCCATGGACACTGTCCATACTTGAACTTAGCAGTGATATCCTTGCTCTTTTATGAGAAACTAAAAATATTATTTGGTAATATGGTTCTAATCAATAATAGACTCTACCAGAATCCAACACAATTATCACCAAATATTTATTTATGTGATTATATAGCATCTGCCAAATGAATTAGTTAGAAAATGTGCAGTTTCTAATGAATAAGTAAAATAAACAAGACATTTCCATGAAATGCTGGGGATCTTGAGACCAATTAAGGGCCACTTGTATCATCTACTTGCTAGCCCATTATGCACTGTCCCATATGTACATATCCATGTTTTCACCATTTTCATTGCATGACAGTTACATGAAAAGAATTCACAATGATGTGGAATGAAGTTTCACTGTCAATAATGGATATTGACTTTGAAAATTCATTTTGTAGGGAAAAAGTCAATGGTTGCCTGGTACTCCTTTACTCCCTCTCAAATCAGCATGTGGGCTGATTGATGAGATTTGGCAGCCGTTATCTAATTATCATCTATCCCTTACCTTGAATTAAGTTCATCTTCAAGGTAGGGTTTCCTTTGGGACATATAGCTCTTTCCAATCATGTGCTTATACTATTGGATTTCTTGACTTTGATGCGAATAGCAGCTTTTTGATGTGTATGAGTCATAATTCAAAAATCGCAGGTGAATCTTCTCTGAGTTCAATTCAAGTTCTCTTGGTCTTTTTTCTCTATTCCATGAAACATTCAAGCTAGCTTTGCTTTTGGTTCGTATTGGATCATATTCGCTTCATGTATTTGTTCATTTTGTTTGAAGGCTGTTATGACTTCATCAGGCTCTGTTTAATTATTCTGTTCACATATCAGCCTCGATGCTCACATTGTTGACTTTGGAGCATATTTTAGTATAATTGCTTGTGATTGTAAATCCTGCAAGGATTAATGTTTGATCTTTTGGGTAAATATATATGTGCATGGAAAGCATGAAGACATACCATTCAAACCATTTATTCCTGAGGCAAGTAATAGTTTAATCAGCTCCATCAACATAGGAGCATGGCCAAACATTGGTACTTTCATCATTACACCCAAGCAACCTTAACTAGAGTGATGACAAACTGCTTTCTTTCTCAGCTTCGTTATCCCTCTCCCATCAGCAGAAGCCTGAGATAATATCACCAGTCTTCTCCCTGGGTCCCCAGACTCCAAAGAATCGTGCCATCGCATCATCTCCCAAATTTGATTTCTCCCTTCCGTTCATTCCGGTCTCCCTAGATCCTTCTCCCTGGTGGCCATTGCCATTTGACGAGGACTGGAGGGAAATAGGGGCCTTCTGTTGTGTTTGCCCACTGTTGTCTTGCTCCCACTGTAGTGATTATTTGCTCAGCTTTTCACCTTGCCAGCTGGAGAGGGTGGTAGATGATGGAAGGAAGATGGTTTTGGTAGAAGGTTTAAGTGGTAATGGTGTTGGTGATGATAATGATGATGGTGGGACGATGATGATGATGGTGAGGAGGAGGAGGAGGATAATTATGATGATGATGATAGCCTAGCCCCAAACTCGGGCATGTTTACCTTACAACACAATTGAAAAAGTCAGAGTGCACGTAATCCAAACAATATTTCTCTACGTGATTTTTTGTTCACAGAATAATATGTCAGGATCATCACTTCAGTCCTAGCAGGAGTAATATTTCAAAGATATGTACAAAATCAATATGTTTGTCATTTTTGTTTGTTCATTTTTAAATTCTATTAACCATAGCTTTGTTTTTCTCCTCTCTTTCTCTCTACTTCATTTAATTTCTGCAGCTGACAGTCTTCCAGCTGGCTATCCCGAGATCACGGTAAACCCGCGACGTTACATGGTGGTGGAGAACAACCGACCGGCAACCATCTACTGTGGAGCCACCGGCAACCCTGAGCCTGAGATCCTGTGGTTCAAGGAATTTGTACCCATCGAAGCTAATGACAGGATCTCCATGACGGATTGTAAGTTGTAATGTGACCAATAATTATTTTTTGAAACAATAGAAGAGGAAGAGAGAAATGAAGATGTGATAATCGTTTGCACAAAATATTTCATTATTCAGTGATGAGACAATGCAGCTGAAAAAGAATTTAGAGTCGTTTGCACAAATTGGGGTCAAGATAAACTCAACGTTTCAATTGATTGATGTAATGGAAGGCCACCTGTTTCATACAGCATTTTGGATTGTAAAACTTTATATTGATCATTTAAAAAAATGAAATGAAAAATTATTATTAAAAAAAAGATTTGGGGGATATCATATCAAATACTACAAAGTATTTCGTTATAGAGATATTGGATGTTGTGATAGAGATAAGAGGTCATTATTTCCTCTTGGGGCTTCTTCTAAATAAAAGAAAATTGCTTCCAATAGGAAAGAATATGTGCTTCTACGCTATTGCTGTAGTTCTTGAACCAGAGCCAACATGAGCCCTGTTGTATACAGCAATTAATGTGAATTTGAGTTTGGCTTCTTTTGAAATGAAGTTCATCTCAAGTCCCAAGTGCCCTAAATGCTCTTGAGCGTGAAAAGCACAGGGCTTGAAAACTGTTCTTAAATCAGAATGGCATCTATAGACATTAGCTGTCTAATCATAACTTGGGAAGAATATGGTTCAATCTCATGGGCTGTACCGGTCTTCTTTTTTCAGCCATGAATGAAATGTTTCGGAAACTAATAGCAGCTTTGACAAAGCCTTCACTAACACTGGCGTTTTTCAGGCAAATGCCCATGCAAATGCCCATTGCAAGTCTTTGCTGAATTTATGGTTCAGGCAGAATTTGTAGTGGTGCAATTAATGCTTAATGTTTGCAAATTGTGCAGCTCTTTTTAATAGATGGTATTCAGACATTATGTATAAGTCTGTAATTGGTGATCTTGTGCTAATAGCAATAATGTTCTCATCTGTACGGTCTTTCTGTATAGATGTATAGTAAATGATATTAATCTGCACCAGTTTAGTAATAGCTTTGCACTCACCTTATATGTTGTCTGATTTTTAAAGAAGAACAATCGTCTGGAAATTAGACAAAAAAGATTACATTTTAATGCCTAACTTTTTATTCCATTGCATGAAACATACAATGTAGTATCATGCAAGAAACAGTCCCATCAAAAGTCTCAATTTTTAGTATAAAAGCATGATAAAGATCATTTCTTGAAAGCTGGCTATTGAAGAAAATAATTTAGATAATAGAATAAGAAGAAATTCTGTGTTAGAGAGGTCAATTAGACATTTTCATGGGATAGTGTGGTCCATGTTTGTATCTTTCATATGTCAATGACTAACTTAAACCCCAAACTATATAATATATACATGTAACAATATTCTGCAAAGACAGCTTAAAGATACTATGTCCCTTTTGCAGCCAACATCAAATTCTGTAGAACTTTGCAGGAATTATGAATATGTCATGTATGTCCTATCTGTTAAATTTAAACGTTAGCAGTGTCCTAATATTCAAATTATGCAAGGAAACCCGTTTACTTGCTAGACTTCACTGTCAGACACTATTGAGTGACTGACTGGCTTTTTCATCTTTGGTAATAACATACATAAAATGAGCTGTAAAGGGTACATGAGCATTTGTCTACATCAATAACCCACTTCTTGTAATGGCCAAAATTAAACTGATTGAATCTTTGCGCAGCATAAAACGTACGACCATTCGGTACAATGGTCTGAAAAATCAGACTATTACTTACTGGCTCTATAGCTCCTAAGTCGATTCGACAACTAATAGTCGTTATTTTCCCACTTAAAGACATTTTCAAGCCCCCTTTTTTAGGGAAGTTCTAAATTAGTATTGTCTTTCAAATGCCGTTGGAATTTAACCTTTTCATTTTTTTTTGCCTGCAAATGGGACATAGTACCTTTAAGGCTTTTGCAGTCTTAGATTTATGAAGGAAACAAAGCAACATGATTTCATGATAATCAGATAATTCCTTTCATTAAAATAATATTTTATTGTAACCAGTGTAAGTATATTAAACATGCATACATGTATAATATATAAATGTAATCTACTTTTATTACTTTCTTTATGAGCCTGTTTGATAAGGATGTGATACTCTCTATATTAAATATGTTGCTTTCTTGCATGAGCAATTATTGAAAGGCTTTTTTCTTCTTCAGTTTGAAAGTTTAGTGTACAAAAGATCTACATGTATATAGTATCTTTATTCCATTCTGCAGTATTGGTTGAGGCGCATTTCAATTAAGTTTGCTGCGTTTTGTGGTATTCAATTGTACAGGAAAGAGAGGCATGTCATGTGTGACATATGTATATAAATGTTTTCTTAGCCTTGTCTTTAATCTAATATAATTTTGGGTTTACGTATATTATATTTACATATATATACATGTATGTGTATCTTGTTGGAGTACTGTCCCATTAATACAAATTCCACTTGAGAGAATATATCTCTAATCTAGTGATCATATTTTAAAAATAAATAGTAGTGAGGGCTTCTGCATTTGTAGGAATATTAGAAGAAATGTGCTAGAATATTCTGTATTTTTGTAGAAAAATCCCCCTTTTTACAATAACCCTTAAAAAAATCTAATATATAAAATCCATGTAAGATATTTTCCATTTTGATAACATGTTCCTACCCCCCATTTTATAATATTGTTTAGGGGTAAAATTGTCTTCATAAAATTTCTATTGGGCTGTCCCATAGTTTGCATGTCACATTATAGTTTCATATTTAATCAAGTCCTACAGTATTGTTCTATTCATAACATTAGATTGAATTGATGTTAACTTCTATGTATGGAATATTTATCCTGTATATGTATACATGTACATGTAGATATCTTGACTAACAGAAACTTGTTATCTGTTCTTTTATTTACCACCCTACCTGTTCTCCCTTCTATGTTTTACGTCCCCTGCAACCCTATACTATACACATCACATACTCCCTCCCCTCCGTTTCCCCTTCCCCGTTTTAATCTATACCCCACAACACAAACAAAACATAATCTACAACCTCCTACAAATGTGTATGGCATGTGTGTCAACAACGTACTGCCACTACTCAACTTCTCGTACTACTACCACCATTCTCGTCCTACTTCTACTACCAACTCATATTCAGCCTTTCTCCATGACCGTTCTTTACCAGGTAATTACGGTGTTGGAACGCATCCCGCTTTCCTAACTATACCTTATGTGTATGGTGAGCCTCCATCTCCATCTCATCCCGTCATCCCATCTTGGAGCAGAAAGGTCGCAAGTACGCCGGCCTGCATCGTGAGAAGATGAGACCTTTCTGCTCTAAGAGCACCATCCCATTATCATATCATATTCCATGTCAAAAAAACCCATACTGGAAACTTGTTTACCCAGCTTTATAACGCACAAACTAGAAAGAAAAAAGGTCTGTGGCTGTGCCTGGGTGTTAATTAGCCAATTATGGTTATGTGTTATTTAGTCAGATACTTCCTTCTTGCGCTGAGGCAGTTACTACCCATTATCCTGTATAAATCTACTACCATCCCTGTTATACCATATCTACACAGCCCTAGAATATTTGCATCTGGGAACTACATTTCTCTCTCATTCATATTTTGTTTGGTTTGTTCATTGTGCTTGGTTCGATATAAAGTGTGTCCTTTTCACCTTTTCAAAAATTGATAAATGAAAGGTATAATATCACTATTTTGTACAAACGTGGGATAATTCAATTACAATGTAGCGATGGATTGATAAAGGGTATGGGTGATCTTGCAACATGACGAACCATGATATTTCATATTCATCACATGACTTCAAAATTACTTTGAGTGCTTGATTGGATGGGTTACATATTACCGTAAATGTAGCTGTAAAAAGAGCTTGTATGTAAAGAGATCATTCTTGAACACAACATTCCTCCTCGCTCATAATTGAATTTTTTTATCTGTTATTGGAAATCATTTTTTAAATTTGTTTTTCTCCAAAGCTTAAAACATGCACTTGCACTTATGTTTCATCACACTTCAGTGAGAAATGGTGCTATTCTGGAGTCAAAGTCATTGAGTGTTGCTTCTAGAATCACAATCACATTCAAATAAAATGCTGTGCAACACTTCATTTCAAGTACATGTAGCTCAACTGTTCACTTGTTTCTTGTAGCTATATTAAACGCTATTGCAAACATCCTCTAGAAATACATCACATGTAGATTATTAGTGATTTGGTAGGAGTTGTTAGTATTAATAAGACTGGTAAGAAAATCATAAATACCAAAAAAAATAGTCTAATCGTTTATTCATTTGTCTTAGAAGTTAGAAAGAAAACAGCTCTGAAAGTTTCAAGCAAAATGATAACATCTAGTGAGGGATTTTTGGGGGGTGTTTTTTTGCAATATGGGGAAGAACCTATTTTCCCACAGTACGAACAGGCCTAAAGTTAGAGCTATTGTAACTTGAGGAATAGTTTCAGAATAACTCCCTATCATTGTCAGCACACCCATACAATACCCTTCCTATAAGCTTTTGGGCTGACTTTTTAAAGAAAAAAATTGAATATGTCTTTTAGTATTGTAAATGACATCCTAGACCAAGGTGTCTGTATGGCAAATCTGGTACAATTGAATGCACGATACCTTACACTTGTCTTTGACTGGATTGCAGTTCACCTGTGAAGTAGTTCTTGGCATGCAACGTGTACCCTACCCAGCAACAAGTGAATCTCATTTCCATTCCAACCCATTCTGCAATATTGCTAGAAAAAAAGAAGAAAAAATCTTGTTAAACATCATAAAGAAGAAGTCATTGATATGCAGGTGCAATTGTTAATGAAATTGAACCCGATCTAGTCAAAGCCGGGCTCTCTCAGGAGATGATCCCATACAAACCCTGACTCATTGCTCCCGCGATGATGAAACACAAATATGACAATCTCCCTCCAAGTATGTTAGCCCAGAATCTCCAAAACAGGCACTGACATCTCGCCTCCCTTTTGCCACGATATTGCATCTCTCTCGTCTCCCCGGCCCGCAAGACGGCACGCTCCAGATACTCGTGTTACGGCACGGATGCGCCGCCGAAGAGAAAATCAGGCGGCTCAGATTACGCTGATCATCCATTCATTTCTCGTTAGATCTCCAGTGTCCATCGCCAGGTTGCTCTTTGCTTTGCTATTGATGAAGTTGGTCATGACTTGCTCAAACCTCTCTATGTCATGCCTGAAGATTCCCCTCTGAGGATACGGTAGTAACTTCCTATCTGCCATACTTCAATGTGTTGGAGAGTTTCTTAATTAAAGTTAGATGTCGGAGTCGAACCTGTGGTTTTGGTTGATGTCTCCGATTCAACATGAGTTATTCGCATGCGTCAAGTCGTCCCTCAAATAATTTCCCATGAGAAGTCAGATTTTGGTGTTCAAACATTTTGAAGGAAAAGGCTGATATATAGATGGAGCTTTAAGACCAAGCAGTCATTATAATGTCCGTCCTAGAACTGTGGGTGTATAATATTTTAAAGATCAAAGACTTTAAAAAGAAGCTTGATATAAATGTGGCTTGAGACAAAGTGATGCTAGCATGAGGAATCTGTAGAACTTTAAAATTTTGATAATTTCAAAGATTTCCAAAGTTTAATTAAGGAACACTTCCCCGATGCTTCTGCAATACTACTTCAGATATGTTGGGGTAATTTTACTTGGTCACCGTCAAGCCACTATTTGGATGTTAGGACAACTAGACATGATGAAGTAACTTTCAGAACTCATGTTTGATTTTGCGGCGGGGAATTTCTTATATGCTTCTCTTCTTAATGAAAAGCTCTTACACCTTTTCATATCACCCCTTAATCCTTGTTTGTGCATGCCAAGTCATCCGGTTTCATTGGCATGGTTTGAATGCATGCGTGTCTTGAAAGCTTATGCGTTGTTTGAAGTGCCTCAACGGTTTCTGTGAAATGTTACAAAGAACATAAAAACTTCACTGCCTATTCTTCATCATGGCTTTGGCTGTATTCAAAACATATTTTCCTTGTTTAGTTTTTTTCTGCTTTTCATGATCTTGTAGTAATTTTTCTGACTAACTGTCTGTTACCTAAATGTGGTAACTAAGGATTCGTTTAGCGAGTGCTTAGCTCCCTTCAAAGAAAGCTCATTAGCATGAAAAAAATCATGAGTCTACTATACATTTGTCAGTTGCACTCTGCCCACACAAACTCATTGTAGCAAGAAAGAGGTTTTAAGGAACATTTCAGCTGAAAGAAATGAATTGTCAATTTCACCAAAAATACTGTAATGAATTATATGGCTTATGCTTTTAGCAATTGTGTAATTTTAGTGCTGTGTGTGCTGAAGTTTTTTGTGAATTTTATTTAGTTAAATATTGGAGTGAGGTGTGAAAGGATTATTGCATGCATATCTATATGCAGTGCCTTATGATTGATTTGATGTAGATTTTTCTTCTTTTTTTTTCACTTTAATTTGATGAAGTAATACTCTTGAGAATTTGTATAGATCAGTAAGAAAAAAAGGTAGAATAATTGGATCGTCAGTAATTCTGGAAATCAATCTATGGGACATTTATTTAGTTCCATATTTTAGTTCAAATATGTCAATGAGATTAATTTGCTCCTCGATCTGTTTTTTTTAACATGGTACATATATTATGAAATGTGATGCATCAGAAGCATGAAGAAAAGATTACTTACGAAAGCAAAGATAGAAAGTATGAAAACCTGTCGACAACAACATCAAGGTGAAAAAGCATCACCTAATATTTTCCCTATTACTTTATTCTAAAGAAACATATGGAATCGTATCTTCCTGTTTTGTTGTAGGGCAAGTATTTTGTAAATCTTGAACAATCGATCAATCAAACAATTTTTTGTTGTTGTTGTTCCTCCTCTTTCTTTTGCCACTACCAGCGGGCCTTCAGTTTTCCAGAGCTGAGCTGTCTGATCAGGGTCCATATGAGTGTGCCGCCAAGAACTCCCTGGGAACACGCTACTCTGTGGAGGCTCAAGTCTATGTCAAAGGTAAGTTCCGTTACCAAATGATTCTTCTTCTTCTTTTTTAAAATTACAAATATTAGTTATGAAAATATATAAGAATCAGGACAGGCATTAGAGTGTAGAGAACCGACTTGTATGCTTGCCTCCAGCCATAAAGGTGTGAAATTTTGAAATCTCCTTTGCCCAGTTGATGTAGCATAGCTTTTCATCATGTATCTGTGGAAGAAGGAAAGGACTGTGTTGTGTTGATTGAAGGCATGGAAGCCCTACAGATTTAGCCCCATAAATGGTACAATCAGCATAAAGATTTCCATATACTTTGTTTCTTTACATCATCAAAGTAATTATAGAAATGGAGTGTAGTATCTTGATGCTTAATCTGCTTTAAATTTCTTTTATTCATCAGAGTTATTTTTTCAATTTTTATCTTCCATACTGAATTGAATCATCCTCTTTCCTATGTTTGGGAATACAACTGGCACACAAGTGGTCTGTTGTTTTTGATACACTGTTCTTACTACCATTCTTCTCCTACCCTCAGATCGTCAAGTGGAGCCTCGCTTTACCATCCGACCTGAAAACCAGGAGGTGGTACCCGGAGGCAGCGTCAACCTGACCTGTGCTGCCTACGGCTCCCCGATGCCTAGGGTACGGTGGATGAAAGCTGGTATGGACCTGGACGACATGGACGATCTCCCCATCGGGCGCAACGTCCTGCTTCTGAGCGACATCTACGAGTCGGCCAACTACACCTGCGTTGCAACGAGCTTGCTGGGGACCATAGACACCTCGGCTAGAGTCACTGTGAGAAGTGAGTTGTGGGGACATTTCATTGCATGAATTACAGCTGAAGAATCAGTAGAATAGTGTGAATATAGCAATATGCAGGGATGCCAGAGTTCCGGCTATAGCCGGAATTCCGGCTTTTTCGTTTTTTTGACCAAAAGTTCTGGCTGGTCCGGTTTTCACAGGCCGGAGAACGCATACACAGTCACCGGCCTGCCCCGGTTCTAGATCTGAAAGAATTAGAATTGTCTGAGCTGTTAGTAGAACACATTCGCACTTTGCATGGTACGGGCATCGAGCATAATTGTTAATTTTCGTAAAACGACTGTATCACCAGTCTGAAGTTCTCCATGTGCGATCTAGCTTGCATGTTGTGGATATGGCACGGCCGCGGTCTGTGTTGATGTGTGGGGATGTGTATAGTGCATGCCGTTGCAACATCGATACGTGTGTACTATTCATGCAATTCTAGGAATAGTTCCATGATTTTGTGACTGATTTATGGATTAAATTGATTACACAATGGATGTTCATTTTGGTATGTTTATCATAATCACATTGGGTAAATTCATATTGGTATTGTTACTCTTTGACTAACTACAGGTATGTGAGTTATGATATGAAGGAAGGGTTTTAATTGAAATGAGTGGGAGTGGGGAAAAGTTTGTTTAACTCTTTCCTATTTTGCACCGTTTCACTAAATTAAGTTTACACACTGTACATTATCTACCCATGGACTTAAATCACATGTTCATTTTCTCTGAAATATGTCTGGATAGAGGCTTTCTGAAATAAAAATTACCCATAAATTTGGATTGAATTTGAAGGAAAATGATCCCTAGAATAGGGTCAGATTGCATCAGAGAGCATCTAGAACCCCAGAGCTTCCAGGGCCCTAAGGCGGGCCCTGGACCCGGCGAATGGGACTTCGCGCTTCACGCTCATGATGTGCGCTTAGCGCCATTGTTTTAACCCTCCAAAATTTACAGGCCCCAGAGCCATTTGCCACTGGCGTCCCTGAACATGCCCTGTTCCTATTTTTGCGAGGAGCCAACGTTTCTGCTGCAAAGTAGAACTTCCAATAAATTGGAATATCCAGTCTGTATGCCTATTGTTGATATGCCTATGCATGTACCAAACGGTGATATAGTGGAGACCTTGGATCCCTAGATGAAGTCTAGTAGGAAACCCATAGGTTATTATTTTGCAGCATAAAGACTCTGTGTTATGGCCAATATTGAAATATTGCAAATCCTATGGCCAAATTCTGTCTAGACTGTTTCAATCTGGTATTAATTCTTTTATAGTGCAGGCTCAGACATAAGACAATTCAAGAAAATCTTCAAGTGCATCTTCAAAGTTTTGTTGAAGACGCACTTGTTTTCAGGAGCTTTTGGATAGTTTTTATTTTATTCATTGTGTGTCTATAAAGTAGCACTGTTGGGAGTTTTGTTTTCATCATAGCGCAGTAGAGTATATTTGTATAGTAGCTGCGCTATATAAATTGATTAATTATTATTGTTTATTAAATCAAATTGTTTGACTCTTCTACCCCAGCACGCCCCAGCGTACCCAACTCACCCGTGGTGACAGGCTACACTTCCTCCTCTCTGACCGTTGAATGGAGCACCCTGCCCAGTGACACGGTCACCTCTCATGTCCTGGAGTACAAGCGCAGACAATCGGGCGGCTCCTTCACCGAAGTGGAGATACTTTCCACGCAAGACACGTCCTTCACCATAGAAGGCCTTCTGCCGTACACAGAGTACGCCGTACGCCTCCTCGCAGTCAACACCATCGGGAGGAGCAACCCGAGTGATGAAGTCACTGCCATGACAGGAGAAGATGGTAAGGAGACTATAATTCAATACTGAAGTCCAAAATATTTTTTAATCGGTTTTGGGTGTGTTCTGTTGCATCTTTTGGCATATTATTTTTTCTGACATTAACTCTTTACTTGCTTTCATTGTGTAATAGCACCAACACAAAATGGACAGCCAATGTAGTATACTTTATCACACGTACAGTGATATGTACTGAAATACTGATACAATGTGGCAGTCTGTGATTCCAATCTGCAGCAGATACACAGTTATGAAAACTAGCTAGGAGACCTAAGCCAATTGTTTCAAACTCCTGACAGTAGGTCCTCATCATTGAGGAATTGAGCTGCACTGAAACAGTTGCGCAATACAAATCTTTCATTGCGCACAATTTTGACATCGCCAGGGCTGCAGCAACAGGAAGACCATGGTTTTTTAAGTCACATAAGCTAAGGATTTTGGCTGGCTTATGTTGGCTTGCCAAAGTACAAAACTTGTATGTGATCGGAATATGAATTCAGCCATTTTAATAAGCCAAGCTAACTAAGCCAAGTACATTGGTGACTTCATCCAGGTGTTGAATTGAATACCTTCCAGGGGGCCCCTGTATTGATCAAAGGCCCATGATTGATCACAAGTTCTAGTAAATCTCTCCTCTGACTTCCCGATAATGTTTCATATGTTTATTGGGCTGCACATGAGACCTTGAGGCTTGTTGACTGATGACAGGAAGAACAATTTGTTTGAATGTGCATTATAACCTATGATTGATTGTAATGCTTCCTGCAATGGACCCTGACTGTTATGTAAACAATTCTACCTTTTGTATGTATAGAATAGTATATTAATCATTCAAACTGTTATAAGATTATATAGATCAAGTTGAAAAGAAAACAAGTGTTCCAGTTCTGTATTTATACAGGAATTTAGCAGCCAAGACTAATTGCCAAAATTCATGTCTTTATTTGGTAATATTCTGCATGGAATCCAGAAATGAACTGTTCATACCGTTGTAATGAAAATGTAGATTCTCGTAATACCGGGACTGTTCATATCATCGAACACGTCATGTTGCTTGTCTTTCCTAATGACTTATCCTGATCTCATCTGTTGAGAGCCAGTAGGGAATTACATTCTGCAGAATTATAAAGTTTAAGCCCTTCTTGCCAACTCAACAAACTCACAAACTCACCTTTACTCTCTCTCTCTCTTGCAGTGCCTGGTTCTCCGCCCATAGAAGTCCGGGCACGCCCTCTCAGCGGCAGCACCATCATCGTCCAGTGGAGTGCACCCACAACACCCAACGGTGTCCTCAAAGGGTACAACGTCTTCTACACCACCAACCCCAACAGTGACATCGAGTCCTGGTTCCATGTTTCGGTGGATGCTAGCCGCTCCTTAACCACCATCAGTGATTTGGTGACCATGCAGATCTACTCGGTCAGTGTGTTAGCCTTCACCGTGAAGGGGGAGGGACCGGCCTCACCACCAATACAGGTCAAGACACAGCAAGGAGGTGAGTAGCTAAGAGTGATTATTGGATGGATGAATTGATGGGTATATACATGGAGTAGGTAGATAGACAGTAGATAGATTTATGAATAGATCTATTGAGATTGGTAAAAGGACAGACAGGTACCGTAATTAACGGTGTATAAACCGCCCTCGTGTATTAACCGCACCCCTCTTTTTCGCCCTTTTAAAAAAAAAAATAAAAAAAAACTTTTTTTTTTTTTGGACGCGGGAAGAAAAAAAAAATTGTTAGAATCGTTGATTTTACCGGCTTTTACGACACAAAGTAAGCCGATGAAAAGAAAGAAATGAATGAAGAAAATAATTGCTGATACCACCAGCGTTTGAGAAGAAAAGAGACATCGCGGGAGAGAAGCGAAAACAATCGCTCATATTTAATAATTAGGCTTTTAATTTTATAACAAAAAATAAGCCGACGGAAAGAAAATAAAAAAAAAAAACTAAAAGTAAGATTCAAAGTTATCACTGATACAAATTAGTACGGCACATCGCGCCAGGAAACAAAGATGTCTTGTGACAAACAAAAATCACAATCTAAAAGCAGTAACGATCATAGCATGCGCCAGCCCGGCCCAACAAGAATTTTATTCGGCTGTGAAATAGCCTGCTATTGTATTACCGTAGCTTGATCAATCGAGCGGGACGCCGGCGGAGGTGGACGGCCATATTGTTTTTATTGTTATTGGGAGATTAACTCAACACAAAAGGTTGGTGAGTCTTAGCAATGTTCAACATGAAACAATGAGATCTCGGACAAAACATAGGGAACCTTTTGACTGGGATAGCGTCAGTCTATGTCTAGTACACGTTGTCTCTTTTGTCCTTCTCTCCAGTTGGTTACGGATTAAGAGGAGATCGGACTTGTCTAGGCACGCCCGACGGCTAGGGGTGGCTACGGTGTGCGATGGGCTGCCAAATACCCGCTCTAGAAAGCGTGGCTTCTCGGCCAGAATGTGCCGTCATTCCACTGATATTTCTCATTAAATTTAGTTTACCTATTAAATAATAATAATAATAACACCGGTGGAATAAGTAAAACAACATTAGAATAGACGGATTTCACACAATTTGCACTAGATCTAGAGTCTATGATTAGTCTGTGTTACACTAAAAAAAATCGTAAGAATTATCTAGGCTCACATCAATACGAATCATTGAATTAATAATAGTATTTAAAAATTATACAACATAATCCCCCTTTTCGAGAAGTCTCTGAATAAAATTATTTATAAATCATCAAATCTATCTCTTTAAATTAAAAAAACATTTTCCCCTTTATTTTTTTAAGAAAGGAGGTTGATTCATGATTATAATTTTATTCAATTATTGAAAGAGCTCTGAAGACGAGACTATGTATCATGTAACCGTACCGAAATACACTCGAAATCCCAACGCCCACCAACCGACATTTATTAAGAATCGACAAACATCTCTCTTCAGGATAGTTAAAATCATCAATCAACCAGAAATATTACAATAATAATAATTCACAAAATAAAATATTGCATATTTGTAGGTTGATGACAAGTATTTATATACAAAATCTCGCTAGAAAGACAAACAAATTTTTCCATCGTCACGGATTTCTTCATATGACTACACATATTATTACACATGGGGCAATGGACATTCTTATCCACCGCACGTACGTCAACTCTCCAACACAATTATGATCGACTCGGTAGTGACAGAGCACAATTATGGGCCCAAAATTTCACATTTCGCATCATAGGAATTACATGAAAATTATCAGATCAAGATTAAAATATAACATTCACATTAGATATATTTTTTCTGATGTTAGAACTTCCAATGGATGATTTGAAAAGTGTTGAAAACGAGTGTCACTTTCAGGACGATGGTTTTTAACTAAACCAGAAACTTCAGGATATTTGTTGCACATCATTTTGAAGATTATATTTTCCTCTACATAAAAATATGACGTAGTAAGGAATTTCCTGCGATAACCAATGACAAATCTCATTTTGGGGGACATCCCCCCATCCTCTCCTAAGCGCGCGAGCACTCTCTGTGACACAATTTGACCGCTGCTGAACGCGGAGATTGTAACATAACTGGAATTTTCAGCATGATGCATGTCTGTATGGGTGTATAAACCGCACCCCGACTTTTGATGTTTACCGACGGTAAAAAAAGTGCGGTTAATACACCGTTAATTACGGTAGTTAAGTGAATAGATGGATGGTTGGATGAGGTACAGATACATGTACATGTAGATACATTGGTAGATGGGAAGATAGATTGGTAGATAAAGAGAACCAGATATGTAGATTGATTAATAGACAAACACCTCAAGGGAGAGATGGAAAGAGATTACTTGAGGAATGTCTTCTTGCACTTTTAAGCTGAGAGAAACTAATAACTGTTACTTTCACTTTTGTATTGATCTCTAAATGTAAAATTCATAAAATAGACCAAATGTATTTTGCATTCAATGATGATTCATAATCGATGAATCCTGAAGTCTCATCAATCAATTCACATACTTCTCTTTACCTTATCCTCCAGTGCCAAGTCAGCCAGAGCAGTTTACAGGAGTGGCCATATCTGCCTTCCAGATCCGTCTCACATGGATGATGCGTGATACGGAGCCCCAGATCGTCCGCTATGAGCTCTACTACAATGTCTCCACCTCCGACATGCACAAGACAATCACCCCCACCACCGACTACGTCCTGGACAACCTCCGACCCAACACCCTCTACCACATCCGCCTGGCCGCCCGCTCAGAGACGGGCGAGGGCGCCAGCAGTCCCGTCATCACCGTCCGAACACAGCAATCAGGTGAGTACTGTGGAAGGGGGAGGCAAAGATTGTCCAATATAGGAGGCATGCCTTGTCTTTCTAGGTTGCATACAAGGATGACAGTTTTCAAACTGTCTCTCCACATACCAAGGCTCGTCCCTAATCGGGCTCCGGTGCATATGGGCTCACAAATACTTCGAACAGCAAAAATTTTGAAAAATTTAGGGGCATATGCATTCCGAGTTACAGACCCTCAAAATGTAAATCTAGACCCCCTGTGGAAAAAAAATATGCAACACTGCATATGATCATAATGTTTTGTAAATATTTACAAAGTTTTTGGAAATATAGACAAAAAAGGAACGAGGATTAGTATACAAATTCAGGCTCTCTAGTTGAATGAGGTCATTTTCAGCGTGTGTTACATGTTTTTGTATCTGAGATCCAAACTTGAGATATCACAGCATATTGAACTTCATGATGAAGTCTAAAGTTTGTATGGTTCATCTCTGCAAGCTGTGAAAACAACTAATTTAGAGGCCCACTTTCATCCCTGTTATATCTATCTAGCTGGACAAAAAGCTTTTATTATGATTAATATCATGTTGTATGTCTCTGTTTCCACATTTGGCTGATTTTATAAATCTTCATTCCAAATTGAGGAAATTAATTCTTGTTTTTTTAAAGGGGGAGGGGGTTACTTTCTTTCTTTTTCAATTTTGACCCCCAAAATGCAACTATTACAAAAATTGGTATTGAGAAAGTCATATGTAAGGAGAAAAGATATCCACTTTACTGAATCATTTTGATTCTTTCAACGTGTAAGAATTTTGAACACAAATGTGTTATATAAGATACATCAAATTTTTGGACCATGGAATTTGAAGTCCGTCTCATTCATTGTACATTACATACATGATTTAATAATTTTACATTACATTTCATTTTAACCCGAATCACATGTTCTTTTTATGAAGTTTTATCACTGCATGCACGATGTATAAAGTCGGTTCCATCTACAAGTAAGAAGTGAAACCAGGAATTGATTTTTGTTAATCCATACCATAACTGATCCTAACAGAATACCTAGTGTTAAAGTGAAAATGGAACTTGTGTCCATTATATGTAGTGTTTTTGTGTATCGCCAGTGTATGTATAAAACCAGTCCTTTATATTGAAAGGGGATTTGGGTAAAAAATGTTGTACGTGTATGTTGTATTATGTTTCTTGTTACTGTGAAATGTGTCTGAGAGGAACGGACTGAGATTAAACCTAAGATGAACTGAATGGTAATGAGATTACCACCTTAAAGCCCATCGAACCTAAAGTATGTGTCACTTCAGGCTGTAGTGATATATGTTGACCGGTGACCATATCTTGTCTCGATGTACTAACACAATCCCATCACCCCCATACCTTCCCACCAGTCCCTGGTGCCGCGCCCCAGGAGGTGAGTGGTACGGTGCTGAGCTCCACCAGCATAGAGGTGCGGTGGAGCCCCCCTCCCCTAGAGGACCAAAACGGCGACATCACAGGCTACAAGATCATCTACCGTAAGATGTCACTGGTGAGCACCAACAACCCAGAGACGACGGTGCAAGTGGAGGCCGATGTGAGGTCGTTCGTTCTGGAAGCCCTACGCAAGTACACGCTCTACGATATCACAGTGGTGGCCTGCACAGCCATCGGGGATGGTCCGCCTTCCGATTCTTTATCCATTCGTACTGCGGAGGATGGTATGTATCTGTTTTCCTAGGAGCAGAACCCCCAAGTATAGGACCCATCACCCAAATAACCCGTTAGACCTTGAGCCTAAGGATACTACGGTTCATCCCCATTATTAAAAGTTGCATGTTTTCTGACATTGTCCCATCTCAAAAGGGATTATGAATGATTTCTATGTTTCCTTTAGCCATGCCTGTTTGAACGATTTGTAACTGTATTCTGTTGATTCAGTATGATTATATGATAAAATATCTAACAAGATGCAAATGTTGATATCAAACAGGTCCCTGAATCCTCTTATGAATACTAACATCCTCCTTCATACCCCTAACAACAACCTGCATGATATATGTAGTTATCTTTCAAATCGATTTTTAACTGAAACGGTGCACATGTATGGTTAATTGTTAATGTAATTATAATATGTAGTTTGTTTTTGTGAACTTTCATTTACTAGCATAGATGTTCAGATACGTTATATATAAATGGACAAGATATTACACAGAATTTGACTAGCCCACGACATGTACTTTTGGGCTGTATAAACTCCCATTGGTGATAGTTACAATATCATCTCTTTTAACCTGTGTGCTGGAAAAAGAAAAATCAAAGAAAGGCCATCATTTGTCAGATTACCATGTCATACATGTAAGCCTACAAAATAACAATGTAAAGAATGTAAGACTGAACAGACTGACCAACTTCTAGATAGTAAGAGAGTCTCATATATCAGGACAGATCGAAATTCACAAATTTACGAGACCAGAAAGAAATGACCTCTAACAGATTGAGACCATGGGATAACTTTGTTCTCCATTCCATGTTGGTCTTTGTGTCGAAATTGGATTGTATAAAAGGGAATATTGTGCTCCATTCATTCATACTTGTGATTTAAAGAGGATTAACTGCTCGCACAGTAGTTTTAATTTATTGAAATAAGACTAGTTCTGTAATTCAAGGATTTGCCTATTTTATAGCATATGACTGTCTGGATAAAGGCTAATTATTCATGCCAGGAATTTCCCATATCATGATGAAGGCTGTCTGCTTTTTTTATAAACAAAATAGGCTGTTGAATACAGTATGACTGGGTTGGGTTGAATCCTTTACCAAGTCAGCCTATGGATGGGGGCTGTGAGCTCTGTTTCCATGTTCTGAGCTGTTTTCTTTTCAATGCCATTATTCGTAGCACCTGAGGTCCACCCAGGAAGGTCGAGTCCGTGTCCACAACTCAACGGCGATCAGGGTCCAGTGGCAGGCTCCAGATCCAGACCTCCAGAATGGCGAGATCCGCGGATACCGCATCGATTACCAGACGGTGACGGAGGACGGCGATCCCGTCGGGTCACCGCAGGTCGTCTTTATCAACCAACCAGACCTAAGGGTGGGTAGCTCTCTCCCCCCTCATCCTTCTTCCTCTCCCCTCCCTTTTTCTCCTCCTCTCCCCCTCCCTTCTCCTCCTCCTCCTCCTCCTCCCCCTCCTCCTTCGTACTCTCCTCCTCCTCCTTCTTCTCTTCTTCCTCCTCCTCCTTCTCCTCCCCCTTCCCCTCCCCCATCTTCTTCCTCCACTTTTGTCTCCTCCTCCTCACTCTCCTTCTCCTACTTTTCCTCCTCTCCCTTCTCCTTTCCCTCATCTTCTTCCTCCAAGTCTATCTCCTTCTCCTCCCCTCCTCTCTCTATCCTATCATCTGTCCATTTCTTTCTAATCCCTTTCCTCCCTCTCCTAACCATGTCTTTCTGATCTTCACTCAAATGACATTTGGCTTCCACTAGCACCACTAAACAGATCTATGTTACGCCTGGATATCTTGGTTGATACTACCACCAAATCATTTAAAACCAATACTAAGGCTATCAGTTAGTCTAATATTGGTCATTGCAAATCCTGCCAAAACAACACGGTAACACCAATGGTGGTAATTTTTTGATAGTCATTTCATATTACCTTCATCAAAGTTATAAGTGCACATTCCCTTTCACGAACTCAGAGCAAGATTGAACATTCTAAATTACTGATGATGATAAAAATTACTGCACACTGCATTTTGTTCATATATAGTACATTTTATTATCTCATTGCTCATCTAAACATTCCGAGTTAAGTAACAAATTGAAAAATGAATAAACAGTGGAATTGATTTGTTTTCTCTTCAAAGTACACCCGTGTTCTGCAGACTGCAATGTCTTTTTTAATGTTTAACATTCCATTCCAAAAAAATCAATCCAATTCACCTGTCAAGAAGCTATTATGTCATTTGAGAGAGGGCTTCACTGTTATGTTGTTGCCATGGTGATCATTGGCCGTTTGTGTATATTTATTTGTGTTCTCTTGTCATTGTGTGTGTTGTTACATTGTTATTCTATGAACCCAACCTCTTTCCAGACACCTTTTCCCAATTTCCAAAACATCTATTTCTGTGTAAACTCCTCATATTTTGACATGTACATGTAGTGATTTAGTGATTTACGAGATGTGTTGTTTATTTTGTTCTTGTGTGTAAATCACTCTTTTATGTTGGGAAATGAGAGAAATAACTTGTCTTTGTCTCTTTCTTTCTATCTCTTTGCCTATCCCTCTTTCTAACTATCTGTCTCTGTTGTCTCTCTCAATCGTCTTTATGTGTGCCTTTTTTTATCCCCCTCTCTCTCTGTTTGTCATTTTTCTGTATCTTCTCTGTTAACTGTTCATTCCTTCACTATCTTCCTATGTTTCTTATTCCTTCTTTCTCTTTCACACCTTCCAAGCAGTAGGCACCTTCTATTTGTATGTTGTCAATCTAAATTTGAGATATCTCTGAGATAGATCAAGTGGTACACAAGACAGCCTTTAAAACTTTCTTTTTAATGTGTTTCTTTCTAGGAAATGAAGACTAAGTGCATGATTTACTTTTGCTCTCATCACATTTTGTTTTTTTGCATCATTGTTTCTCATACTTGTCTACTGTCCATGTGGTTGTCATGTGTGTTTGTCCTTGTTCTGTTACAAAAATATCTAATTCTCATCATTTTTCTCATACATTTTTTTCCTCTTTGGCTGTAATCTTTTGCTTTTCCATGATATTTACTTTCTAACAGGCAGCCGTTTTGATTGCATTTGGATTTGTTCTTTGTGTGAAATCATTCCTCAAACAATCCAAAGTCCACTTATCAACATTCACTTTTATTTACAATGAGCATGGGACATTTCAATGAATCGCTCATTCATGCACATAGGCGACATTGTGTTAATGGTTTGTTTTCATTTCAAAAGTGTACCCACTTTAGAATGATGGAAAATGTTGAACCAAATCATGCAACCATTTGAATGCAATGATAGAGATATACATCTCTTTTTAATTTTTTGTTATGAGTTTCATCTTAGATATTTTTTTTGTTATGCATTAGTTTCTCTACTTGCACCACTTGGTTTGAACTTTGATTAAGGCAGCCTATGTATTCTGCATTTTAGCAAGAGAACTATATACCAGCACTACATGTACAAAATATTATTATTTGCACACTGATATTCAATACTTATTCCAAATGGTATCTATCAAAAAAAATTATCTGATTATACT
This sequence comes from Mesocentrotus franciscanus, assembly GCA_037976565.1. Lineage (NCBI taxonomy): Eukaryota > Metazoa > Echinodermata > Echinoidea > Camarodonta > Strongylocentrotidae > Mesocentrotus > Mesocentrotus franciscanus. Next base: position 14,719,919 of record CP137674.1, on the reverse strand, counting down.
TTGCACCGTATACTCAACAAGAACACAACTGTATTTGGGTCTGGTTATAATATAATGCAATTTCTAACTTCCCAAAAATGTTATTCACAGATATATAGTAAATTAACTTATTGGAATATTATACGATTGTGTTTTTATGTATTTATTTTTATTATGAAATTTATTTCAATTGTCCTGTATATATCGACATTTATTACTATTTAACAAGTGCTAATTGATTAATAACCCCTCCTTCCCTCTTTAACTTTTTGTTTCCATTTCCGCATGTAGGATGATACCGAGGATCAGGTAATAGTTTTGAGTTCAGACACCCTTGATTAAAGTTTCCTTGTAGATGAGTAGCTCGTACTACCACCAGTATTAACAGATTTAGCATCTATTTGAAAAAAATTAAAAGGAACAGCTGCTTAGCCCCTCCCCAAACCTTGCCCCTCTTTCTTCTTTGGGTGGGAGTGTGTAAAGATGAATGAACAGATACAGATATATGGTACGACAGACGGATTGATGGTGCAACTGAGAGACTGATGGTACCACTGACAGACGGAGGATACTACGGACAGATGGATGGTACAACTGACAGACGGATGGTACAGCTGACAGACAGATGGAATAACTGACAGACGGATGGTACAACTGACACACAGATGGTACAACTGACTGACACATAACATAAATGACAGACGAAAAGTATTTTTGATTTACAAACGGTACAACTGACAGATTAATGGTACAACTGACAGGAGAATGGCACAACTGACATACAAACAATACAACAGACAGACAGACTCTACAACTGACAGAGAGATGGCACAAGTGCCAGGTGGATGAAACATCTGATACATGTTGATGGTAGAACTGACAGACGGATGGTACAACTAACTGAGGGATGGTATGACTGACAGATTAGATAAATGACAGACTAACAGTATAATTGATAAACAAATAGTACAACTGACTGGAGAATGGCACAAGTGACGGACAAATGGTGCAACTGTCAGACGGATGGCACAAATGCCAGATGGATGTAACATCTGATACATGTTGATGTTAGAACTGACAGACGAATGGTATAAATGACTGATGGATTGTACAACTAACAGTTAGACTGACAAGAAATTAGGAAGATTTAGACCTACAGGCAAACACACAAATACAAACATACAATGAAGACACTCTGGTATCTAAACGGACAGACAGATAATCTACCCACAAGATCTAGACTGTTCGTTCATCACAGCGTATAAAAATGTCTATTTTGAGCGCTCCTATGTAGGTACCCATTTCTCCTTCTTTGTTGCATATAAACGCACCAGTGATATAAATGCCACCTTGCACAACAGCTATGAATTATACAGTCACACAATGATCCCACTTGTAGTCAATCATGGTGCAGTATTGTTACCCTAATTACACTAAGAAAGAAATGACAGAACATATATTTATCACAAGGACTTGTTTTATTTCAAATTATGAACAAATTATTTGAAAAAAAGAAAAACAACATTTTAAGCACACTTTTGATGGCAGCTTAAATCGATGTTTATTTGCTTTTTTAATTATTTTCATTACTCAGCTTAGTAAATTGCAAAGCTCAATCATAAAATATATGCTATTGGAAAGTGCCAAAGCTTGCATTTGCAATGAGAAATATTTAAATGCAAAAATAATCAGTATTTACTCATGCAGCATTAGCTCATTATTTTATTTTGAAACATTGCACACAGCAGAAGTTTCTCATCGAATTATGTTCTTTTGATTTTGCAGTACAAAGTACACAATCACTTGAGACATAACAAAAACATTGTCTTTTATTATTTAAAGGAAAATGCAATAAGATTAAACAAAATAAGCTGTTGCTTTTGGTATTAGTGCACTAACACCTAACATTACAACCCTATTTTTAACTAATCCTAACATCTTGGTTTTACAGAACTAATATTGAACAAAATAGTTAATTTTCATTATATGCACTTTTATTGATTTATTGTTTTTTTTTTATATATCTGAATTCTTTCTTTTAATTGATCCAAATCCTCCTTAATAGAAATGACAGTATCGTGAAATAATTTGAAATTTCAAGAGATCAACTTTGATTTTCTCAATTTTTTCTGCTCATGATTAAAAGTGTGTAATGATTGTTATATAAACTTACATACTTTCTCTTTAGCAAAAGACTTTAATTGATTCATTTTGAAAAACTAAAAATCGACCCATCATTTTTCGTAAAAGTAATGTGATGCCTATGTGAAGATGACTCCCCCAAAATTAAAGACAAGAACTCAGCCCGTTGTTTTGAGTTGATATATGTAGGTACTATGTGCAGTATAACAAAAGACGTCTACAATAAGATAACATGATTTATTTATCGCTACCTTATTTTCCAAAAAGTAAAATGAATTTCCTTGTAAACCTTCAAATTTAAGCTCTGTCAATATGCTTTCAATGAATTCTCTCAAGAAGTTCCATTCAGTCCCATTTATTTATTTCCTTGTTTGTCCAACCCCATTGACTCTAAGCACACTATCTATCCGTCAATGTTAGCAACTTAGCCAAGAAGAGGTACCAGAGTTGAGGATCCCCCCTTTTTTTTCTTCTTTTAATCCCTGATTTTCCCTCCCCCTTTTTGTCTTCCAGAGCTGACAATTTGATTTATGCATGTGTATTGATACACCATTCGATTCATACCCTTCACTCATATTTTTGCATGAATTCACTTTTTAAACTACATTGCATGAAGCACAAATGCATTCATAACTCATGTCTTAACCCAGCTTTTCTCCACCCACATTTTTAGTTTCTGTTTGATACCGTCATTCAGTGAAAATATCACTAGTTATTCTGAGCATATCGTGGTATTGTGAGCATATCGTGGGATATGATTGCTGTGGTGTTTTTTTTTTCTCGTAAGGTGTGTGCTGTTCTTTCTCTTTAGAGTGTGTCAGCCGTAGTTCCTCTTTAAACCATCTGCTATTTAAAGGTGCAGAACTGTTTCCTCTAACATGGATGATTAATGCCCTTTTGGCTCTCGAGAAAAGACTCAATCGAGTTGTCTGAGGATTTTAGGAGTTGTACATGTATGTTTAAATGATGGGAGGTGAGGTTCAGCCATTTCCTTGTCTTCCTGGATCAGGGGAGTGTTTCACAAAGACGAAGATCAACTTTAAGTTGGACTTAACTATGGCAGGCCATTCATGCCAGTGGTTGCTCTCACCATTATGATGTTTAGATAATATTTTTTCCTTCAATAATGAATTATCAACAAATATAAATTCTGTCAATTTTTTACCATGATTTGTAAGTCCCTTGAGAGACCAATGCCAGTAAATGGTGAGAGCAAACAGTGGCATGAACAGCCTGCCGTATTTAAGTCCAAATTAAATGTCGATATTAGTCTTTGTGAAACACCCCCCAGGTTTGGTTAGAAATGCAGTTTCAGTCAGCATGTCTTTCCCATATAATCTGGAGCTGGTAAGGAAGGGGTCATTGGAGTTAAAACTTGAACTCATACGGATTAAAAAGGGAAATAAAACTTTCTTGTGAGATTTCAACATTTTCAGTTCAAATAACAACTTTGGAAAGGAAAAGGGCATTCTTAGCAGTAAAAGAGTTGCCATACTGGACGAAAGTGCCTTTAAATTACCCAAACTGCAATCAACTAAACAAAAATTAGTTACAGAAATGCATGGACATCCATGTACCAAAAGAGCCTTTCTTCAAGCTGAGCCTGTCAAAGGTTATACTGCATTTGAAGTATCCTTAAGCATTTCCTCCATGGTTCCTGGACAAGTGTATCTGTCACAGTTGGTTGTGAGATGGTTTGAAGAGGCATGATTGAGCTTAGTTGGTATCAGTGGGTGCCTATCAAATATGCCTTACAATATTGCAGCAGAGTTGGTCATCAGAACATTATTTCATGCCACCTACGCACTGCTGAGACAAAAAAAAAAGATCTTGCACCAAGCAATACACTTTCTGCTGGAAGTCAGAAAGGCATTAAGTCGTTTCCTATAGAGCAGAGTTAATATCCTTCAGACTCTCAGCTGGAAGTTTGGGGATAATATGAACATGTACTGCTGCTTTGGGCTCTTAGGGGAGCTTTGAAGAACAAAAATGCTTTCATATATTCATTTACAAGATACACCGCTGCTTCATAAAGCGAGGGTAGCATTGAAATTGACAATGTTTGCACATTTTCATCGACAAGATGCCTTGTCGTTACACTGCAAGTTTGAGGTCATGTGGGTAATTTCTTAGAGAAGTGCTTACATGTTTTTACAAGATTCCATTCCCTTTGGCTCTATTTGATGTCTAGGTGGCTGTACTAAGTGATCTCCTGCCCAAAACCTTCTATTCCATTGAGATTGCTGCTTTCACTGTCCGTGGGGACGGCATTCGAAGCACCACCGAGATTCAGCAAACGCCTGGAGAAGGTAGGTTTTTGTCATCTGTGTGATCTGTCTATTTCACTTGATCTCTCTCTCTCTCTCTTTCTCTGTCAAGTCTATCTCTCTGTTTCTGTTTCTCTATATCTCTCTCTCACTCTCATCTTTTCTCTCTTTCTTTCTTTCTCTCTTGTCTATCTTCTTTTAAAGGGATCCGGTAACTTTGTCTCAGATTCTGAAACAAAATCCTGGATTAAGCTCATGCTGCAAAGATAATTATAAACCTTTAGGTCAGTCAGGAATCCCATGACTTTCACAAGCCAATCACCTGTCTGATTATCAAGATATTTATGATTGGAAATCGAAACCAAATTTTGCGTTTTCCTAACGGTTTTCATAACACTACCATCTATTGGGGAAAACGAGTATGGTAAAACTGGTCACTCAAAGATTGTTACTTTTTTGAGGCACTGCATGATCATTTTGAAGCGCAATTTGTTTAGTGCTTCAATATTACACCATATCACAGACACTGAAAGCACGTAGGGCCGTGCATCTCAGATTTAACATTGTTAAACGATGCCTTTAAACATTGTCTGCATGTACACCTGTACCTCCCTTCATATCTATCTATCTTTCTATACCTCTTTATATATATCTATCTGTCTATACCCTCTTGATTTCTCTTTGTAGCTTTTTTCTTCAAACACTGATAAGTTGCATGTAAATTTGTGATCTTTCCGCAGTTCCCACTACCCCAGTGGCCTTCCGAGTAGAGAATAATCTGGATGACACCTATACCGCCACCTGGTCTCCACCGGTAGAAACCCACGGTGACTTGGTGACCTACAGGCTGAGCTATGGTCCAGAGAATGGACGTCCACTCTACTTGGACCTCAGGCCAAGCGAGTTCCAGTCCTACACGTTTGATGATCTTAGTAAGTTCTGTTGTCAGCCTTGACTAAAGGACACTTCTTTGAAATCACATGTGCTGCAGAGCATAATACATATGCACTTGTTTCACAATGTGTTTATTAGTGATAGCCTCGTGAGCTCATTTCCATATGTTCCCGTTCTCATTACTTGAATACCTATAATACAGTTTTTACCAAAATGGTTGGCAGACATCACATTATTGTGCTTTTGAACATTCAGTGTTTGATTCTGTGGAAAAGAATTCACTGTCGTTCCGAAATTCACAATAACCTTTGACTATTAAAAGGGAGAAGGTCATCAGTTTCCATGTGCAGAAGGCCATAATTCGCTGACACCAGACTTGATGGAAGTACCATTAATGGGGGTACAAGTCTGCACACAGCAAACCCGTAGTCCTATCAAGAAATACCCCCTAGTCTCGTAGAGTCTTCGGGTGATGGAAACATAAGATAATGACTTTACCATACGGGGGAATAGGTGGAAAATGTAAAGCATTGTATAAGGCCTGTTGGTCGTTTAACTAAAAGCTAATCCTGGTGATTGACAACACCTGTTGTTGGGTAAACACCGGAATTATTTCAAATTCCCCATAGGCCTGTCTTTGTTAGACCGAAGTTGCAAAATAACCTGCTAGCTTAACAAGCCCGATCTCAAATTAGCCAGCTAATTTGCGTTTTCATCAGCCTGCAGTTGCAATTAGCGCTCTATTTGCTTGAGAAAATATCCTGAGAAATATTGGTCTTGTTTCCAAAATAACCCGCTATTTGGGAAATAGCAGGCTAATTTGGGCCTGCTTCATCTAGTTTGTGATGAGCGTATTGGTCTGGTGAAGACGCAATTTCGAGCTTCGCGAAAATATCCCGAGTCTGAAAATAGCGGGTTATTTTGCAACTTCGGTCTGATGAAGACAGGCCCCATGAGCAAAATTTCATGTCCCAAACTTGACAATCCAATCTAATGTTTTGTATACACAAGTCAATGGAAAGCAATCATCATCACTCTTCACCAGAACTCAGATTACCTTTGATGGTATTCAAACATGTTATAAATTGAGTTTTTCTGGCTGTTTTTACTTTCCTTCCTCTAGGGTTGGGTACCAGATACGAGTTCAAGCTGACAGCATCCAATGAAGAGGGAGACAGCAATGAAGCCATCTTCTACTATACAACGCATGAAGGATGTATGTCCATTCTAACATTATATAAATAAATTTTTGGTCGCAGTTTTGTGAATTTAAAGAATCGCACAATATTTTGTAATTCCTTGTCGCATGTCTATGAATTTATTATGTTGTGGGATTGATTTTACCTTAAGTAGTTTAAGTAATGCATTTACATTACATGGGACAATATTTCATTTTGTTTAATCCCACCTTGGAAGTCCATGTTCTAAAAATGCTATTTGGTATAAACTGCCCTCTGTGTCTCCCTTGAGCACAGGTTCTAATTAGAGCTTAAAAGTGGAATGGTATATAATGCCCACCTGTTCAGAAGACCCTATATGTATTTCTTATTGCCCTTTACCAGTCTCCATGCTTTACTACTAACCAAACCCCTCTTGATTTTTCCAGCTCCCTCCGGCTCCCCGATGAACGTTACGGCCTCGCCTCTCTCTAGCAGCTCCATCGAAGTCTCCTGGGATCCTCCCCTGGAGGAGGAGCGTAACGGCCTCATCCTCAAGTACACCATCCGCTACTACTCCTCGGCCATGCCGACGGAACTGACCAACCGAACCACGGAGACGGATATCGTCCTGACCAGATTGATCCCTAATACAGCTTATTCCGTGGAGGTTAGGGCTCACACCAGCGTCGGGCCGGGTCCCTACAGTACTAAGGATATTGCGACGACGCCAAGAGAAGGTGAGGATCGGTTTAGTTTCTTAGGCTGGTGGTAAACATCCCCCCCTCACCTGAAAAATGTTGCATGTTAGTCAAAAGAACATAGGCAAAGGAAATTTACTGAGCACTGTCACTGCTCTCTTTTAGTAATGTAGTCCAATTCCTTGGGCTACCCTTGAAAATATCAAGTTTATTTTCAATTGATATATTATCATACATTGGATGAATTGTTCTCTTAATGTTTATCTTTTGCATAATCTGTATTATAAATTATCACTGTCCAATATAACTGATGTATGAGGCCTTGTGTTGTTGCATCTGCTCATTATCAAGAATTACATGTACCAAAGACTTGCTGTACATGATATTATTTCATTAAAAAAAGGATAATCTGACAACATAATCTTTGTCTGTGCTCATCTACTCATTAGAGATTATAATGGCACATGACCTTGCTGTCTACATGACTGTAGGATACCACTCTTTATTCTTTTATTCTCTGTCCCTCCCCCATACAGCTCCTGCAAGTGCCCCTCTGGACTTGCGCTGTGCCGCACCCCACGGCACCCAGCTTGAGGTCAAATGGAGCCACCCCAGCAACATCCAACGATCAGGCCCTGGCTACAACTACCTCGTCTATAGCACCAACAGTGCAGACAACACCGACGTGAGCACGTGGGGGCGCCCTGTCTCAGCGGGAGAGTTCACCAAGCTGGAGCTACGGGGTCTGCAGGAGGAGACCACATACTATGTGGCTGTCAAGCTGGATACACCCGAGGGGAATTCCCCCCTGTCTCAGATCATCACATGTCTCACAGGAACATCAGGTAAGGGTGGGGTATAGTAGTGAATCAACCATAGACCTTGTATAGCTAGACAGGCACTGTTGTATGAGCCATAGATATATGAATAACTAGATGACCAACTGAAAGCAATCATAGATCATATACTTCAGTGATAGACACTGATCGGCATCAATGCATGAACTGTATGTATGCTTTATATAATTTACTTGATTAATTTTTCATAGACTGTAGGGGGAAAGTAAAAACACACTGCATTGAGCAGTTCAGATAATTTAAATGCTGAATACTCATGGTGATTATGAATATATGACTTCACACTCTCTCTCTCTCTCTCTCTCTCTCTCTCTCTTTCTCTCTCTCTCTATCTCTCTCTATCTATCTTGCTCTCTATCTCTCTATCACTCTCTCTCTCTCTCTGTGAGTAAGATCAGAAGATGTATTTTCACATTTGCCAACATTTAGAAAGTTGAACAACCTATAACAGAATATTGTCTAATTCTACATCTTCTTTACTCCTTCAATCTATTCCAGCACCGTCTGAACCCCGATCATTTGATGCTCACATTGCGTCTGATAACACCATCAATCTGGTATGGTCTGAGCCCAGTGATATCCCAGGAAGACTCAAGGACTATGTGGTGAGTCTAAAGCTATCCAATTGTACCATCATCCCATCTAACATATATCTCGCTAATATTACGATGAAACCTGTAAATAAAGACGATTAAAGAGAAACAGAAAATGTGGTCTTTATAGACAGGTGGTCTTTCTATACAGATGGTCGCTAAAGCAGGTTTGACTGTATGAAAAATGTATTAAATGCATACAATGTAGATACACAACGTATAAAACAAGGCAAATGATGCGGGAATGTTCTTGATATACTTGAAAAAATGTTGTCGCCCATGGTGCCAAGTAGATTAGAATACCAAGAATAATAATTTTGATGTAATTTCCAGGAGGATATCAATATTCTTGTATGATCTACTTTAAGTTATTAACTATTAGACATTAGTATACAATCTTTTAAACTTTAGAAAGGTTATCCTTTTTTTATTTCGTGAAATGATGTTAGGCAATATAAGAAGAGGAACTCGGATAAATATGATAAAATTTTACAAAAATTTCTTCCTGATGTCAGTATGTAAAGCAAAATGATGCATGAAGAGGCATTGAATGACTTGTGTATTCATTGATTTTGATATTGGAAAAGCATGTTAAAAACACTTGTATCCAAAATAATTCAACCATTGTGTTTTGTCATTCCTAGATCAAATACCATACAAGCAACGACTTCAGGAGGGAGTACCCGACTACTACGACGGCGCGGGAGATCGAGATCCTTGCCTCAGAGAACCGTGTCTCCTTGAGTGGCCAGCTGTTCAAGCCTAACATGGAGTATGAATTCAACATCACGGCCAGGACAGAGGCCATCAGGGGACCACCAGCTAGCATCCTCGTCAGGACAAGAATACAAGGTATGTGGCAGACTCTTCTTCTTCGGTGCAGTCTGCTTCCTTCAATCCTGAAGATTCTTGTAGAACTTGTGTCCTGTCTCCATGGAACATCTCTTTCTTGATTGTAGAGTTGATCTTGTGCAAACTGCGCTTTTGTTAACTATTAATGACTTTTCTTTGATGTGAATTAATAATGTTAAGAGTGAAAATGGTATGATTTATACCTTCTCAAAGAGGATTAGTGTTTAGGACTGAATTTCTAAATTCTCTTTGATGTAAAATACTGTGTGTTGTGTCTTACCAAGCAAAAATATCATTATTGGTTTTGTATAATCTAATAAATCTGATGAGTTGAACATTCACAATTTGAAAATGATTTCTGAATCAAGTTTACTTCATTTTTTGGGTGCGTAAGTCATATTGTAATCTATTTGATTGCACATTTTTAAAACAGTTTAGAAGATGATAGATTCTGTGTGGCAGGATTTGAATTTCAGAAATTGTATTTACTGTATTTTATTATGATTTGATTCTAGCCCTGGCGCATATCCCAAAGCCTACCATACAGAACAGTACTATGAATGGACAGAGTATCAAGATAGCACTGCCCACGATTACTCAGAATGCTGCTCTCTTGGAGTAAGTATCCCACTCTCTCATTCTTTTCAATAATGTTTGTTTTCCTCCACAATTATCACCTGCTTGAGAGAGAGCTTATGACTTGACTATCAACCCTATATAACTATTATTACACACCTCACTTTAGAAATCTAGCCATCTGATTGGTTGAAATTGAGTCGTCATTTTAGCCATGCCCGCCTACCAGTCAATAGTCTTTTAAAAGTGCCCTCATACCCGCCTACCAGTCAATAGTCTTTTAAAAGTGCCCTCATACCCGCCTACCGGTCAAGACTGTTTTAAAAAATGCCCTCATGCTGCGATCCCCATTGGTTTAGGTGTTAAAATTGTCTTTGTGCGAGCGCGGACACCATACAGTGCTTTTTGTCTGCGATTCCCAAATGATTGAAACTTTCAGTCATTTTTCCAGCGAAGATTAAAAGACAGTGTCTGAGATTTTCCGTGATGTTTTAACCAATCTTTACTCAATAAAAGGATAAGGTAAGAATTCTTGGTAGATTTTTGTTTCAATTCGGCATATAAAAGACATATCGACTGCTTTCATATTCGAGGCCTGGCTGTTGGCTCTTGGGAACGTTGCATCCTCCCATGACCTCGGCGCGCCGCCCCTCAGGCGCGCCTCGGGTTCATGGCAGGATGTGCACGTTCTCTTGAGCCTATAAAACAGCCAGGCCTCTCAAAGCAGTCGATATCTCTATACTATTACCAGGAGACCAGTACTATAATATTAAAATAATTGCATCTAGGATATTTTCAACAATTTTAGTACTTTTCAAGACTTCTGAAATTACAATTAAATGAGACTCCCCATGGCAGTTTTACATTGCATTAACCTGCTCCCACACTTCCTTGATATTTTGTTGATAAGTTGTTTGCATTTAATTTGTTACTTCTCTCCATTGTTGCAGCTACCTGTACGTCATCGTCATCACACTGAGCCGAAACAGAAACGGTGAGCCCATAGCCCTGACCATCAGCCCTAACGACATCAAGACGGAAGACCTGGAGATCCAGTCCCGCGGCAGGAGGAGTACACTCCGGCGTGGCCGCAGGGCCACAGGTCAAGACACTGAACCGTACATTGCAGCCAAGTTGAACGGCGAGGAGATGCCCGCATCGTTTGTGGTCGGGGACGGCAGCGAGGTGAATGGGTATAGGAACAAACCTCTCAAGGAGGGCGAATACTACACCATCTTCACCAGAGCAGTCATTCTTAGTGAGAATGGGGTAAGTGCTTGGAAATATCAACCACAAATTACATCTTTCCTTTGCTTTTTACAATTCTATCTCAATGAGTCTTTTCTCCAATTTATAGAGGTTATCCTTTTTGTATGCATTCGATGCAGTTATGTTGATTAGATTTTTGTAAGTAAAAGCTAGATACGAAATCAGTATATTCTAGAAGAAATGTCCTGAGTAGAGGAGAGCAGAGATGAAATCCAGTATCTCATGATGATATCCTTTCTCCTCCCATCTACAGACCAAGCTTGAAACATCCAGTCCGTTTGCTGCTCCCATCAAAGCAGAGCAGCCTGTCGCTGGTCCCCAGGTCACACCCAAATCAGACAACCTCATGATCATCATTGCTGCAGCTGTTGGCGGCGTGGTCATCCTCCTTCTGGTTGTCCTTATCATCTTCTTTGTTCTCAGGTGAGAAGTCAGCTATCATGGGTTGGGAGAAAGTGCTTCATTCACGATTGATGATATAACTAGAGTTGTGCGACACACATGCTGGGCAACAATTAATCTGCAGTCTAACACTAATCCAAATCCTAATCTAAACCCTGGACAATGTAATGTTCCTAACCCCAAACCTAACCCCAAATCTAACCTAAGATCCAACACTAACCCTATATCTTTGATGAATGAAAGCCCAGAGCAATTGTCGACAGAGCATATGTTCGAGCACCAATGGGTTGGGAGAAAGTATTTTATCCATGACTGATTGATTAGTACTACATGTAAAGCCATCAAGATGTAGTTTGGGCTGTAATTCTTATCATGTATATAAACAAGGAGTTAAAAGATGGCTGCAAAATTTTCTCATCTTTGTTCTACTTCATCTCATATTCTTTACATTTGAATGCAAAAAAAAGTGTTCAGGATTCTTAGCAACTCTCTCTCTCTCTCTCCCCTCTTTCTCTCTCTCTCTCTTTCTCTCTCTCTTTCTGTCTTTCTAATCCTATCTCCTCTCTTGCACCCCTCTCTCTTTCATCTTGAAGAAGACCTAAAAACATTCCTATTTTACCGCCCTTCTCATTGCTGCTTCATATATCCATTTTTTTAACAATCGATGTAGAAGTATTTACTTAATTCATATTAATTTATTTGCAAAGGTGAAATGGCATTTCCTTATAGAGCGAAGTCACTGACAGTGATTCATGTGTATTGGTGCTAATAACATTTGTATGAATATTTTGATTCATTATTAACATGGCTACCTTTACCCATTCCGTCCCTCTCCCTACCTCCATCCTATGAATGCTGCCTTCCTGCCTGGTGTATCCTCCCCTCTCATCTTCAACACCCAATAGGAGGTAAATATAGATCACTAACACAGAAATCGATGTAGAAGTATTTACTTAATTCATAGAAATTCATTTGCATAGGTGAAATGGCATTTCATTATAAAGCAAAGCCATTGACGTTTATTTACATGTATTTGTTTGTATGGTGCTATCACAATTTTATGAATATTTTGATCCATTATTAACATGGCTACCTTTACCGATTCCCTCCCTCTCCCTCCTGCCTCCATCCTATGAATGCTGCCTTCCTGCCTGGTGTATCCTCCCCTCTCATCTCCAACTCCATAGGAGGTAAATATAGATCACTAAAAAAGATGTTAGAATAGTCTTACTAAAATATATATATATATATATATATATATATATATATATATATACATGTTCATGCCTAAATAGTTACAAAATAAGAATTACAGAAAGTTGTTTGTGCTTTAAAGAGAGACAGGGAGAAAGAGAAAAAATGAAGAGGGAAAGAAAAATAATTTTCAATAGTTATATTCATGAGGATTTAAGATAAATGATTAGCAGGATAGATTGACTATATTATGAAGAGATTGTAATTGTGGAAATGAAGAAAAGTCATGAGGATGTATTGAAAAATGTCTCTGTATGAAATATTTTGAATGTGACTCCCCTCAGAAGTACATATATTTTCTCCTGAATATTTTGCTTTGCTTAATAACCTGTAGCTAGCAAACATGTTTTATTTCAGTTTTAGAATACACAATGTGTAATGCACATGATATATTTAATGAACAATGGCAACTTATGTAGATGAATTGTGACTAGCGAGGGAAAAATTTGTATGATTGGAATTTTTTTGTTGAATCTTTGTAGACGACGGGATCCCCGGCCTCCAAGTACAAACAAGAGAAAGGAGAACACAGAAAGCAACCTGGCAGATCCTGTAGAGTTGAGGAGACTCAACTACCAGACTCCAGGTAGGTTTCTATCAATTTCATCATCATCATCTTTATCGTCGTCATTGTCATCATCATCACCGTCATCACCGTCATCACCATCTAAATCATCATCATCATTAAATTAACATTACTATAATCATTATTATCACCTTTTTCATCACCATCACAATCATCATCATATGTGAAAGCATTATCTTTATCACTTTCATCAACATCACAATCATCATTTCCAAAAACATTATCTTTGTCTTTATAATCATCATCATCATCATCATCTTCATCATCATCATCATCATCATCATTGTCATCATCATCATCATCATTGTCATGACCATCAAAATTATCATAGTCATTTAAGTCATTCAAAACATCATTCTCATAGTCATCAGGAAAATCATCATAAATGTCATCATTTTCATCATCACCACCATCACCACCACTATGTTCATTATCATCGTCATCATTGTCACCACCATCATCGTTATCAGCGTCATCATCATAAACATCATCATTATCATCATCATTATCATCCTCATCATATACATCGTCATTATTATACTCACCATCACCATCATGCATCATCATCTTAATATTTATCAAGATTCCAATGGCATTCTTCAATCTTGATTTTTTTTTTAGTGATTACGCTATGCATTCAGTTGTGTACAAACAAGTCAGATGACCAATGTTCTTTCTCTTCGTATTTCAAACAGCAATGATGTCCCATCCTCCAATCCCAGTCTCCCAGTTCCAAGAGCACATTGAGAGGTTAAAGGGCAACGATGCCATGCTTTTCTCACAAGAATATGAGGTATGTAATAATCTGGATTTATATACTGTAGCTCTTAATCTGAAATACCGTCTCTAAGCGCTTTACAGATAATCTTACCCTGGTCATCGGATACATTCATGCCTACTGTGCACCATCTCCACTTCCTGGGGAGTATTCCTACCATATGGTCACTGTGAGGGCATATGGCAATTACTGACACAAAGGCTTTCGTCATCCTACCAGGTCCCTCTCTCCTGAATATGGAGTGGCAAATGTAGATTAATGCCTTGCCAAAGAAAACTGTATTACTAGTTCCTATTGTCTTGATGGATGTACATACAGTATATTAAATGAAGTTTACAGATGTAAATGAAATGTACTCAGTGATGCATGTCTTTGAAATTATAATAGTAGATACATTGACATGTATCCTTGCCAAGCTTGCCTTGCTGTTGATATTGAAATATTGAAAGTCCACGAATTGTGATGGAAAAAATTATGGAAACATGACTTGATATTTGTCCCATTAATTCCAGTGTGGTACATGTTTTTCAACTGGAAAGTGTATAACAATATAAATGATCCCTACCACTGATAATCACACAAGTCTGTAAATTTGAGAGAGAGCGAAGTAGATAGAAGGCAGATTGAATCATTCTATGGTTCTGTTTTTCTCAATGAATCCAACAGTCTATAGAGCCAGGCCAGCAGTTCACCTGGGACCACTCCAACCTTGAGACGAACAAGCCCAAGAACCGCTACGCCAACGTCATCGCCTACGACCACTCTCGTCATCCTCTCCCCCATGGAGGGGTTGCCAGGCAGCGACTACACCAACGCCAACTACTGTGATGGCTACCGCAAGCAGAATGCTTACATCGCCACCCAAGGGCCGCTCCTAGAGACGATGGCAGACTTCTGGAGGATGGTGTGGGAGCAGAGGACCAATACCATTGTCATGATGACCAAGCTGGAGGAGAGAAATAGGGTGGGTTTCACTCGTCCAGTCCATCTCTTTTGGAGTACATTAAATTTCTTGATGATGAGGTCATTCAATGCCATAGTGGCTATGTTTCTCTTGTATATTAGAGATGTCTGGCATTGTAATTACTATCTGAACTTCATAGACTACATCAGTATTTGTTAAAAGGGAAAAAAGAAAAAAATCTCTAATCGATGAGTAAGGAAATTTCATGAACAGTAATATCAATAATAACAGTAATAAGTTTACATGTATGTGTTATTCATCTAAGAACAGTCATTTCTTTCAGTTTCATTCAAAATTTGCAACTGGAATCATTACACCATATTGGTCACTAATATTGCGATATTAATAGTTCGGAAACAAAGTTGTATCAATGGGGCTAAGATAATCAACTTAATTGTTTTTGAGAACTAGTTTTGTGTGTATTTCTTAAGTGCCTGTATTTCATGACTTTTTACTTTTTGTAATTTTCAATTTTGTTATTGTCCTTTTTTTTCAGGTGAAATGTGACCAATACTGGCCAACTAGAGACCAAGAGAAGTATGGTTTTGTACAGGTCACCCTACTAGATACTACAGAGCTAGCTACTTATACTGTTCGATCATTTGCCTTGGTTAACCTCAAGGTAAGATCATTGGAACCCCTCTATTTTCTCTCTCTCTGGCCCACTGTCTTCTTTTGTTTTTGTATTTTGCTCCTCTTTTTAATTTTTTTCTATTTCTCACACTCTCCCCCCCCCCCTAATGCCCTTTCTCTTTCTCTCTCGTTCCATTTCTCTCTGGTAAAGGTACAAGATAGCTTGAGTCCTGTTGAAGAAATTCGTTTTCAAATTCTGGTACTTTTAATGGTTACTATTGTTGAGACTTTGTATATCTGTATAGGCCTAAAATTAGTTTTTAATTTTGATTTAAGTTGAAACTTCATGTTTAGCACTTTAAAATGTTCTGTAGCACATGAATGAAATTTCAAGTTATTAATGAAATTGTTCATTTTTTAATTTTTCACCAATCAATGACACTACATGCCATGTCATAACCATAGGCAGAAATCAGTTCCGTCTTGTATTGCTGCAGTGGTAGTTTGGGCCTGTCTTTAATAGTCATTCTTGTGTTTGTTTGACAGAACCGTTCAATGGAGAAGAGAGAAGTGAAGCAGTTCCAGTTCACAGCCTGGCCAGACCATGGAGTTCCAGAGCATGCGACGTCAGTTTTAGCCTTCATCAGTAGAGTCAAGTCCTGTAACCCACCAGATGCAGGACCCATTGTAGTACATTGCAGGTGAGAATAGGTGATGGGTGTAGGAAGGGGGTAGAGGAAAGGGGTGGGGAGTGAAATCACGTAGCCCAAGAGATACAGGGCCTGTTGTTGTACACTGCATGTGATAATTGGTGTTTGTTTGCTGTAAAGTACTTCATAGTAAGAAATAAATAGATAAGAAGTCACATTTCCAATGATCTTTTCAGGAAGTAAACTTAATGGTGAGGAAGAGTACTTTTTAAAAGATCAGTTTCTACATTTCCACTCTATTAAAGATGAGAAATTACTAAATATGTTTCCTTTCCCATCCCCCTTCTATAAAACAGTGCCGGTGTCGGCCGGACCGGGGCCTACATCGTCATCGACTCCATGCTGGAGCGCATCAAGCACGAGAAGACGGTGGACATCTATGGTCATGTGACCTGCCTGCGTGCCCAGCGTAACTACATGGTGCAGACAGAGGAACAGTATATCTTCATCCATGAGGCCTTGTACGAGGCGGTGGCCAGCGGAACCACGGAGGTGCATGCACGAAACCTCTATGGCCACATCCAGAAGCTGACGGCATTGGAGCCTGGAGAGACCATCACCGGCATGGAAAATGAGTTCAAGGTACGACAAGCAAATCTGAGTAGGGAAATGACCTATTCTCCTGGAACTAATTTCTCTTCTGCACTAATCATTGTTAATAGTGAAATCTTTTTCCTTGTATTTGAGATAGAGTGATATTGCCCACAGCCAGAGAAGCTTGTAAAACTCTGTAAATTGGGATAAATTTGGTTTGCTATTGCCTGAATGGAAAAAGAATGTTGTTGTCATAATATTCTGGATAGACTTATGCTATTTAACAATTTTTGTTGTTGTTGTAATTTGCAGAAATGCAAAGTCTTTTAGAAAATCTATACATTCAGTGTAGCAGTTATGCTACCATACCTAGGAGCGTAAGAGCCAGTCTTCTGTTCTTTGATATCTTTACTTTGTAATATATATTTCAAGAAGAGCTTGTATCACATGAAGATATATTGATATTGATGGTGATGTTTTTAATATTTCCTCTTCTCCATGTCTTTTCTCATGTACAGAGGTTGGCAAGCCAGAAAGCCCAGCCATCACGGTTCGTCAGTGCCAATATTCCTGCAAATAAATTCAAGAACAGACTGCTAAACATCCAGCCATGTAAGTTACCTCTACCCTTTGTGGAAAGCATACTTTAGGTGTCAATCAGTCTATGGTGTGAACAGAGTCAGCTAATGTATGAATTAACATGCTGATTCTGCAATATGCGAGATATTGGCATATTTATGTCAAAATGATATGAATCATATCAGTATTATATTCTGTTGTTTATTAGAAGATAATGTGTATGTCGATTATAATTTTAAAAGAAAAAAATAGAAGAGTTAGATTGATTTTCCTGTAATTGCCCTCAAAACCTGGAACTCCTTACCCCCTGTACTAAAGAATTGCCATACTGCACAGCTTTCAAGAGGTGCCTTTAAACACATCTTTTCTAATTTTTGTAATATTCCTCTCTGTTTGGAATTAATGTAAGCTTTTGTATAATAATTTTTCTCTTTGTTTGTAAATATTTCTTGTTTATATGCTATGTATCTAATGAAAAGGCATTGTTATCTCCTTTTCTTTTGACCAGATGAGGGCAACCGTGTATGTCTTCAGCCAATCAGAGGAGTCGAAGGATCAGACTACATCAATGCAAGTCATATTGATGTAAGTCTCAACTGTTCTTTTTCTTACGTGTCTTAGTGTTTTTCTTTTTACAAAGTTTTTTTTCCTTTACCATGCGGGTTTGCTCCCACATGCTCGTTCTTTGTCTTTCTTTCTCTCTCTCTCTCTCTCTCTCTCTCTCTGTTGATTTCAGTCATGAGCACTTGTGATTTATTTCTTGGGTTTACCTACTGCGAAGACCAATATGTTTTATTTTCATCTCTTTTTCTTTTTCTTTTCTGTAGAAAGTAAATGGAACATAAGCCCCTATTCTTAGAGTTATGGACAAAATGTTGTCTTGAGTTAGTGTTCTTCTTAAGTTGGAAAGATACACTGTTTCCACGGTTATATGCTTGTATGACTTTGTTTACTAATATGCATTTGCCCTCCTCTCTTGTTTTTCCCTACAGGGTTACAGACAGAGGAATGCCTACATCGCCACCCAGGGACCTCTGGCTGAGACAACAGAAGACTTCTGGAGAATGCTCTGGGAACAGAACTCGACCATCATTGTCATGCTCTCCAAACTCAGAGAGATGGGAAGGGTAGGTTTTAGATATGTCTCTGACCATCCTTTTTCTTTTTCCCTTTTTCTTTTTCTTCTTCTCCTCCTAATATCAATGGCTTGTTTCCAGAGTCATTTTTGTTTCTTCTCCTTTGTAGTCTTTCCCACTCCCAGAAAGCACCAATTGAACACAATACTATAGGTTAACTTGTAGCTGCTAAGACCCTGTGTAGCACCCTTCCATAAATACCTGCGAAAGTTCCTGACTGTTGTTTCTATTGTGACTTTTGCTTTTTGAAATGGAATCTCCCAACAGAAATTGTTGAAGCAATTTACAGCTTGGTTAGGAAGAGGATTTGATACATATTTTTATGAATAACACATAGTTATCCAACAAATTTGTGTACAACTGGTGATGTGGAGAGAGTAAACAAATTCATACAGAGCCTAGAGGAAAAAAGAAATTACAGCATTGCAGTTAGCGAAATAAGCAATAAAGCAAACCTTCATTTATTTCTTTTAATGAAATTTGTCCATAATTAAGAATTGATGCTTTGTTTTCTCTGAGTGTATGGCAAATACACTCATCTCAAACAGCATGCCCCCTACACATTTATAATGGAAGACAAGGGAGATCTCAGTTTTACCACCCCAGATAATAATACTTTTTCTTGAAATATGTCAACATTTCTGGATATTCATCACTATTATATATTTCCTATTTCATTCCACAGGAGAAGTGTCATCAGTACTGGCCAGCTGAGAGGTCAGCTCGTTATCAGTACTTTGTGGTAGATCCCATGTCCGAATACAACATGCCACAGTACATACTGAGAGAGTTCAAGGTTACAGACGCAAGGGTGAGTCCCCCCTCTCCCTCCTTTCTTAAGGTAAAATATGGCTGTTATTTGTCATTTGTGAAAAGCTTCATGGTGATAATGTTTGTGGTTTTATGGTGGAGTGAAAGGGCATTTTCATTAAATAACGCTTTCCGACAGTTGATGTGTGAACTGAAAATGCAAATTAATGTTTATAATAAATGATACAATTTTAGGTATGATTGTATAAAAATTCAATTCAACCTTCATAGAATTATCTTGACTGTAGAATGTATAAATTGTTCAATCATATTTTATGAGTTTGCCCATGTTAGAATGTACCTTCAAGGATTATTTTGTAAGAATAGGAGAAATCGCCCATCCAGAAACTGATTTCCTTACAATTTCAATTTCAACCTTAACAGGATGGGCAGTCAAGAACAATCCGACAGTTCCAGTTCACAGACTGGCCAGAGCAAGGAGTGCCCAAGTCCGGAGAAGGCTTCATCGATTTCATCGGTCAGGTTCACAAAACCAAGGAGCAGTTCGGACAAGAAGGACCAATATCAGTACACTGCAGGTCAGTTAATACAATGACAATGATGACAATGACAATGATGCTGATAGTTGGTGGGGACGTTCGTTGTGTAGATTGTTGTGGATCTGATAATGCTGATAATGTCATTGCCAATGGTGATAATGCTGATGGTGGTGGTTGTGGTGATGATGATGATAATGATGATGATGAGCATGATGAGGAGAAATATTGGGATGGTGATGAGAGGGATAAAGATACTAATAATGATGATAATGATAATGATGTTGGTGGTGATAACAGTGATATTGTTGATATTGTTTGTGGTAATGGTTGTGATGATGATGAGGATGATGATGAGGACGAGGATGATGATGATAATGATGGTGATAATGATGGTGATAATGACAATTACAGTAATGGCCATGACGATAATGTAGATGATGACGATGACTGATATGATGAACATATTCATGATTAATGCAATAACATTCAGTCTAAGGACAATCAAGAGATAGTATCAACTTGCATTCATGCTTCCACAATGTGACATACATGTATGACACTGAAAATCTATACATTTCAAATGGTCCTTAATTAAACTTTTCTCCATCCTTATCTCATCTCTCCCCTTCCAGTGCTGGAGTGGGAAGGACAGGAGTCTTCATCACCCTCAGTGTGGTCCTGGAGAGAATGCGATACGAGGGTATCGTTGACATGTTCCAGACTGTTAAGATGCTGAGAACCCAGAGGCCTGCTATGGTACAAACAGAGGTAAGTCGTCCAGAGGCCATGTAGCATACGCTTACACCCCTGTCACAACCAATAAGACCAACGATAGACCAAGCGAAAAAATGCATTTCACTGAATGGCCTAGAATTGATTTCATTTGTGAGAACGATGGTGGTTATAACAATTGTGGACTCATAATATGCCGGCTATCACTAGTGGGAATCTCAGGACACAAGAGTGTCCACTTTCCATTCTCGTCCAAATTCAAATTCTTTAAGTCAGTAAACAGAAGAACGATAGAAT
The DNA here is from genome assembly GCA_037976565.1 of Mesocentrotus franciscanus. NCBI lineage: Eukaryota > Metazoa > Echinodermata > Echinoidea > Camarodonta > Strongylocentrotidae > Mesocentrotus > Mesocentrotus franciscanus. The sequence continues at coordinate 14,698,777 of CP137674.1, read as the reverse complement.
TCGAACAATTACTGCTTTAATCGTTGTTGTAGTTCTTTTCATGTCCAAACCACGTTTTCTATGAGAATCCCAGAAAGTAATTATATTTGTAAGTTTTGATGAATTATGTGATGAATTGTTTTTTTCTTTTTTCATGTTACAGGATCAGTATCAGTTCTGCTACCATGCTGCATTGGAGTATCTTGGCTCCTTTGATCACTACACATAGACTCCTTCCCAGCCTCCTCCTTGGAGCACCTATCTAGCAACAGTACTCCAAAGACAATGAAATAGTAGAGAAGTACTAACTGTACAACTGGGGCTCAAAGTAATTTTGCACTTGGACAAAAAGAGAGTGATAAAATTGGAATCTCAACTTTCAAGGAACTTGAGCAGAGTGGGCTTTTTTTTACAGCGATATTGTCTTCTGCCCCAGGGTTGGTATTTAGTGAACAGCGTATAAATTTCTTGAGAATGGCAAACGGGAGTCATCCGTTTATTCAATCACACGTCCTTCCAATAACGGATCGTCACAAGACCTGGTAGAAAGGACCTTATCTATGCATACACTTCAGCCCAGGCAAAGCGTGGAGGGTTGTAGCAATATGGACTTGTACTTCAAACTAGTCTAGACATTGAATGGCAGAGACGAACTTAGCTTGGAGTACCTAGTATTGTATCGCCAGAAATGTTACAACAGAAATCTTAACGCAGTAATGCGACGCTTTACAGAGGAAATGAGACGTTCTGAAGTTATTCTGCAAAGCTATTTGTATTCAGTCATGCCGCTTACTTCCTTATAGTCATCACTTTCGTTTTTTTTTGTTAAACATTCTTTTACAAATGGAGAACAGTCGTTTCTGTCCGTATGTACGGAAAGTATAGAATCGACTGATATTTTTGCGAGAGTTTTCGCAAAGCATTGACAGTAAGCGAACCAAGGAGGAATGCATCTACTACTTCAGAAATGTGACTTGAGCATATTGATTAAAATAGAAGGAATGCACTGATGCAAGAAAGAGGGTCATCTCTGTATCCATGACGACATGGATGCTATTACGAGTGGATTTCATTTGAATATGGAACAAGCAAGCTATTTTTTGTAACGGACTCGATGGCAAGAAGAGAGAAACGCAGATTGTGGATGAAGATGTCACCAATTTCTGCTTCAATTTGGCCGACTATCTGCACCACGATGCTTAGCATCATGTGGATACAAGTAGAGTACTAGATTATTTGGTATATCACAAGGTTTTGTCTAGGTATTAATGATTGTTGTCACTTTCGAATCACGTAGTGTATATTGGATTTTGACAATCAACTTTTGAGACGAAATGAAACGAGTAGATTTGTGTTTGTACATAGTTTTTAGATGTTCAGAATCTTACCTCAGAGTTTAATACCACGTTTTTGGTTTAACCAGTTTAAAATCATTGATTATAAATCAAATAACTTTGAATCATAACGCACAAATTGGCAACACAAAGGGAAATAATCAAGAGCTCCATGTTGGTTGATTGAGGCTTGTTAACAGTCCCGTCTACGAGTTTGTAGGGACACTTTACTTAATAGCTTGAATCCAATTGTATAATTCAACACAGGACTGAAATTGTGGATTTAATATGGGATTCCAACAAACATGATTAGCATGTGTAAATGATGTGACACTAAAACCTCTAACAGACATGGTTTGTGATTTTTAATTTCTAGCATAGATGTTAAGTACTAAACCAGTACTACATTATACATACTAGTACAGTACTCTAACACAATGAGTGACTTGTACATTTGAATGATAAAGGATGATAGTATGAGTGCAAGTCAGAGGGTTGTCTATCTATTGAGCTGCAGCAAAAATGTACAAACAAAAATGTACCAAAATAAGTTATTTTCGAGAAAAAGACAAAATATATATATATTTGAACATGTTTTTTTACGCCACTTGCAAGTGAAATTCACTAGTTTTGAGCTGTTTATTCTTTCAATATTAGCTCAAATCGTCCAGTTTCTCACAAACAATTTTTTCATTAATTATGTTGTTGGCTTGTTTAAAAAGGCTTTCATATACATCTTCCAATGGATTGAAAAGCCTTATCATATATATACCAGACCACCTCAAATCTGTGAGAAGTCAATACTTGAGGAATCATAGCTAATTTTGCAGCTTGTATTATAATTTGCAACAAACACAAAAAGAGGAGAAAGTAACAATTTTCTTGTACAGAGCAGTCATTTTAGCAGTACAATTTTGATTTGAATTTGATATTTTTATGCCTCCGCTACAACGTAGCCGGAGGCATTATGTTTTCTGGTTGTCCGTCCGTCCGTACGTACGTACATACGTACGTACGTACGTACGTACGTCCGTACGTACGCCCCGCTCGTGATCGCTTATCTCAAGAACCAATTGATGGATTACCGCCAAACTCGGGTCATGTATGTATCTTGCAGAGCTAATGAAGTGATTAGATTTTGGGGTCACGAGGTCCAAGGTCAAAGGTCACAGGGCCCAATATGTATGCAAAAATAGCTCGTGATCGCTATCTCAAGAACCTATTGATGGATTACCGCCAAACTTGGGTCATGTATGTATCTTGCAGAGCTAATGAAGTGATTAGATTTTGGGGTCACGAGATCAAAGGTCAAAGGTCACAGGGCTCATTATGTATGCATAAATAGCTCGTGATCACGTTATCTCAAGAACCGATTGATGGATTACCGCCAAACTCAGGTCATGTATGTATCTTGCAGAGCTAATGAAGTGATTAGATTTTGGGGTCACGAGGTCCAAGGTCAAAGGTCACAGGGCCCATTATGTATGCAAAAATAGCTTGTGATCGCGTTATCTCAAGAACCGATTGATGGATTACCGCCAAACTTGGGTCATGTATGTATCTTGCAGAGCTAATGAACTGATTAGATTTTGGGGTCACGAGGTCAAAGGTCAAAGGTCACAGGGCTCATTATGTATGCAAAAATAGCTCGTGATCGCGTTATCTCAAGAACCGATTGATGGATTACCGCCAAACTTGGGTCATGTATGTATCTTGCAGAGCTAATGAACTGATTAGATTTTGGGGTCACGAGGTCAAAGGTCACAGGGCTCATTATGTATGCAAAAATAGCTCGTGATCACTTTATCTCAAGAACCGATTGATGGATTACCGCCAAACTTGGGTCATGTATGTATCTTGCAGAGTCAATGAACTGATTAGATTTTGGGGTCACGAGGTCAAAGGTCTAAGGTCACAGGGCTCATTATGTATGCAAAATAGCTTGTGATCACGTTATCTCAAGAACCGATTGATGGATTACCGCCAAACTTGGGTCATGTATGTATCTTGCAGAGTCAATGAACTGATTAGATTGGGGTCACGAGGTCAAAGGTCACAGGGCTCATTATGTATCTCAAAATAGCTTGTGATCGCGTTATCATTAGAACCAACAGATGGATTACAATCAAACTTGAATTTTAAAAATTGCTTCCATTTTGGTTTGTAAAATTGCTCTATGGCGGAGGCATCATTTTCGACTGCGCGCAGTTGAAGTTCCATCTAGTTATGTGCTGAATTGAGTAATGTACTTAAGTTAATAGATATGTACTATATAGCCAATTGCATCAGAATGTGTATGTTATTATGTTTTCTTCAAATGCTGTGTGTAACTACTAGCTGCAGTATTATATTCATTTTTATTATCCATTCACATTTGTTGATACTGCCATCATTCTATTTGTAAAATCAATCTGTTGCTTCCCACCTCATGTTCCATTCATATTGCTCTCTCTTCTCTCTCCCTCTCTCTCTCTCTGTCTGTCTTTCTATCTGTCTCCCTCTCTCTCTCCCTCTCTCTCTCTCTCTCTCTCTCTCTCTTTCTCTCCCTTTTTTCCTCTCTCAACTTCACTCCTCGTTCCCTTTTCTCTCTTTAATTATAAGAGTTGAGGTTCCAGAGATGTTTTTATTTCCAAATCAATTTTTGTACATGTAACTTATCCTTGAATAGCTTTTAATGCCATATACGGTGAAACAGGTTAGTAAGGCCAAGGTTGTAATTTTTGTAATCTCTTGAAATCTTTGTCCATTGAACAAACAAACAGATTAAAATTACTTATTCCCAAACTCAAAAGATTAATTTTTCATCAACACTGCTAATCTCCATTTATCCCTTCTCTATGGCATAGTTTTATATTTCATTGATGTTCACTTTTTATTCAGGTTTTAATTATTCAGAATTACTTTTTTTCTTTCTTTTTTTAAAGCAATAATCACTTTGATGATGATATTTTTATCTGCTTTTTGCAATTGAACACCATTTCATCATACTGTGATATAATGGTATCATGTCCAAGAAAAAGCAAATTATGTTTGTTTACATCAGTAAGGAATACATATTTTCATAAAAGTTTTAGCCATGATTGTTAGTTTTTTAATTACCGAAGATTACTTTAATTCAGTGTGCTCTCATTTGCTTGACTAGATATTCATTTGCTGAAATTTCCTTCAAGTTTGAAGATTTTTTGACTTTCAACAATTTTAACTCTTATTAAAAATGTAATCCTTTAACATGCCTTGTTTCATGGGTCTTAAAAGTATTACTTTTAATCATTGCAAGATCAAATATTGAACTCTTTTCTTAATGTATTTCTATATCGCCAGGAACAGATGATGTTGTTGTTTCAAAACCTTTTAACAGTGTTACGCTTTTCAATTACATTGTACTTTTACATACATTTACTTTTTCTGAATAATGTAGTTACGTATAACTGTATGTACATGTAGCGAATACATTTGTTTTTCCTTTATCATTATATTTAAAAAACAAAATTTATTCTTTTGATCTTCACTTTTGGTGCTTTTGAAAGAATGTGGAAAAGAAAAGAACAGATGCTCTTTTTTTAAATCCTGTATTCTGGTTAAACTTTTTGAAAACCAGCATCGTAGTGTATTCACAGCTTTTGTTTATCATATTGATAAAGTGCTTTTGACAATTTGATGTATTTTAGTGTAAATATAAGTAGAAATGCTGGATTTAATGTATAGTGTAAATCTATGTTTGGAATTCTGTTGTTTCAACTTGAGGTGGACCATTTGTGTTGTAAAATTCTTTTAATTCCCCTCTCAAAGCTCAATTTCTTTTCTTCTTTTTGGGGTTTCTTCTTTACCTTGCTATTTAAGATAAAATAAATATTAAGAAAAGAATACATAATTTTATGTCCTCCTGTTGTGTAATTTATATATTGCTTCTTTATCATTATCTTCCTTTAGCTTGCAAAGCATTTGAAATTGTAATATTTTTTGGAAGAAAGATAAAAGACAAACTTAAGCAAACAAATTATTTGGTATATGATAGAAGTAGCAAAGTTAAAGATATGTTTTTATACTAACAATGTGGAAGAAAAAAACAATCCTTCTCTATTTCAAAGATATAAATGCTACCCAATTTCCAAACATTTTCAAGTTGGAAAAATTATTTCTGGAATTTTTTAAAATAAATATATATACTTGTCTTTTGTTTGAGGTATTGTCAACAATCGCTCACAAAACTAGATCATGCAGCTACTTGGATGATTTGATTGCAAGACTGTCATGTACCATGAGCCATGTCATTTAGCATACGGTAGAGTTAATGACTCTCTGGCTCTCTGAAGATGATATCATCATCTCTTTGGAGCTAGGAGGGCATTAAAGATAAAGTTCACTAGTTGAGTTCTGGTCATGGGATTGCATTGTGAAAGAAACGGTATGCATTGTGAAAGAAACGGTATGGAATCGATCAGAAAAAGTTGATCATGTAGCATCTAAGTATTGGTGTGTACTGCAAGGTTCTGGAGTCATCAAAATGAAATTTGGCCCAGTCTTGGTAGAGTAACAAGCACTGTACACAGAAAGATGTACATGGGAATACACAAACATGTGGCATCAAAATCGGTCCTCATTTTAAGGTGTTACTTGTCATATTTAGAATATGAAGGCATTTGAAGAGCCATGCTTTTCAGGGAACATTTTTTCTCTGATGTTTTTCCACACTTGCATAATAACAATGATAACGCTCACAAATTATTTTTCCACCTCTCCCCAGAACTCAATCTACTCTTTAAGTCTAGCAAACTTGGAGCCCAAAATTTGAATCATTGTGTAGATCTTCACATCGCCAGCTCAGTTCTTGTGCTGCACCATACAGCTTGCATATGACTCAATTACTATCAGAATCCCCCTTGTTCAAGCAATAATCATAATGATATATCATCATGCAATATTTTGCATATGTGGTATATCTGTGAGGTATTTGTTGATGTCTGTAATATACTAGCCAAAGTATATCCATATTCTTCCCACTTCCTCTTTATTTTCTTCCTTTTAAAATTCAACATCTGCACAACTCATTTTTTTTCCTCTCTTGTATTAGTATTGCACTTAAAAATACGTGATTTAATTCTTAGTTTGTAATGATACGACATGTGTGTTAGTGAGTCTCCTCTCATAATCTTAGAACAGATATTTACTGCGTTGTTTTTGTTCTGTATTTCATACATTTCAATTTCTGTTGTCATTATCCCCTTCTAAATATTGACTTGTTATTGACTTAGATTTCTTTTACCTTTTTTTTTCTGTGTTACAATGTCAATAGACTTTGTCATACACTGTTATCATAAGAGATGTAAATTTTGGTATTCATGTTTGTAATGAAGAAGAAAAAAAATAAAGTCAAATATCTGTAACTATAGGAAGGGAAATATTTTGCCAGCTTTTGTATAAAAAATACTCAAAGAAGAATTCTTCCTGATCTTTTGTGCATAGCTTGTATGTGTTAAGTTAAGGTTAAGTTTACAGTTTCAATACATGTATACAAGAAATGTATATATGCTTTAAGTTCATTTATAAACAAAAGTTCAAGTATTTCTCTTAAGGCAGTAAGTGTCTATCTTGTTTATTTTAAGTGATTCATATGTCTGTAACAAGCATTAATAAACAATTTCATACATATAATGCATTTCTTGAACTCTTTTCTGTTGTGTAAGTGGACTAGTATGAGCATTATATTTGAAGGGTGTCATCCGATGGTGGTAGGATATGAATGGTAATGTTTGGAGCAGGATTGGGAGTGTAGAAAGGGGGAGACAGGAAGAGAAAGATGTGGAGGAGAGAGGGAGTGAGAGAAAGGGAAGGCAGGTGATAAAAGAAGAGGAGAGAGAGAGAGAGAGAGAGATGGCCAGATACTTAAAGACAGAGAAGAAACAGACTGAAATAGAGAGAAAAATACATTAGATGAGAGAGAGATAGAGTAACCTTTAGCATTTACAGAAAGAGTTAAAGGGAGATATCCAGACACACAGCTACTGAAGGACAGAAAAGAAACAGACTGAAATAGAGAGAAAAATACATTAGATGAGAGAGAGATAGAGTAACCTTTAGCATTTACAGAAAGGGTTAAATGGAGATATCCAGACACACAGCTACTGAAGGACAGAGAAGAAACAGACTGAAATAGAGAGAAAAATACATAACATGAGAGAGAGAGAGAGAGAGAGAGAGAGAGAGAGAGAGAGAAAGAGACAGAGAGACAGACAGACAGAGACAGAGATAGACAGGCAGACAGACAGACAGAGACAGACAGACAGACAGGCAGAGACAGACAGAGAGACAGACACACAGAGAGACAGACACAGAGAGAGAGAGAAAATAACCTTTAACATTTCAGAAAGAGAGAATGAGATAAAGGGAGATAGCCAGACATAGAATTTACATTTATAGCGAACAAGAAAAAAGCTTGCTTAAATTGAGAAATTCAGACAGAATTAGAAATTAAACTTCTATCAATTTTGTAGTGAGTTAAGTAAATTGTGTTAATTGGGTCAAGATTGTAAAAGGTAGAACCACCGATTTGTTTGCGGTTACTAAATATAGGCCTATGTTTTTATAAATTTGATCAAAAATTGTAAATGTTTGGGTGAATAATGGCAAGATGTAGTGTAAAATCGGGGCACTAACGAATTAAGGATTTATTCACGCAATTATCCCATGTTCTCCCCCATTTAAAGTGATATGCTTTCAGGCTTCACTATTGAGAAAACTTACATCTCTAATTATTTTACTAAAAAGGCACCTAAAAATGTAATAACTTTTTTAATTCTTTTGTTAGGTGAGATTTCTTTTGCAGTAAATTACTCCTTTTTTTCTTGCCAGATTCGGATTATTTTTTTTGTGCCAATCCCCCGAAATCTGGATCAGCCCCTGATATGGGATAGGCCTACAACATGCTGCTAGACAGGAAAGCCCAGTATACGAACCCCAAACAGTAAGATTCACCTCCCCTTCTTATTTGTTCATGTTTTATAGTATAAAGAGAAGTCACACTAGATCAAGAGAGAAGCAAATTTTGACCTTTTTCAAAGTGGAAGTAAATTCACTCCCTCGCATTTTCACCCCGCCTCCTTGGACCCGGACGCAACATCACTTAGCATTCAATTATTATGTATACCATGGACTCTACCACAAAGGGTCCATGCATAGACATGTTAGCAGTCCATCCACTCTGCACTGCTGCCATCTTTTTTCTAATTCTTTCTCGATCAATGTACCTAGCTGCCACATGCTGAAAAAGTCTGCCATTGATTTTATTTAGATCTAACCGAGGGGTCATTGAGGATCACGAGTCACCCGTTGCCCCAGCATGAAAGTATTAACATATATAATAATCGGAGCTGAGTAATTCATGCCTTAAAGAAAGGCATAGATCATGTAGATATGTCATTGTATGTTGCATGTAAACATGAAGATGCCTCTGCCATTCTCCTGAAGATGATACTGCGCGAAACATCGAGAACCAAGATCGAACTCTTAGCGGCGCTCACCATGCAGCCCTTTTTAGGGCTCTTATTCCTTTGAAAGAATTACATATGGTGTAACTCTGAAAACTTCACCTACAAAACATTAAAATAATGTTAAAACTGTAACTTTTTATTTGTTAAAAAAATGTCCTGCATGTATTTTCATTTCATTTTCAAAATATTCCACAGATGGAAAAAAAGATGATGGACACTACAGGTGATTTTCCTTCCCAACCCTGCTCCGCAGACTGTACATGGCTAGTCAGGGGCGTCGATTCCATGATGGGGCGGGCCATCCTTCATATAAAATTAATAGTAAATCACTTTCATAACTCTGCATTGTGCGTGTGGCTCCATTGGTTTTCCTCTCCCATCTTGAACTATGCATGAGACGATGTCCCTGTAAGAAAATTTGTCATGTTGTTTGCCATGAGTTAATCAGCATATGTGGGTAGCTTTTTTGGGGGAGGGGGCTCTGGATCTGGGGGCATCCAATCCAATCCAAACGATATTTGATATAGCGCCTTTTCCTTGCGGTTACAAAGCGCTGCACACACACCGCTCCACAGTGTTTGGGCCACTTAAAAACAAAAGCTAGTCACTTCTCAGAGATCATTTAAGTATATGTAGGCTGGTAATAAAGTAATTTCTAGCAGAATAGATGTGCCCCTCGCAATCAAAATATGGCCCGGGATGATGATAAAGAAAGAGTAAGAAGAATTCATCTTAAAAAGAAGAAGATACGATCCTATTGTAACCCCACCCTGTGACTTTGTTCTCACACAGATCCAGGGTGGGGGCATCAGGGCACGGGCCCCCACCCCTGGATAAAAGTAAAAAACAAAGATGGTAACCACAATTTTACCTTAAAAAAAAAAGAAGACGTGCCCCCACCCCTAGCCGAAAAAAAAATTGAAAAAAGATGGTAACCCCAATTTTACCTTTTTATCGCCGCTAAATATTTTCTCACGAATTGCCCCCTCGCCGATATGTTGCAATGATTATGAACAAGTTTTGACCTGGGTAGTCATTCGTTTATGGTAAACCTCCCTAATTTTTCTCGCAGTGTCATTTATTTAAAGTCGCGTGCGGGCCGGGGCCGGAGGATCGAGGGACTAGGAGCAACAAAATATTTTCCCCCCTTTTATCCCAGGATTTTACCCCAAGTCATATCGAGTAAGAAATATCATATTTGTGCGAGGGAGGGGGGGGGGGGTAGGATAAACGTCAATAACGGGTTTCTCTCTCTCTCTCTCTCTCTCTCTCTCTCTCTCTCTCTCTCCTTTCTCTCTCGCTCTCTCTCTTATAATGACAATGAAAAAACACGATTAAAAAGATTTAGAAAACCTGTACCCTTTCTTTTTCCTCAAAAAGGGGTGGGAAAGGGTTGTATTGATTTATTGATACAGGGACTTAATTCTGTATATTTCTTTTTTTTCTCTCTCAGTCCTTCCATGAACATTTACTCCACTCCCCTCCCCGTTACCCCTCCCTTGCCCCCAGGGGCGGCGGAGCGACTTCCAAAGTGGGGGAGCACCACCAATAAGGCACTTTCTGGAGAGAAAAATAAGGGCATCTACAAAGGGAAATGTCAAAGCGAAAATATACAATTTTTTAGACATTGGTATATACCCCTAAATTATGATTAGATTATCAGGGATGATTTCAATATTTGTTTCTCTTTATACATCATACAAGATATCATACTTTGCACTTGGATGTGATGGTCTGAATATTCATTTTCGAGCAAGCAAAGCGAGGACATTTTTAAAGATTTGTGAGGTCGCAGTGCGAAAAATTACATCTTATAAAGAGGAAAATACCCAATCCTGATGGGGTTATAAGCACATTCTCATAACGGAAGACTGAAAAGACCTTTAATAAGTAACATAATAATTATATCATCTATAAATGCTCGTAGTCGCTTTAAATTAGGGGAACGTTTAATGATGAGAGGAAAAGGAGACACTTATCTTAAGGGATAAGGCACTTATTAGAAAAGAAAAGGAGCACGTGTCAAAGTACAAAGGGGAATCATCAGAGGTAAAAATGGGGCACTTTTTACATCTGAAAAGAGGCACTCACCAGGGATGAAAAAAGGCACTTATGAGAATGGGAAATGGGCATTTTTCGACGGAAAAGGGGCACCCATCAGATTTTGATAGGGGCATTTATAAGAGGTGAAAAGGGGCATTTATGAAAAGGGGATAGGTCCCTTATTAGAAAGGAAAAGGGGCGCGTATCATTGTTAAAAGGGAAATTATCAGAGGTGAAAAGGGGCACTTATCGCACCTGAAAAAGGACACTGACCAGACATGAAAAGGGGCACTTATGAGAATGAAAAAGGGGCACTTACGGGAAAATGGGCATTTTATTTTGTTGCAAGAAAAGGGGCACCGGTCAGATTTTAATAGGGGTATTTATCGGAGGTGAAAGAGGGCTTTTATGTGAAGGGGGAAGTGCCATGGCTCTTATTAGAAAGAAAAAGGGGCACGTGTCAAAATAAAAGGGGCAGTTATTAGAGGTCAAAAGGGACACTCATCAGAGATGGAAAGAGCACTTATCAGGAGGGGAAGGGGCACTTGTCAAAGTAAAACGAGCATCTCTCAGATTTGAATAGGGGCAATTATCGGAGGTAAAGGGACACTTGTCATTGGTCAAAAGGGGCATTTCTGAGAAGGGGAAGGGGCTCTTTTTTAAATGGGATCACTTATCATAAGGAAAAGGGGCACATGTGAAAATGATAGGTGCGCTTATACGAGTTTAAAAGGGGTAGTTCTTAAAAGGGGAAGGGGCACTTCTTACAAAGAAAAAGGGGCACTTGTCAAAGTAAAAGGGGCACCTCTCAGGTTTGAATAGGGCAGTTATCAGAGGTGAAGGGGGCACTTATCAAAAGTGAAAAAGGGCACTCCTCGTACTTGAAGAGGGGCACTTACTCAGAGATTAAAAAGGGCACTTATGAGAATGGAAAGTGGACACTTACTGCAAAGGAAAATAGGACTTGTCGAGGGAAAAGGGGCACTTATCAGAGGTGAAGAGGGGAAGGGGCACTTTTATAAAGCAATAGGGGCACTTAATTGTCAAAGTAAAAGGGACCCGGAGCCCCGCCCGGAGTGCCGCCCGGAGCGCCTCGATCCTCTGCCTGCCCCTCCCATATTGCACTGCCGGGGGCCGAAATTGAACAATTAAGGCACTCTTTCTTTTTCTTTCTTAACTAAGATTATTAGATTAGACTTTGAACTCTACGTGTTACTTTTCAATTTTCAGCGAATTTTGTGTTCATTATGTTCAGTTTTTCTATTTTGTTTTAATCGCTGCTGTTCTTTCGATGAGGGGATGGTAAAGAAGCGAATCTGCATAAGCGCATGCCCAGAAAACGAACTATATTATTTGATGTAAGAACACAGTTACAGTTGTGTGTACTGCGGTTGCGAAAATTTATCAGCTTCAATTTCTGACGTCGCTTCGACTGATGATGAGATGACATTTCCTCCTTTTTCAGCTTGATCGTTTGATTTTGTTAAGGTATGAATACATTTTTTTGGTAGAGTTTAAGCATGAAATTAATGTCGATGTGAAATCAGACTCTAATTGTTTTGTCTTATGAGCATTTGTGATGATTTTATATGCGTATCTTTCGTTTCTTCATAAGTGGACTTCCCCATAATGATCGCTCGTAGACTTGCACGTAGACCCCCATCAGCTGCGGACCAGCCTTCCCGAGAAATTTTTTTTTTTAAACTTCAAGTTTGGCAATAAACCTTTCAAGTAAACTGGGAAAGTACGCTATCTTCGGATCCGATTCAAATGCAATTGGTCATGATATACATTTTATTTAATTCAGATTGCTAATTTTGTGTCAATTAGAGAATGATTAGGAGGTTTTGTTGGTATGTTTTTTTCGGTTGTCTCCGGGGGTTGTCTCCGTAGGTGAGAATTTCGTTGATTGTGTCTTGTGTACGGTACGAGTGTGTGTGTTTCATGAAAGTAAGCTGAATTGCCGTTGCACGTACGCGTCCCGTACACACGTCATGGGCGTCCCACTCGCAATGCGTTTGTCATGGACATGGATCGGTTTGTTGTGCATACTGAACTGTTGATGAAAGATGGAATGTTTTTATACTTGTTTATCATTTATTGACACTCAAAATACAAACACTACAAAATATATCCGTAAAGCAGTATTCACAAAATGCATTTCATCCCTTTAAAAGTGAATATATAAGGGTAATGTGATATGACATCGAATTTTAAGTGAAGCATAAATTTTATTTAAAGCTCTCTGCTCTGGCACTCTGGGCTTGGACACATCTTGGCAGTGGACAAGAGTTCATGTTATTGTAATTTTTGGAATACACGCTTATGATTATATATCATTTTTTGTTTCTTTGTGTGACATATGATATATTCAAGCAAAACAATGTTTCCCTAATATTTCTGTTCCTCCAAATTGATAGAAAACTAAATTTTGAAAGTTTATTTTCTAACTGTCCACTATCAATAAAGTAGTTCCTGTGGATGGATATTATTATGATAAACAATGTGATTTACCCAAGTTTCTCAACACTGAAAATTCAAAGACATTTAAACTGTGTCACAGACCGTGTATAAATATGTTTTATGATGTATGAAGTTTTAATAAAATATGGCGTTACTGTCCTTTCGCACCCCCACTGCCGTTTCGCACCCCCACTGGGCGTGCTTTAATCCGTCGCATGCGCTAGCGTCCACACTTATGTGTAGAGTGGGAATGAGGAAACCAATGCAAAGAATGCATATGTGACGACGAAATGAAGCTCGCCCGGTGGCCGTGCGATGTGCACGAGTGTCATTAAGACTACTGCATTTGTAAATGCACCATATACTCAGATGACTCATAAAATTTGAAAATTAATTTGTCTAGATCTAGATTATTTAATTCATGTTGAATCTTAGCTGAGATAATTCCAGCGTTCTGTGGTGCTGGTGCAAGCATTCAAAATTGCATGGCAAGTGGTGTAATGATTAAGCCATCAACAACATGATATTACTTAGGCAGTATGGTCCCTCCCAATCAAGACACATCAGTGAATATAGATAAAGATAAAGAAGATAAAGATAAAGACCACAACAATTTAATTCTTGCTCGGAAAAGATGTAAATATGACCGTAAAAAGATGTATATTTTAGGGTACTTTAAAGATACTATGTCCCTTTTGCAGCCAACGTCAAATTCTTTAGAACTTTGCAGGAATTATGAATATGTCATGTATGTCCTATCTGTGAAATTTAAACGTTAGCAGTGTCCTAATATTCAAATTATGCAAGGAAACCCGTTTACTTGCTAGACTTCACTGTCAGACACTATTGAGTGACTGACTGGTTTTTTCATCTTTGGTAATAACATACATAAAATGAGCTGTAAAGGGTACATGAGCATTTGTCTACATCAATAACCCACTTCTTGTAATGGCCAAAATTAAACTGATTGAATCTTTGCGCAGCATAAAACGTACGACCATTCGGTACAATGGTCTGAAAAATCAGACTATTACTTACTGGCTCTATAGCTCCTAAGTCGATTCGACAACTAATAGTCGTTATTTTCCCACTTAAAGACATTTTCAAGCCCCCCTTTTTTTAGGGAAGTTCTAAATTAGTATTGTCTTTCAATTGCCGTTGGAATTTAACCTTTTCATTTTTTTGGCCTGCAAATGGGACATAGTACCTTTAATACAAAAATTTATGTTGTGGTGCCGGAGGCATTATGTTTTTGGGTTGTCCACCCCGCTTTTTGTTACTGTGATAACTCAAGAACGAGCGGATTTTAACAAAACTTGGATCGAGTATGTATTAGCATGCAAGGATGAACTGATTAGATTGTGGGTGGAAGAGGTCAAAGGTCACAGAGTTTCTTATCAAACATTAAGACATTTTTATTTTGTTTTTTACTGGTTGACTTGGGGGAACAAAGTCATTGCCATGCCAACTAAATTGTTCTTCCTTTGTCTTTCTATGTTTCACAGCCCTATGTAGTTGTTCAAAATGAGTCTAACAGCGTCGTCCCAGAACGTCCCGAGGATCATGGTCTTTCGACCGACCTTGGAGGAGATGAATGACTTCTCTGGTTACATTTCCTACATGGAGTCCCAGGGTGCTCACAAAGCCGGTGTCGCCAAGGTAAGATGGTTGGTTCATCCTCAGTAGTCTTACACCTTATGGGTGTGATAATGAGTACTAAGACCTGTGATGTAAATCCTCAAGGTAAAGTAATTAATTGGCTGAGAAATCTTATCTATAAAATAAAATTTTAAAAAGTTCATGAAAATCTGAAAGGAAAAATTGTCTTTGCTATTGAATTATTATTAGGACCTAAATATTTTTCTAATTCAGTTTTATGTACAGAGGAAGAATGTATGATCTGCGAAGAGCAGATAAGACAAGCATGTAGACTACAATTTTTAACATCTCCCTATTTCAGGTGATCCCACCGAAGGAGTTTGTGCCTCGGAAGAACTACGAGGATCTGGACTTGGTTATTCCTGCACCAATCCAGCAAGAGGTCATGGGTCACCAAGGCCTCTACACACAGTATAACATCCAGAAGAAGGCTATGACTGTAAAGGAATTTGCTAAATTAGCCAACAGTGCAAAGTGAGTACTGAGCTCCAAGAGTTTGACAATCTTGAATAGGACAATGCCATTTATGGACGAGTAGGATTCGGGATGAACGGGATAACTTGCTGCTAGGAACAACTCAGAAAATTATGGCTGAGTTTAGCCAAGAGAGCTGAATCTACCGCAAATACTTGCATGAACATGTGCATTGAGTACGTTTTTAGAGCATCTATTTGCAAGACGGGAATGCATACATAAGTTGTCGGTATGTTGGCCAAATACATAGAGGCTTTCTGGTAATTAGGAACCACTTCTGGTGGAGTATAGGAACCACTTCTGGTGGAGTAGTCATAGTATTCATAAATGGCATACTTTCATGAGATCAAAGAGAATAGATATTGATGTAGGTGCGTGTGTGGAATATTTTGTTCATTATTTTATATGCACTTCAGGGATACTTGTTTCAATATTTCTATTTAATTTTGAATCCATTTTGGTAGGTATCAGACCCCACCACACTTTGGCTATGAAGATTTGGAAAGAAAGTACTGGAAGAACATCACCTACAACCCTCCTATCTACGGAGCCGACATTTCGGGCTCGGTGTACGATAAGGGCATTGACACCTGGAATATCAACCGCTTGAATACAGTCTTGGATATTATCGAGGAAGAGCAAGGTAGGGCCAATAAGCCATATGATCCTGGGTCCTGTTTCATAAAACCTGTTACCAAGAACAAGTTACAATAACTGTTACAAGCTACTGAAATCGTGGCATTTGATTGGCTGAGAGCAAATTTGTCATAGAAATTCAGCAGTTGTTATTGATAACAAGTTTTATGAAACAGGGCCCTGGTGATCTAACAAGTTGTATCAGCTGCTGTCACACTGGATAAAATATCTATAAGTCAATAGGAAATCCAACCTTATTAGCAATTTGTATGAAAAGAAGACTGAGAAATCAGTGAAGGAGATTGGTGACAGTGTGAACCAAATGGGATAAACAATAAGAAAGTTATGAATGTTTTAAAAGTTGTATTCATTTCAGATTGACTGAATCAGTAATATTACTGTAATGTAGTGCTGGGCAACTCTCCTATTTGTTCCAACTCACAAAATGATTAAAATGTCAATTTTTCAAAATGAATTACTCAGGAATTTTTTTTGAAGTACCTGTTATCCATAATATATTTTAGAGAGTACATGTATCACTGTGCTTTCTTCGCATTATTTAAATGCCATTATCCTGGGAAAAGAAATACACACATGACTATTAAAGGGACTTGTTAACATTGTTCAGATGAGAGAAAATGGTGCTAAGGTAGTGACTTCAATGCTAGATGTACAATTAAAGATAATCTGAAAGTTTGAGTGAAAACAGACCATTATCAATGATAACAATTGGGAAAAACTGATCTGATCGATTGCTGAATTCTCCCAACTATATTATTATAATTAAATTAAATTTTAGGTGAATGTAAATCGTCACAAAAGAATAAATTGGCTCTATATACCATTCCAAACTTTTTAAGTGTTGAAATATTTTTAAAAGCCTGTTTTAAGTCTTATTTTCATGGAAAAACGGTTGGGAAAATTCAAAAATTGGTTGGGAGAATTTACTGTTAGAGGGTGTTGGACAGTGACGCCTTCAAAGAAAACCATAAATATCTTTGTGGTTTGAGAATTTTTGTCAGGATTTTGTGCATGTTAGAGGGTTTGTATGGTAGAAGGAATATAATTACCGGTAGTAACATTTCTGTCATTTCATACAAAAATTACAAAGTTTTTTTATCAACCTTCAACAATGTTACCGGTTCACTTTAATGGTGAAGATGTTTTGATTCTTTATACAGTATGACCCTGTACTTTGTGAACTGTGTTCTCATTTCAGCATTAATCCCACTTCTTGTTTTTTCAGGTGTAAAGATAGAAGGTGTGAACACAGCCTACCTCTACTTTGGAATGTGGAAGACAACATTTGCCTGGCACACGGAAGACTTGGATCTTTACAGCATTAACTATCTCCATTACGGTGCTCCAAAGTCTTGGTAATTATACAGTAAAGGAAGGCAAGACAAGGTATGGGATATTGGTCTGTAGGGGTGAGGAGTAAAAACACCAACCCCCAAGGGAAAGGATTTTGATGCTATTTTACTTTCAATACCCAATAGGACCTCAATGTAGGAAAATCTAGATGTGCATTAGTCATTCCACCAAACAGTTATAATTATAAAATTGACTACATACAAGGGTTTTCCTAGTCATCAAATTGATTAGGGTAATCTTGTAGGGATGGTATAGTTCCCATGACAATGATTACAAATAAATCATGGAAAGCACATTGCTGAAGATATTTCACATGGATTGATTCGGTTACCTTTGAAGTTGATTATTGAGTTGTTGTATTGATTTCTTTTTTATTTGTGATCAGTAAAGAGGGTACACAAAGAAAGATTTCCAGCTGGTGTCTGCCTGTTTGAATTGATTTATCCATTAATTATTTGTTCAAAGCAAACTTCCAAAGAAAATTAAAGAATATATTAGGGCTTCAATTCTATAATGTTTTTTCCAGTGGAAATTCTCCCTATCTTTGGACTAAACAGACTGAAAATAATTATATATATTGCTATCTTTGCCTTGTCTTATATATAGTTGCGATTGATCTAAATTGCATGTTTGATACAAGTTGCAGCCCTACTTAAAACAGACAGGCGGTTGAAGTTATGCATTGACATGAAGACTTGCAATCCATTTTGATCAGTCGCAGCTCTGTATAAGACAGGCTTGTATGAAAAATCTACCTCTAAACATTTTCCAACTTCTTGTTCCCTAAAATGGCTTTTATGCAAACAGGTATGCTATCCCTCCTGAGCATGGTAAACGCCTGGAGAGGTTAGCGACTGGTAAGTGTACTAAGTGTCCGTGGTAAGGTAGGGGCATCACTGATGGCCATTGTAACTTCATGTCTGTTCTAAACAATGCTTTGAGGCATTGCTAGTCGAGATTATTCAGAATTTTGGTTACAAAAGGTTACGGATTACACCAAACATATTAATGCGTTTGATAGGTACAAAATGAGCTGATCTGGTTACCTTCATCTCAGATTTTCATTCCCCTGAAATTAGTAATCAATGATGACTCTGAAGATGTAATATTGGCTGCTGAGAGCCATAAGGTGTCAACTTAAGTGTTTTAACAATTGGTTAACATCATTGTGATACTCGGCACATCATACATTGTAATTTACTTTAGAAGACTTGCAAATTATTTCTGAGCTTTTCAGTTCAGCATTACATCTCCCTAAAATTATAAGATGAAAGATAGTATTTGATGGGTCAAAGATTAAACTGTCATCGGATCTTGAAGTTACAAGTGATCAGTGCAGCCTCTCCCCTATCATAGGTGTCTGATGTTGTTCTATTTGATGTGTATAACCTCTTGTGTCCTGTGTGTGTTAATTTAGGTATGCTATCCCCAATGAGCATGGTAAACGTTTGGAGAGACTTGCAGAGGGTACGCACTCCTTATATTGCTTTCAATTCAGTGTTGACATCATCGAGTTAGTACAGCTCTTGCTGAGCATTGTTGAAAAAAAAAAACCCAAAACACGCAAATGAAATATGAAATGCGCGCCATTTTACATTTTTTGTATGTTACTGTTCAGTTTAATAATGATATAGTTATTAATATATTAGAAAGAAAATATTCAGAAGAGCCAAGGGGTATGGGTGCCTATGCTGTTTCTGTGCAACAAATTTTGTATCATGATTTTATCATATTGAGCTGTCGCTATGATGTGAGAGATACCATGCTGCCCTTTTTTAGCATGGGGGATAGCAAATTGAGATGAAATTTTGCTGTCCATACAATGCAAGATATCTTGGCATTGCAAGGAACAAGTGAAACATGATTAGTAATCATGATTTAAAATCTGCTTCATGGACAACAGCCTTAATAAAAAATAAAAAATGAAAAAAACGTAGGGTAACTAGGTACAATTTTTGTTCTCTCAGTAGCATTACAGAATTTCAAACAAAACAACTTCTACACTTATCCCAAATAAAGGTATATACAGTGAAACTTGTATATAAAGACCGCTCAATAGAAACATGAAAAGTGGTCTTTATGGACAGGTCCCTTTAGTACAGGTTTCAATGACAAACAATATTCAAGGGGCTCATGGTCTTTATACACAGGTGGCCTTTCTATACAGGTGATTGCTAAAGCAGGTTTAACTGTGTAAATCAGACATACATGTACCCCATGGTATAGTGATGCTGTTGTCAGAGCAGGTGACTCTAGTTTACTTCAAAGTGCCTCATTGTGCCATCTTTGAGCATGTTTTTCACTCACTCTCTTTAACATGTGCTTTCACACACCCTACATCATCATTGTCACTCACTTACTTGTTGATACCATATCAAGTTAAAACTGCATGCATGAAAAGCTAATACTTTTGTAGTAAAGAAATATTTTGGCTTGGACCCAGTAGGTAAAGATTGCATGCTCGATCATGTAATTGAAGACAAGTCAGATAAAATCTTGGAACCAGTGGGTATTGAACCTGCCATTCACTGCTTGCCGGGCAGGGACTTTACCACCAGGCCATCACTGGTCCATGGCACAGTCACGATGAACTGGAAACAAATACCTCAGCTCTCCTGACTCATTTTGACTTATTAATATTCATCAATAGCTGCCTTGTAAAGCAGTAGCTGGCAGGTTCAAATCCCACTAGTTCCAAGATTTTTGTTTCTAATTTGTTTTCAATCATAAGATCGAGTATCTACTGGGTGCAAGCCAAACAAAAATTCTTTACAAAAATTGAAACTTCTCCCGGAAGCCTAACATTCAAAGGTAAAAGTTTGTTATGCACTGTTGGGTGATACGACACATGCTCGGGTTGAAATTTGTTCTAGGCTTAAATTTTGTCAAAGAATCGGGGTCAAGACGAGGGATGTGATTGAGTTTTTATGGTTGGTGTAAGGCTTGGGTCTTGGTCGTGTTTGGTCCAGGGTTGTACTTATCGTAGGAAATTGACCTGAGAGCGATTGTTTCTGGAGCATGTGTGGTAGAACTTGATTAGCAAACAAGAATCCATGTCCACTGTATTTGCTGCACCTCAGGCCATGTTTTGGATGATCTTTAGTTCATGATTCCTGTTGAATAGACCATCACCTACGGAAAGCTCTACTGTATAATAGTCAAATATTCTGAGCATGTTTATAGTTAAATAATTCTGCCAATTGCCACATTTCCAAAAGTATACAAGCACAACAAAAGCATTTTGGAATTTTGATGGGAAGATTTTCTTCTTTGTGAAATAAATTAAATTGATGACAAAAATGGACTGTAATAGTTTTCAAAGATTCAGTACACTGATATACTTCAGATTTTTTCCTTCATAATGAAAATATATAGCTTTTCCATCTGTGCCTTGACCGCGGTAGTTAATGGGAATTTGGATAATAGAAAGATTTTATATTGATATCATTATTGTTATTAGTATTGCACTGTTTTCTAATAAAACCCTGCCACCATATTGCTTTAAATCACTTCATCCTATTGCAACATTTTTGTAAGAAAGACGTTAATCCACCCTTACGCAACATGATGTCATTCAAAGGAAATCCTGATTGTGTTTTTTTCTTCCAAAATATGCTTTGCTTTTTCTTTTCTTAATTCCTTTTGATATCCAGCAAGTTGTTCCTTCTCACATAGTTATAAAGCCTGAATAATTTAACTCTTCTCACAATATGTGATGACTTCTTATGTACATAATCTGAATTTCACTTCCATTTTCCATGTTCCATTTTGTGTGCATGTAAAAAAGAAAAGAATAATGGTTGGGTAAATCTTGCAGTACCATAGGTAATATGGATTGCCCACATCTTTATATTGTATATGATATTGTCTGTTCAGATCTAGAAGGGCATTAACTCTGTGTTAAAGTATAGATGTTAAGTAACGCCCTTCTTGCTTCAAACAGACGATATATACAGTTAACGACTAAATTATTCATTCCCTTGCCAAGTTTTGTAATTTTTTAAGTATGTGAAAAATTGATTTGATGCAATGTATGCTTCAAGAAAATGTGACATATTAAAGCTTACATCTCAAAGTATTCATCAAAGGCCCTAATTCAACCAGTCCACCTTTCATTCTTGAGTTACGAAAAACACAGAAAAATATCAAATTGATGCGTATGAGTATGAAATGAGTATGAATAATTCAGTTATTAACTGCACCTGACCAGGATAAGCTTGTCTTCCTTTTAGAAATTCAATTGGCTTCATGATTTTTTTATAAGTAAGATGTCATTGGAAATGTTGATACAGTGAAACCTGTATATAAAGACTGCTCAAGGGAAACATGAGAAGTGGTCTTTATAGACAGGTGGTCTTTATGTACAGGTTCCTTTAGTACAGGTTTCAATGAGAAACCATATTCAAGGGAAACAAAAAAATGTCTTTATCGACAAGTGGCCTTTCTATACAGGTGGTCGCTAAGGCAGGTTTGACTGTATCAGTATTAACGATTCAATAGGGGATTCTTGTTGAGAACTTGTCTCCTAAAAATTTGTCAACTTTGTGGCACATGAAGAGTCCATGTGACATTCGTTGTACAAGTATACTTTTACATAATCGACTGCTAAGATTCAGAAGGGCGATAATTCGTACACTTCAAGAAAGAACTGGTGCCCTTCTGGCTACAATCAGATGCTACGTATTTATTCACCACTATATCATCAACTTTACTGTTCAATATATTAGAGAGCAGGGTGAGTTCTGGTAAAAATGTAACATAACTGTGAGCCTTTTCAATCTTTTTATTTCTTTCTTTAGCTTGTGATTACTAGCAATTGCTCTCTCATAAAAAAAAAAAATAATTCTTGAAATCTATCATGTTCAAAATACGTCTTGAAATACTTTTACCTTAAAACTGTGAACCAGATTTGAATGCCACGTGTGTATGATAATTGAGTCAAATCATTATTATTTTGATGACTCCCAAACCTTGTGATTCACCATTTTTCGTATACATTACATAATCAACCCTTTACCATCAATGTATAGACAGTTTCTTTCACCATTGCAACTGCATGACCACGGCCTTGTTTCATAAAACTTGTTATAAATAACAAATGCTAAATTTCTATGACAACTTTTCTCTCAGCCAAACGGATGCCACGATTTCAGTAGCTTATAACAGTTACAGTAAGTTGTTATTGATATCAAGTTTTGTGAAACAGGGCCCAGATTTCAACTCTCTAATGCTGTTCAAAGTTTAATGTGGCTTGTCTTCTTTTCAATTGTGTGATTGTATGATAGGTTTCTTCCCTGGCAACTTCAAGATCTGTTCTAACTTCCTGAGGCACAAGATGTCTATCATTGCCCCACACATCTTGAAGAAGTATTCCATACCTTTCAACAAGGTAAGCAGCTTTTACAGAGAAGTATACAAATAGCTCCTGTAGTAATGATAATGATTTATTTATTCAAAAATATGCATTGCAGCCCGGGGGCTGAATTATACAATAATTTTACAAAAGTATTTACATGATAGAAAATATACACTATATAGAATCATGATAATACAAGTAAACAATATGAATTATTCATGATTATAATCCCAAGTAGGCCCGTTTCGAGTAATCGTTTAATCGACTACCCGCCCGGTAAAGCCAGTAGTCGAATAATGAATTTGATAACCGACTACTCGATGACTCATTGGGAACCCAAGAGCATCGCCTAAAAAGAGTCTAAATGGATAGAAATCTGTCACAAATTACACAATAATTCTACTTTCTAAGACATTGGAAGGAAGTTTAAATAAATCAAATTCCTACCTAACCTTAACTTAGAAGCAAACAACTAGCGGGCTGGCTCAAACTAAATTGTTGACGTACGTGCAGTGAATACAATTATGCATTGCCCCATGTGTGATTATTCATGTAGTGAGCCCGTAGTGAGATGAAGAAATACGCGACGACGATGAAGAAAGAAAACAATTCTAGCGATAATTTGAACCTACAAATATGCAATATTTTATTTGTTAAACTATTATTATTGTAATATTTCTGGT
This sequence comes from Mesocentrotus franciscanus, assembly GCA_037976565.1. Taxonomy (NCBI): domain Eukaryota; kingdom Metazoa; phylum Echinodermata; class Echinoidea; order Camarodonta; family Strongylocentrotidae; genus Mesocentrotus; species Mesocentrotus franciscanus. The sequence continues at coordinate 14,675,289 of CP137674.1, read as the reverse complement.
TGATTGGTGATTTTGACTATCGTGAAGATGGATGTTTGTCGATTCTAAATATGTGTCTGGTGGTTGGCTTTGAGTGTATTTCGTATTTTGAGTGTGTGTACGTATGTGTGTTGGTACATGATACATAAGTGTAACAATTTCGGACAAATTTTTCAATGTAAATGATGAAATAAATATATAATATAGTATTTTAATTTTTTTCTGGAAAATTACGATCTTTTTTATTTACCATATTAAAAATAAATATTTATAAGAACAGTAATCGAACGAGCCCGGCGGCCATATTGAATTTACCCATATATACGTATGATACGAACCGTTATCACTGACCGAATATACATACATCGGTACTGTACGTACGGTAAATTCAATGGCAGTTTTCATGAATCGTAACATATTTTGACAAACAACACTCGACAAATCTTTAAAAATAATCATTTATTGTCGAATTAAAAACAGGAATCTTGCACAATTGCAAATAAAACACGATTAACGACGGAAATATGAATGTAAGTACTTCTTTTCTTCACAAATAGTTAATTTAAAGCAGGTTTTATGTGAAATTAGTGCTGGGCGGAAGCAGTGTTTTTCATCAGGAGTGGTGGGCGGAAATCCCCCGTGCTGGGCGGGCCCGCCCAGCGCCGCCCCCCGTAGCTATAACGCTGATAATAGTCTATATCAGCTTACACCTATATTACCGACTAGTCGATTAATCGTCCAAAAAAATCACCGAGTAGTCGACTACCAAAAAGGGGCTTTCAAAACAGGCCTAATCCCAAGGCGCAAATGTGAGTCTACCATTAAATGAGAAGTATGTTTTTAATAGGTAAAGGCTCAAAATAGTATAGTGTGATGTAAGTGAAGACTGCAAAAGGAAGAGAGCAAACTCCCATGTTTTTTAAAGGTTTAATTAGAGTTGGTATATGTTCAAGGCTATTTCCTTTAGGTGGAATGCAGCTTGGGAACTCATTTGCTATTAGATATGAAGTTTTGAAGTGTTTTGAAGAGAGTGAAAGTACATTGTTTGTTTAATAGTAGTGTCTAGAGTGAGCTCTAGGCAGTAATGTAATCCAGTAATGTGAGGTGGAAATGATTTGATCATAGCCTGTAATGTAATCATTTATTCAGTCTGAGATGCAGTGAACCTTACTCTCAGTGAGAGTCTGCCGTTTCCGCACATTAAAAAAAATGTTTGTTGACACTATTTTTCACAATTTTCAACAACAACAAAGATGATTTTCTTTCCAAAAAGACAATATAAGACATGTTCTCTCACCTCTCACATACTGCTTCCATATTTGTATATATATTCGTGATTCCTTAAAGTCCCATGCACTAAAATCCCTGAAAGATTGTTCTAGTCCATGACCATGTGCCTCGTTTCCGTGTCTTTATATGGACTAACAAGTCTGTCGACACCTACTGAAGAAGAAAAAGAAACAGTTTTGTTTGTTTGTTTCTATCTGTCTTCTAGATCACCCAAGAGCAAGGCGAGTTCATGGTGACGTTCCCTTTCGGGTATCACTCAGGATTCAACCATGGCTATAACTGTGCCGAATCTACCAACTTTGCCTCACTCAGATGGATCAACTATGGCAAGAGAGCCAGCTGTGTAAGTTACCTTTCTCGAGTATTTGAATATTCTAATTAGTCCTCTCGATGATGATGATGTTGGTAACGACTATTCTGATGATGCTAGGTGTGATGGAAGTTGTTGTTGATGGTGATGGTTGCAGTGATGATGGTAATAGTGATGATGATTGTGACGATAACAATGATTTGTGATGATGCTGGTGATGTTGGTGATGATGGTGATGGTGACAGCGGTGATGATAACGGTCAAAATGATGATGATGATGATGATGAGGTGGAAGAGGATGAGGGGAAAGAGGATGAGGGGGGATATTATTTCTAAAGCACTGTGGCAATAGAGCAAGCTGTTTAAATTACTCAGTACTTTGGTAGTATCTACACTCTCTTATCAGGATAATCATGAATTACGATTACATTGAATATGAAGCCAAGGTACTGCACAGTTCAGACACATTTTCACTTGCAATTTTCAAGATGTACTTCTTAAGAATGTATGAAACTGTATTATTTGGAATTTTACAGTGTTCATTTCCCTTACTTTTTGTGTTAGGCCCTGTAAACAATGTATGCACCATGTTGGTGTGTGAAAAAACCTGATGTAAATCTCAGGTTAAGTTAATATCATGTCAACAAGTTTCCTGACATCTGTTCCCTTTATGTTGTTTCCGATAGTGCACTTGTCAGAAGGACTCTGTGAAGATCAGCATGGAGCCGTTTGTGAGGGTGTTCCAACCGACCGCTACGAAGCCTGGAAGGCAGGCAAGGACTCCCTCTACATAGAGGAGGTAGACAATCCTACTGGGCAGGGCAGCAGTCAGAGAAACATGAAGGAACCCCCTATGCTGTAAGTCAGAAACATGGCTGTGTTCTTTTAAATTATAGGCCATTTTCGTAATGTAACCAAATTTATGCATATGCCTTTGTGAAGCGCCTCAATACAAATGATTTCATTCAGCTGTTCGTATAAATGTACCTCAATAGAATGTGAATTGCATACATTAGGTGTTGTTAGGTAGGACAAACATTATGGCTTGTCCTACCTAGCAACATGTAATATATGCATTTGTCTTATAAAGTTATTTGTGATTGATATCAATCGCAACTATGTACGAGACTGCAAACTTGCGATTGATTTGGATCAATCACAACTCTGCATAAGACGGTGCCCAGATTAATGAAATAATTCATATCACTTATGTGTAAATTTGGTTACATTACAAAAATGGCCTATTTGCCTATTGGAATTGTTTAGCTCCTATATTAGGCTTATTGGAATGAGAGAATTCAGGAGTCTTTGGGTTAATGTAAAGTACGTACTTCAAATGTATACCATGATTAGAGAAGTGTGGGAATGCGGAATGTATGTTCACCCCTTGCAGGAAAAAGAAGTGGATAAAAAAGAATAATAAGAATATATAATAATCAAATTCTGCATTGTTAGTTCCATATATTTGCTAATGAAATTAAAATAGTTTTGTCCTCAGTCTTATAAATGTTATGTATTTTCTCCAGTATGCATACTCCTTTTCATTTTTCATGAGCTTATCTCACATACTGTTATTTCTTTGAACCATTTTAAATTTGTATTCACTGAGCAAAAGTTTACAACATTTGAAATAAATTGTATTAATATTAGTTTGAAGTCAAGAAGATATTTTGTGAGGATGTTTCTATACTGAAATTTATTTCCATTAGGATTCTGTAATTTTGTGCAATGGAAATAGATAATTTAGAAATAAAAACATGTTCATGTACCAGCGATCTGATGATTATTATAAGAAATTATTTTGCACAAAATGTTATCACTTTTAAAAAGGCCAAGATAGATGCAATATATTTACACTGCTTTGTTAGCATTGGCTACATATAAAAATGTTATAGTGTGGCAGTAAACTTTGGCTTTTAATGAAATGAGGAATTTGCCATATCTACTTGCTACCGTACTTGTATTATATGAGTGTGATTTTATGAAGGTATTGATGAGGATTGGAATGCATGGCTAACCATTTTGACAGGTTTTTCAGGAAACCGAAACCGAAAAGCAAATTTAATTTGTACAAAAAATCCTTTGTTATTCTTTGGTATTTTTTTCTTTTTTTTGCATTCTTATGTGGCATTCAGGCCAGAATTATGAGAATATCATAGAAAGATATGAAAACTTAAAGAGAAATATTGCAAATGGCAGGGCGTCAATGGGAAGTCCACTCTGATATTAAGTTGGTTTTAATAGAAGCAGAAAAATGATAGAAACAGGTCAGTGAAAATTTGAGCATAAATCGATTAAAAATAAGAAAGTTATGAAGTATTGAAGGTGCGATCAACCAAACAGAAATTGGCAACTCTGTGACGTATATATTGTGAGGTCTCCTCCTGTATGCCCTGTACTAAAAAACTTCAAAAATGTATACTTTCCCTTAAGAAAGTTTTTCAATATGTTTTTATACCACCCCTGTATGAAACAAATCTATTCCATCATCAATAACTTAGAATATGAAAGTTTATGAAATTTTATGTACAGAGCAAATTGGAGAGGAGCTCGCAAATTACGTCACAGTGATGCCAATTTGTGTTTCAATGATTACAACTTCAAAAATTCATTTCTTTCGTATTTGAAATTGGTTTCTGCTAGAACTTTTTCTGCTTCTATTAAAACCAACTAAATATGAGGGTGGACTTCCCTGTTAACAAAATATCCTGATGGGAATGGTTAACCCTATTCTGACATAAAAATGGCCACCCTGTACAAAATCCACGACTGCCATGCTACTGTTGCAGATAGCGACTTGCCTTGTCGTGACTTTTTCCTTTTGAGTGTCTCGCAACTTTTAGGACCAAGTTTGTAAAAATCTGATGATCTGTTGTGACGTCACGCAATATGGTCACGGTCACATGTCAGGCGAATATCGACATTTTGCATAAATTTGTGTACAAACTTACAAAGTATAATTGCTTTTCCTAATTTGCTCTATACACTGCTCATTGTGTCTTTTATGCCATTTCTTGATCTTGTATGTCTTGAAATTTATCAAGATACATTTCTGAAACATAATAAATCACAAAAACAAAGAAAAACATAAGAAATACAAACAATAGAATATGTATAGAACTTAATAAAACAATAAAATACAAAAGATTTTTTTTTACATTTAAACATTTTTCAATACAATATGGTTGACTATGCTATTAAGAAACTTTTTTTCTTCTTCAAAGATTGACCTTCATACCTCATTTAAAAAATAAAAAGTCAATAAATATGTAGAAATAGGCATCTAATTTGAATAAATTATAATGAAGTAATAAATAAGCAATTTTTCCTAGGAAAAAAAAATGCAGCGGTGCTCTTTATATGCGTGTCAGCTGCAAGATTTGACTGAGTTCTCCAGCCCCCCCCCCCCAGTCAAAACTTGCTTTAAAAAACCCCAGTCAGAGTAGAGTTAAAGAAAGGCAAAATTACTTTGGCCACATTAAAAGACATCACAGTCTCTTTAAATATTTATTGGAAGGAAAAATAGAAGGTAGCAGACCAAGAGGGAAACCAAGAACTAACTAGGAGGCTAACATTAAGACATGGAGTGAAATGACACTGCAAGAGTATACAAAGATGGCAGAAAACAGATGTGTGGGAAAATGTTGCAATCAACCTCCAAACTGGGAGAAGATATCTTGATAGATTGAGTACAGACAGAAAATCATGTTTAGTATTCAGTCCTCCTAGAAGTGCAGAAACACATTTTCTGTATTATTTGTTCTATGAAATGTATCAGTGTGGATGTTTGTTGCTTAAAGCTAATCTTGAGCTCTGGTATACGCATCGTATGTTGAGAGAACATGGCTATAATTCATTCTGGATTGTTGATATCCTGCAGTAGATTGATTTTTGAACCAGTACAATAAAACAATCTCACAAATATTTGCTGGAAATTGTTTTCAATAAAAACCACAACTCTCATTTGCACATAGTGACCTGTGTTAAGCACATGGTGTCAGGCCGACTTACCTTGATTTCCTTATCCTTCTATGCTCATTACTCAGCCCCTATATATTTTCTACCAAAATCGTTTGGCACATGTCATTTATTTGTAATCTTGAAGATTCACTGTAAGTTTGTTGGATTCTGTGAGAATTTATTTTCTATCATTACCAGAACTCAAGCTTATCTTTAACTGTTTTGTTCCCTGCACAGGCCATTTACCGCCACAAGTGATGAGCTACCTAGGAGACATCCAGTGCACAAGAAGGACGGGAGACGTACAAACTCTCCGAATGCACTTCCTAAGAAAAAGAAGAAGAAAATCAAAGAGTCAGATATTATGGTCGACGGAGTGACTCTTGTTGCTTTAAAGAAGAAGTACAAGAAGCTGAAGAAGAAAGCAGAGGTGGGAAAAGGTAATACGAAGACCAGCAGCAAGGATTCCACTGCAAGCGATAGCAGTCTCAAGCCGAAGAAGAAGAAGAAGGTGAAGGACAAAGATGGTGTCTCGAAGAAGAGGAAATCAACCTCAAGCGGGGAAGGAGAGTCACCGACCAAGAAGAAAAAGACAGACTCCAAGAGCAAGCAGTCAGGCGATGGCATGAAGAAGAAAAAACCAGTGGGGCATCTTGTCATTGTACCCGATGCAGAGAAGCAGAACAAGCAGAACAGTAGCCCCAAGAAACTGAAAGACATTACCAAAGTCTCCAAGGAAAAGAAACCAAGAGGCAGGCCGAAGACTATACATGTAGCTCTGAAAGGCAGCGGTGATGCACCCGTCCCAACATCATCACCCAATGGATCGGATGTGAAGCCCAGGGTGGAGGACGGCGTGTCTGAAGGGGAAGAGGAGGATAACAGGGATGGCGAATGTTCTGAGACCAGTAGGTGGGTCATGTTTGACCATCGCTACTCAGCGGTCAAGCCACAAGGGAAGCCCTCCTCGTCCAAGAACACCTACAAGCATAAGCACCAACCCAGACCTTCAAGGGAAGAGGAAGGACGTAGGCAGATGGTACGGATGAGGAAAGGCAAGGGTAAGGATATTCCTCTCATTCTATAAATTCTGTTGTGTTTTTTATTGTTTTGGTTACATTTTGTTTAAAAGAAATGACCTTCCTGCGAGAGGTGAACCCCAGTGTTTGATCAAAATCAGAACTAAAAGAATATTTGAATTCACTTAATTTTCTGCTTTTTGATGGACATACACACACAATAGAAGAAGATCGTAAAAAGGAGTTTTCTGAATTAATTCTGTGTAAGAAATCACAAATAAATGTGCTAAGGTTGGGGGTTATGGACAAAGTATCTATTTAATAATTTGGTATTTTTTAAGCAAACAGCTGTAAAAGACACACTATGATGTGGTCTTAGACATTATTAATGCTGCTGCAAAGCAGGGTTTTCATCATGTTCATTGAGGTTTACCTTTGAATGATCACATTTTTTTAAAGTTGATTTTTTTATGAAAGATTTCTAGGTTTTCTTTACTAGCAAATGAGTTCAATGCTTTTCATTCATGTAGTCAGTGAGTTATTTTTCAAGTTTCGTTGAGGAAAAATTATGTACTTGCTATTTTTTTAAAGTCTTCAAGTGAGTTCCAGGAGTGTGATTAGTATGTAATTATTGTATATTTAAAGGTGGGAAAATGATTAAAAAAGGTAGTTCAGGCTATGTTGATAATTGCCATCATGAAAAGATATTGCCATTAAACAGAAAATTATTTTGATTTAATTAAAGAGAAAGTGATTATTAAAGAAAGGCTCAATCATGAGTAGTTACAACTAGGATTTTTATTGCCATCAAAATGGTTTTTATACAGAAAATTGTAGCTTTTCTTTACTGATGATGCTATTATAGTAAATCTTTTAGCAGGATTGGTCTTGTCATTGGATATTATTTTATATTGGGGTACTGCAATTGAATTAAATGATGGTATCACTATATCAATGACTAATATATAATAAACTTGGAAGTTTAGGTTGAGGATTCGATTGGTACTCTCAAAAAAGATTACAGAGTTTGCTTTTGTGTTTGTATTTTAATACACTAACATGTGTTACAGTTTATATTATTATTTAAGAAAGAAAAATAATGTTCTTTTTATTTCTCTAATGTGTACTTCATATGTTATAATCTAAATAACATTGCAGTGTTGATACTGTTGTATAATTCTAATTTGAATTAGAGATACACCTGTAGGTAGCAAATATGAGTAATAAGATCAGGGGGGTGTTTCACAAAGACTAAGATTGACTTTAAGTTGGACTTAACTATGGCAGGCCGTTCATGCCATTGTTTCTCTCACCATTTACTGGCATTGGTCTCTCAAGGGACATACAAATCATGGTCACAAATCTACAGAATTTACATTTTTTATAGTTCATTAATTAAGGAAAAAATGTTATCTAAAGATCATAATGGTGAGAGCAAACAGTGGCATGAACGGCCTGCCATATTTAAGTCCAACTTAAAGTCGATCTTAGTCTTTGTGAAACACCCCCAGGGCGATTCTTAGAAGAAATTAAATCAATAGGATTGTGTAACAAATTTCCTCCACCCAAGATTTTAATTACAGTATAGAAGGAAACTAATTTTAAATCCTGAATTTCAACTTGTGAACTTTCTTCAACATCCTGATCTGACCTGCTCATTTTGTTTTTGTGGTGGGTTATAAAACAATAGGCTACTAATTTTCAAAACAACCTCCTTTTTGCCCCCGGGAATTTGGTATATCTCTTTCACCTTTGACCTCTGCATACCAATACGCTTTTCATACTGACACCCTGTCACTGGTCCTTCATGTACACCCTCTCCCTTACACAGACCGATGCCCATCACCCCCTCGTACGGCAGTGGCCATGTTGGAATATAGGCGGGCTCTGGCAATGCCTAAGCCAGGCGGCTTACCTGAAGTGCTACCTCAGTCTCTGGTTCACACACATTCTGGTAAATGCTCAAGCAAAAAAAAAAACTAACCCAAGATAGTTGGGCATAGTCCCCAGGAGGAATACAGGCTACATGGAACTGGAAATCGCTGCTGCTTCGGCTTGTACCAAAAATTGTCAGATGCCTCCGGGTTTTGTCAGGATATCATTATGGGTGTCCCCAACCCAAAATGGGAACCGAGGCTCCTTGCATATTCAGATTCGACCAAATCTTTTCTATCAATTGGAGAAAATTCAAATTGTGCTTAGTTTGCGCTATTGGCTGCTTTGGGCTTCTCCATGCGTCATCATTCAATCAAATTCTTGCCAAGTATCTTTATTTGTATCTACCATCCCAAGGAATAGTACTAATCACTTTGAAATCAACTGAATACCAGCACTGTGAACATGATGGACAAAGAAAGAGGACAAATATACAATTCCTCATTCTACCCTCAACAATTGCTGTGGTAGACAAAGGAACATCCCTTCACTGCTATTATGTAAAATAAGTAGAACAGGTGAATATGCATGTGACACCTGTTCTACACATTTTTACATAATAGCAGTGAAGGATGTTCCTTTGTCTACCACAGCAATTGTTGAGGGTAGAATGAGGAATTGTATATTTTGTCCTCTTTCTTTGTCCATCATGTTCATAGTGCAGGCTTCCTTCCTTACATTCGTAATGGAGCTGTATTATTTTAATTCACATCTTGATTTCACAGTGATAAGTTACAAGTGTTCTGAAGAATGGCAAGGAATTACTTTTCAATTACCCAATTCAAGCACCGACCATCCTGACACGCATGTGCAGTGAACATACTTGAGAGCTGTCTAATGCACTTTGGGGGTTGCTATTTTTACATGGTGCTAGCTTATGGGTTTTTATAAATGAATAAACCCTTGAAATTTTGATCAGAGTACTTCCAGTTTTGCTTTGATATTTCAAGAATTCATTTGAACTGGTGAAAGTAGGAAAGACTCTGAGTACATTTAAATATGATGATACTAGCACCATTTGTAATAGCACCCACTCAGAAAACGCTCTGTCAAGCTCACAAATGTGTTCATCTTGCACTCAAGTGAAGGCAGATTGTGTTTGGTTTGGACAATTGACAAGTCAGGTATAAGAAGGTGAGAAGTACCCGTAATAAGAACACCAAGATAAAGAATATTATGGAAATTTTGGTACCCTGACTGCCGGTTATTGCTCTATTGGAAGGAGAAAAAAAGGAGAAGAAAAAGAAGTAGTCAAAGAAGTAGTCATGAAGAACATTTAGGCCCTAGCCTCTGCAACAGCTATTTCCAGCCCAGATGGATACCATCTAGCAACCATCTAGCACATGATTATACTGCATCACAAAAAAGATTCAACGCTCAATTTCTCTCTTCTGATATGGCCACTGCTTTATGAGACATTGCTCCACAAGACTCTTCCCTCCCTCCCTCCCTCCCTCCTTCAGCATCAACCCTCTTTCTGCGAATGCTCTTGGAAAAGTTCCTCACTTCTTGCTCTCTTTCTCCCTCTCTGTCCCTCTCTCACATGGTTACATTAGCTTGAAGTCAATGCAGGTTATTTGAAAGTGGGAGATTTAAAACCCAAGGACTTTTGTAGGTTTAAAGCCAAGGGATCAATCGTAAACAAATTTTCTTGTAGGGTAAAGCAGTGAATTAGCCTTGATAGAAAAGAGAAATTGAAATCTTTAATATGTAAAAGCTTAATATACTGAATTATGTGTATGTTTTAAATGTTGTCTTCATGTTAACATTTTATTTCTAGTGTTTCTGAGTTATGCCTTTCTTTGCTACTAATAATATTCAATCTTTATGTCTCACTGAAATGTCTGTTCAGTAATCACCTGTCTTTTCATGTGTTGATAATGCTCATTATGTTCTAATGAATTTTTATTATTATTTTTTTTTATATCAAAAAGATCCTGTTGACTGGGGGATAAGATTCAAAGTCAGTCATTGTAGCCAGTAAGCTAGTACAGAAAAATAAAACTGAATCGATATGTTTTGCATAAAACTTACAAGTTACGGTCCTTTTTATTTCTTTTTTGTTTTATGAGCTTGGAAAACAAAGAAAGGGGCATCATTTTTATAATTTGTCTTACAAGTGCTATGCCTACAGTACATGGATGTATATAGATCATATTTATTCTTTCTTCTCATGTAGCCTTTACAATGAAAGAAACCAGAGCTATGAAGGACTGGGCACGGTCCCTCAACGGTCTCTGGGTTACTCAGCCTACCAACTTCATGATGGAGATGGTGCACAATGCGTCCATGGCTGATCAGAAGCCAGGCTGTTGTGTGTGTCGGATCTTCTTTCATGACAAGGTTGGTTTCTTGTTCACTCATCTGCTTGTCTTTCATCTAAAGACAAGATTCTGAAGATTAGTTGGTGCAGTAGTAGGGATGATATTGATGCTGGTAATATTCTAGTGTTTATTGATAGGTATCTTTCTTTCAGTCAGGTGGCGCTAGCTGCGCTGCTGTGGCCATCACAAGTTTACGCCATCCTTCTCTGTCTGCTGTTTATTGATAGGTATCTTTCTTTCAGTCAGGTGGTGCTGCTGTGGCCATCACAAGTTTACGCCATCCTTCTCTGTCTGCTGTTTATTGATAGGTATCTTTCTTTCAGTCAGGTGGCGCTGTGTCAGGTGGCGCTGCTGTGGCCATCACAAGTTTACGCCATCCTTCTCTGTCTGCTGTTGCCTCGTTGCTTTTTCCCTATCCAATTGTGGATACCTTTTAACCAAGGAATAGCAGGTCTGCCTCTTTTTCTCCTGGCTTCCATTGTTCCTGTTATGAGTGACTTGCCAAGCCATCTCTTCTTACTACGTGACCAAAAGAGTGCAGTTTCCTTCCGGCAATACACTTTCGTAGTGACATCTCTGTAACCCAGACTGTCCAGTATTGATGGGTATAATGAGCTTAATAAAGATGATAAAGATGTTATCATTTAAAACGTCTGTTATCATCAAGGATTAATCTATGGTAGAGGTAATAATGAGGAAGACAAGGTTGATGAATTGATGTTGATGGCAATATTAAAGCTTTGCTGAAGATGCTGGTGATGGTGGGCATGTATGTTAAAACATTTCTGATGAAGGTGATATTGGTGGTGCTGAAAATGACCAAACTTGGTTTGATGGGGTGGCTGACATGTGCCCCAGGCTGTATCATGTCAACAATAGAATGTTTGGTTAAGGTTAGGTTTATGGCAGGGTATATTGAAGGTACAATAGGCACAGTTTGAAGTAAGGATTGCTTTGTGTAATACAATGGTTTTGCAAAATTACCCATTTCCGGTCTTGATAAGCACCATGATAACACTTTTAACACTGTTATCTATCAATCTTTTACTGAAAACAGTTAGATCATCTTGAAGCTTTGAGTGATATATCTACCCAATGATGAATACAATGTGGCACAGGGAGATTATTTATGTGGCATATATAGAGTTCACCTACATAACCAACCCCTCATACATGTTTATCTTTCTCCTTCAGCTTGGTATCTATGATGAGGACGATTCAGGCAAGACAGTGCTGGTGGGGTCATCACAAGACTACCGTAAGTTTGTCCTGACACCCGAAGACTGCTTTGCTGCTACTCACGAGAACTCCAACCCATCCTGTCATAACCCCCTCATCGATGATGAGGCATGTAGCCCGATACTCTCATGTACTTCCTGCAATATGGCTGTTCATGCAAGTAAGTTTAGTTGTGTTTTTTTCTTTTCTAAATCATAAAATCATAACGATATATTATTACAAAACATTTGTTTAAGATTAAAGAAAAGGAGAGACTGCAATGAGTTTCAAAGTCAGGTAATGGGTTTCCATCAATTTTGCTTGCCTAAAGTTTCTTCTAAAAATGTATGTAATGATATATTTTCTGTTTTTTCTTTTTATTGGGGGAGGGGGGGGGGGCAGTGGATATAAATAATTTCACATATACCAAGGTAAACAAATGGTTTAATAAATTCAAATGAAAGTACAAAGCCATGCAAAATATTTGATTCCATATACATTACTGTTTGGAATTTGAATGATAACATGCTGATGGTCTTATCCCAATAGGTTGCTATGGACAAGCTCCACGAGAAGATGATAAACCATGGCTCTGTCAGAGATGCCAAGAAGAAGACTGGTCAGCTGTAAGTACTACTTCTGAGTATGCATTCAAAAAATCCTCTCAGTTACCAAGTAACTACGTGTCATGTGGCCAGAAAGAAGGAATAATAGATGAAATGCCTGTATCCTACAGGTTAAATCTTGCTTGTCAATAAAGATTAAGAAGTTATGACCTCTGACCATAAACATTGGGAGGGTAATCTGTTCATATTGTGGATGAGTAGACATTCGAGAGGCTTGAGGAATTGGTCTAAGTAACTGTCATGAATCAACATGTGATGGAAGTGTAGAACGAAATTTATGCACTTGGTGTGATATGACTCAAATATTTATTGGAAGGAATTTCATGAGCAGAATGAGGATGGTGATAGTTACACGTACTTGCAAAGTATGCTGTTATGTGGAATATGTATTTTTGATTGAAATATGTATTCCTACTTCTTTTGATGTGAGAATGTATGTAACTCACTTCTCTGACTGGGCAATAATGGACCTAACTCTGTGCAATCCTTATACATGTAACTAATTTCCTTATTTAATATCCTTAGGTGTGTTGTCTGTGCAACCTTCGGGGTGGGGCACTGAGACATACCACCAGGGGGAAATGGGCCCACATCATGTGTGCTATGGCCATCCCAGAGATACGCTTTGTCAATGTAAAGGAGAGAAGTCCCATTGATTGCTCTGCCATCTCAGAAGCAAGGCTGAAACTGGTAAGAATATCTCACAACTTCAATGCAATGTCAACTATAGTCAGACCAAAGGAAAAAGAAAGAAGTCTGTTAAACACAAAACATTGTTCCCTTCTATCAAATGCTCTAGTTGCAACTCAAAATTACCGCCATATGTACTATTTAACAAGTTATATTGACAAAGAGATTTATGCAACTATGAGAAATTGGTTAACAATTCTTGCCAAGTGTAAAATATTGACAATCGTGTCTTTTACATTGACACATAACATTCAAAGTTTTGCATTGAAATTTCAAGAATAATGGGGACTATTGGAAAAGAGCTGCATTTCATGAAAACCCGAGATAATACCTTTAATATTCTTTTTGATGCTCTCTTCCAGAAATGCTTCTTCTGCCGATCGTTCATCAAGTACAGTCCCAAGTTTGGTTCTTGCATCCAGTGCTCTGTAGGCAAGTGTGCCATATCATTCCATGTAACGTGTGCCAATGCTGCAGGTGTAATCATGGAGCCTGGAGTCTGGCCCTGTGCAGTCTTTGCCACCTGTATCAGGCATCCTGTCAACGTCAAAGACTGGGTGAGTTTACCACTCTTCTACTTTCTGAACAAATTCGACTTTTTGATATGTGAAATATATGGATAGATGGATAAAGGAAAAGAAGGTTGAAGGGAGTGAACCTCCAAGCACTGACCTGAACATTGAAATGATGGTAGTAATCACTATGTCACTTGATTAGACTATATTTTAATTGATGGATTTTCTCATTTTTGTTGCAAAATATTTTTGTGGAGGAATACTTTGTGGGTCTTGTTGATTTTAAGTCATTAATAACAGGCTAAAAATAATACATTTGTATCCTATTTCAGGAGGAATAAGACACCAAAATATAGAATTGATGCTGCCTATTAAGTTATAAAAAAATTGTTTTGAAAAACAAATTTCTTGGTATTGCTAATACACATGTTTTCGGTTTTGATTAATGGATTTACAATGTACGTTATACAAACCGTGTTTCATCTCCCTGATACAGACGAGGATTCGTAAGATGAAAAAGATCCAAACAGGGGACCAAGTGATTGCCAAGCATAAGAACAATCGATATTACAACTCAGTGGTGAAGGGAGAGAAGGCTCAGCTCTTCTGCCATGTGGAGTTCAAGGAAGATCAAAGCTTCTGTGATAATCTCTACCCAGAAGATATCGAGGTAAGTGCCCAATTGACATAACAGTCATTGTTTTAAATTAAATTACGTATATCAAGTTGATATAAATTCACAGGTATCTCATTGCTTGGAGTTATGTGAGTCAGGATTGTTTCTTATGTGGAGCAAGCCTTGGAACAGCTTGTAATTTTTGTTGCAAAGAAAGCTTGTGTCAGAAATTGGAACATAAAGTAATTATAAGCTGTGTACTGTTTATGTGAGTGAGCAATATCCATTGGGATCTACATGTATAAGCACATGATACCACAGGCTATTACCAAGGGTTTTCATTACTGTTTCGTCCTTTTGTTTAGAAGCGTAGAGTTTGATCAACTTTTTCTTATCGACGGAGTCATAACGCTGTCTGAGACTTTTATTCTGATGTATAGAGTTCCTAAATCCATGTCCATTTTACTTGTAGAGTCACAACATTGCTGCTGACGGGGTACCTGAGGTGGGAAGTGACGTCCAGGTGCGCTGGGTGGACGACTCCTCTACCCAGGAACCTTCATCAACAGCTACTCTACCAAGATGTACGAGGTCCTGTTTGAAGACGGCTCTGTCATCACTGTCAAGAAGGAGGATATCTATAAGGAAGGTGAACCCATGCCCAAGAGGGTGCGGGCAAGACTGGTGAGTAGGACTACTTGTGTAAAGGGGAAGGGGGAGGGGGAAGCTGTTTGCATCAACAAAAAAGTTAATCTTTGTAGTTGAATTAATGCCCCAATTAATAAGTAGACATTGTTGGTTGAAGAAGCAGACAGTGTCAACTGCTAAACTTGCTTCTTGATTGCTTGTAAGTGTACATGTCCGTATCAATGTATGTGTGTCGTTTAGAAAGAACCCCTTTGATAAACAGTGACCATACTGATGGAGCATTCTATGTAAAGAAACAGTTGTGATGATAATGTACTTCAGTGAACAAGTGTGAGGTGGTCTATCTTTCATTCTGCCAAAAGATGGGAAAAGAAATGCTTTGATGAATCTTTCCTTTGTAGCTTCCAGGGATATGCATTTCCATCAAGTTTAAGCACTAAATGTTGTTTGGCAATGCCTTTTGGATATGCTGTGTAGGTGAAAATGAACTTGGGGAGGGGAGGAGGGAAAACAATTGAAATTGTGATTGGATTATGTTTTCAGACAGATTGAATGTAACAGTTCTGTAATTTTCTTATATTTTCCAATAGTCTGAAGCTACAGAAGTGCGTTACATTGGATTCAGTGACCTAGCTGAACTGTCCAACCAAGACAAGACACACAAGGAGGACAATGAGAGATCGGGAGAAGGAACATCAGCCTTGAGTTCACCCTCCAAAACCTCCTTTCCATCAGGAAATCAGCAAAGGACTGAGACTACTCATGAAACAGGATCAATAAATAGCAATGGAAGCTCATGGAACACTATGTTTGCTCCGTCAACAAGCAACAGTGCGTCGGGAAGTGGAAAGGAAGCAATGGACAGTGCAAATGCAAGATTAAAAGAGAATGAGGAAGATTTAGACTCTGTGCCTGTCACAACGCTTTCACTGCAATTCAACGATAGCACCAGCACCACCCCGACGTTGCAAGGTGGTGTCTTAATTGCTTCCGGTGCGTCCGTAAAGACTGAAACAGACCCTCAAGCAATACAAGGGTCTAGCAGCGAGGGCCATGTCTTCTTTCCCAACGATGCATCGCTGAAGCTCGATACTGTGTCATTCAGACCAGGTGAGACGGCGCCCAACGGACGATTCTTTTTGCAGTGATTTCTGAAATAGCCATTCGTAGTTTGTATATTCCAGGCAAGTGATCAAACAACTGCACGTTTTTTAAACCTTTTCCGGATGAGAGTTGCAGGGATTCACAGGTAACCAGCACATCTGCAACATTTGATAAAGCCAGCAAGACTGAAAAGAAATAATGCCAAGGTGTAGATCTGTTGAATGGATTCCACTTTATTTCAGCAGACTTTCAGCAGATGGTGATATAGAAGTTGCAGGTTAGGTGGATTTTCAAGACCTGTATGTCTCCTAGACATTTGAAATGAACAAGCATGTCAGGTTTTCCCATGCAATATGAAAACATTGGTGCATGAAGACTTCTATTTGCATACATTTGTCTTATGTTCCATTGTTCACTTTTCATGTTATAACTCAAGATAGCACAACCATATACGATGTTGGAAAAGCTCATTTGTATCTTTATGTGTCTTCCGAGATTTATAAATTCAAGTCTATTACAACTGAACTCCTTTTTTGGTTTTAAAAACTTAATAATTTTTCCAGTTCCATCAAATATATAATGTCAAAGTTCGTGGCGATTCAGCATTAATCAAGAAGTTTTGGTATGATATCCTAGACTGATTTTTGTTTGCTGCAGTTGAAATTAAGCGAGAATTTTTCAGACCAAGAAGTTTCATAGGAACTAATGTCTTTTCCATAGAAAAATGTGAGCTTTTGTGGCATAGAGAATAGTCTCAGTGGTGAAAAAAAAATGAGCGTTTCTCACTGACTCTCTTTGTATGCATTTTTTTTTCTTCAAACATCCACTGTTGCCTTAAATCCCAACCTTTGTATATTTTCTAATGACATGCTAAAGCAAGTTTTACTCTTTTTGTGTGGGGAGGGGGTTGTGGGTCAGGTTGCTGATGCAAATTGTTCTTCAAAGGGGAAGTCCACCTTGATATAAAGTGGGTTTTAAAATAGAAGAAAAAAAAGGAGAGAAACAGGTCAGTGAAAGTTTGAGCAAATTTTTCTGCTTCTATGAAAACCAACTTTATATCAGGGTGGACTTTCCCTTTAAAGCTGTCCTCCCATGCAGCAAGTCTTCACTTTTCCATATTTCTGAAGGTTAAGTTATGGTAGAGACCAGAAAGGGGGTCATAATACCCATACTGTAAGGACCTAGCAAGTATTTAATCCAAACTGAAATTATACACCATTTATGTCAAACATTAATTTTGTCTAAATATGTGATTAAATACCTCCCACTTTTTTAGATATTTGTTACGTTTTTTATGTCGTAGGAATTCACTCTAGTGCACAATCAATGTCTGATGACCTCTTTTTGTATAGACTTGTACATAATTTGTATATATATATTGCAGATAAAAGCTGTTGCAGTTGTGTATGGCAGTTTTCATATTAAATTAGTCTAGCAAATTAGATTTTGATTACATCCAAGTGTTTGCAGCTTTCCGTGTTATGCTTTAAATGTCAACTGCCATAGACTAGTAGCTATTTATAAGGACTGTTCAGTATTCATGCACAGTTATTGTGGGGGAAATGTTTACTTCTTGATTCAACTGAACTATTTTGATTTGTAAATTGTGGTAAAAGCATCTAATTTATATTTATGATTTATTTATAGTTAACAATTGAATTTTTAAAGAATTAAATTTGACATTTGTTTGCTGGAATAATATAGACAATGTTGGTCTGTTTGGAATTAAAGATATAACCATCTTGACCTCAGTCATGTATTTGTATTATGTATCTATAATAGTTAGTGAGACAGTCAGACAGTTGGATGAGGAGACAAAAATCTTTATGACTGCATAAATAGCAGCCCTCAAAATTGCTGGGTTAATTAACAATAAGGGATTTTTATGCCTCCGCAACGAAGTAGCCGAAGGCATCATGCTTTTTGATTTGTCCGTCCGTAGGTCCCATTCTTGTGATTGCGTTATCTCAAGAACCAATGGATGGATTCCCGCCAAACTTGGGTCATTTATGTATCTTGCAGAGCCAATGAACTGATTATATTTTGGGGCCATGAGGTCAAAGGTCAGAGGGCTCATTCTGTATGCAAAAAATAGTTTGTGATCACATTATCATTAGAACCGATAGACAGATTCCCATCAAACTCAAGACATGTATGTATCTTGCAGAGCCAATGAACTGATTAGATTTAGGGTCATGAGGTCAAAGGTTTAACAATTTCTTCTGTTTTGGTTAGTAAAATAACTCTTTGGCGGAGGCATCATTTTCAACTGCGCGCAGTCGAAGATCCATCTAGTTTTTCTTCTTTTGTTGCCTTTGATCATTTGATTTTGACAATTGCTAAGGAAAACAGTAGGAATATTGCAGCAGCAGACTGCAAGATAGTGTGTGAAGAATTACTTGGCTTGAGAAAGTCCACAGGAGTGGATGAAAGCTAATTCCTACTAAATTTGAAGATTGGTAGAGGCCTAAACTACAAGTTATGATTTACCCCAACCAATGAAAGTCTTCTCAACAATCTGAATATTATCATAAATTATTGTCAGTTTAAACGAGTTAACCCCATTACCTCTAAAAACTTGGATATCAAAGGCTGTTATGCGAAAGTATAGACTAACTTTATAAGAACTTTCCAGAGGAAAGCAGAAATATAAATGTTTAAAAACTGACTAGTAAACTTCCAGCATTGCAAACGATGAAACTGTCTTGCCTGTATCTAGCTATCTCACACCATTCCTTCGCAATTATGTTGCATTTGCCACACAAAAGGTTAAACCTCTTCAGTTAGCTTGAGATATTTGCGTTTTTCTACCATTTAGATTTTAAACAATTAAAACAAATGTACAGCATACCGTTCTGTAAATACATGTAAATGGATTTGTACAGAGTACATTTTGATACAGTGTTTCTGTGTTTGCTTGCACTTCTGTCCGTGTTATTTTGAAATAGCCTATTTATTAAGCTAATGTCATATTATTTGCCAATGCATTATGGAGTCTTCTTTAAGTTTACATGAGGTGCAGTTAGATGTTCTAAGAAATGGATTCTTTGAGATTTGGAGTGGGCATTGATTGAAAGAGGATCCATAAGAACATGTGGGAAGATAATGTTACAAGCAATATTTACACCACTATACAATACAAAGATGGGTAGTGGTTCAGAGACATATTGTAGTAATTCATTAATTTCATTCCCTAAGAACAAGGTAACCGTAATGCTTGAGCTTTTTCCTCCTCAAATTGGCAACAATTTATTTTTGTAATTTTCCATCTTTCAGTTTAAAGAATATATAAATGTCCATTAAATGAAACGGTGTGAATGAAAATTATAAAATATATTTAGATTTCACTCTGCATTGCCAATTTAGAGACTTCAGTGTTTATTTTCGATTAAATTACTCTGATTCATGATCAGCACAATGTACTGCAACGGAAATGGTCTCAACATTTTCCAGTGATTTGTGCACTTTATGCTCATGTTGAATTTGTCATGCAGTGCATTTTTGATCAAATTATACAAATAAAATGTCACTAAAAGGTGACACTAAACTGCCATAGGTTAAATGAAAGAATGCTTACGAGCAGTAAAGCTTTCAGAGCAAGGCCAATTCCCTTTATGTTCTTTATAATTATTATAATTATTATTATTATTATTGTTAATTTATTTGGAAATAAAGAAAATACATAAGTAATCAGATAACAGACAATTGAGCAAGTATAGATAAAAGATAATATGACCACTGGAATGCCAGGGACAATAAAAGTTAACCTAATAAATGTGACAAAAAGCCTTCTGTCCCAATTCCAGTGGTTGTAAACATAAAATACTTTTTACAAAAATATTCAATATGAAATTTACAACCTTATGTTATCTTAAAATTAATACATAAATAAAATCTCCCATCAGCACAATACTTAATTTGGGAGAGAAAATAAAGAAGGGGAAACAAAGGAGAAAGGGAGGGGGTAAAGAAATACAGAGTCATACAGTGTTACAAAGAACGAAACAAAGAAGAAGAGGGATCAAACTTAAATTTTAAAAATGAATATAAATACATTCATATTCCATTGTCGATATCATGCACACAATGAATATACTGCAGCTCTCCTGGAGACAAATTCATTGTAATAACATGGTTAATGGAAAACAACAAGAAGTTTACTTCGTGCCACCTTATAGTTCCAAAACCAATGAAAAGGAAAGAGGGGACGGGGATTCCCCTTTCCCGTTTTATGTATAATGGGAGACAAAAGAATAATAATGGGCAGTGGAAGAGTATAAATAGCAATATAGGCTATATATGACTGAAAGAAAAAAGAAAGCCTACTGCGTTTATAAAGAACAAAGAAGGGACAAGTCCTACTCATGAAGTGTGATATGCTTCTGCACAGAAAAGTATTTGCAAAGGTTTATGATAACTTGCTTCTTCCAGCGAGTTATTGATACACTATACATTGCACAATGGTAGAGAAAATATGAAGTATTTCCTAATATAAATGTAAATGTAATCAAATTTGCCACCCGATTCATGACCTTAAGCCCAAGTAATGCGTATACACCAGAGATGACTACGTGTACTATGTTTTCATATCCAAGGTTACTATGTTTCAATGTCGGGGATCGTGATTCTCATGCTAGCATTGAACTCAAAGTCCACCCAATATTGACTCCATAAGTTAGATATTAGGGGAATATATGATCACAGAGTGATTTATACCGATAGATACTTTACATTTACGCTTGAACAGTAAACAAGAAGTGTTGTTTCATACATATATATTTGAAGCAGGTCATTTCTACCTTTAATCAGATTAATCCAGTATAGGAGAATGCATGCATATCCGTTGTGGAAATTGTTCTACATGTGCTAGGCTAGTTCCACGAATTATATTATGTTGATCAAAGTATGATTGCTTTAATATAATTGTAATAGACCATTTTCATAATGCAATCAAATTTAATGCACAAATCTTTCTTAAGTGCCTCTTTACAAATTATTTCATTCACCTGTATCAATAATTGACTTCAAAATTAAGAATGCGAATTGCATACATTAAGTGTTGCTAGGTATCACAAAGATTATTGCTTGTCCTACCTAACAACATGTACTGTATGCCATTCGCATTCTGACTTTTGTAATATAATTATTTGTAACAGGTGAAATAAATCATTTGTAATTAGGTACTTAACAAAATTGGTGCATTACATTTGACTACATTACGAAAAATTGTCTTTTGGGTCAGTACTGATGATCGAGACACTTGATAAAATGTTAGTTTAATACAATTTCCTACCAGTTCTGTTGCTGTTATGCCTAATGTATTAACTTATGTGAGATCCTCCGTGCCAGATTTGTTTAAAAGCAAAATCCACTTTGTTATAATGTCAAGAGAGAGAGAGAAAGAGAGAGAGATGTTTTTGTACATGATAAAAGAAATATATAAATGTTCAAGATTTTTATAGATATATGAAATACGATGAATACAGTAGATCTGTAGTCCTGTACATACATTTTTGTTTAAATGTTTGAAAATTATGTAAGTATTCACCTCAGAGTTTTATTTGTTTTCTCTTTACTTTTTAAAATCAACTGTTTACAAATTTACAGAACATGATCAAGTATTGTTTGGTAGTTTTAAGATCAGCTAGTTTATTTCCAGGTCAAAATATATTGCCCATAATAATTATTCTTGACATAACTCAAATTAACTTTATTCTCCCAACATTGAATGTGTTAGCGCGACTGCGTTCCTAATTCACTGCAGTTATTTCATACTGAAATTTTAGTTCATATTATGTACACATACAGCTAAATAACCTGTGTAAAATCCATAAATTTGATTAATTATTTGTAAAATGAACTGATTTTCTGTGATGACATGTTAATTTATGAGAAACAGCAGCAGGAGGGGGTTTAATTGTTGATGGATACTTTTTTTGTATCTTTTTCCAATTGATGTGGATGAAGAAAAAAATCTTCTGTTGCTGTGATGTTTTTCTGTGAATAAAACCTTCAGAAAAAATATTGCTTTGTACCAATTTTGTTCTCAATTGAGCATAATAAGTATTGTAGATATGATGACATGATGATGATGATGATGATGATGATGATGATGGTTGTGATTGTGATGGTGATTGTCAATGATGGTAATCGAAAAAAGTGAGTTATGACACTGAAATTTATATTGATAATGATGATGATGATGTTGATGATGATGATGTTGATGATGATGATGATTGTGATGGTAGTGGTGGTGATTATGATGGTAATCAAAAGAAAAAAACAACTAGCTATGACACTGATGGTGATGATGGTTGTGATAATGATAATGATGATGATTATTATTATTATGGTATTGGGGGAAAAAGCGAGATACAACGTATGGCACTGGAATTGTGACTGCATTGGGTCACGTTTTCAGAAGGTCTGGGCCCCGTCTTACAAAGAGTTACGATTGATCCAAATCAATCGTAAGTCCTCCAATCAATCGTAAGTTTGCAGTCTCCTATCTCTTATGTACATAGTTACGATTGATATCAATCGCAAATAAGTTACGATTGATATCAACTCTTTGTAATACGGGGCCCTGGTCATTGTGCTAAACCTAAAGGAGATTAACCGTGCCGTTTGGAATTTATTTTGTATTTGGTCCAAAACTGACCAAATGACGCCTCAATGTCGTCACCATGACTGGACGGGCTTGAAAATTTTAGTGAGGAGGCGAGAAGGCGAGTTGTTAAAACTTGCAAATGTGATGTCAAAAGCATGCAGGGCATTATATTTCTAAGCAGCGTACTCGAAGATTTTTTAGACATATACATTTTTTGCCACCCTTCTTTCGTCTGCTGTTGCTCTTGTTGCCTCTGACAGCTTTTTCCTGTCCATATTAATTGATTTTGGTTAAGTCCTTCATGTCACTACATTGCTTGTATACGAAATCCGCTTTGTATTAATGTCAAGAAAGAGATGTATTTTTAAATGCTAAAAATAAAAGAAATATATAAATGTTCAAGATTTGGTATACATATTTGAAATAAGATGACTACGTTAGATCTGAAGCTCTGTACATACATGTTGTTTAGATGATAAAAAACGATGTTAAGTATCATTCATAGTTTTATTTCGATTTCCTTTTACTTTCAAATCAACTCTATTAAAATTTAGAGAACAAAGATCTGTTTGCAACACAAGATACACAAAATATTAAATGATACAGTTTTAAGATCAGCTAGTTTATTTCTAAGTCAAAAATAAATTGTTAAAAGTACATAACGCTTTTGACGGAAATCAATTTGATTAAGAACTAAATCATACAATTAAATTGACACATTATACATTCTCTGTGATCTAAACAATGCACTCATTAGATAAAGTTATTTGTTTAGAAATGACCAAGAAATATAGAATCACATAACAGGAAAAAAAATGCAGAAAAGTAATTCAATGATCATCATCTGGTAATTAGTTGCATTTTCTCAGGCATTACAACAATACTGCTTCCTTCAACCTCAACAAATTATTTACAATTCACCATGGTATGGGTGCTCGGGAATACTAAAAAGCCGTAATATACTCCCTCTATTTTCTCTAAACATTATATACATGCACTCTTTGTTCTACTCCAATGATAAACACTTGTATCACCAAGCATACTTCATATTTACAAGATTTTAAATAATTGCATATCTCTATGATATAAATAGATTTCCTATATTTCAGTAGTATGTTGTTCACTTACAATGCAAATGAAAGACCTTTTTATGTATAAAGTTTTGTTTGAAGTTTAAAATTAATAACAATTTGAAATCATTCTTTCAATCCGTGATTTTCAAAAACATGTCAAGAAACTATGTTTGCATTCTTCTTTGTAACGAGGCATTTTATTACAAGCATTAAAAACCATAGGCCCCTACAGATGTATCAAATTTGCATAGATTACAGAGAGTTGTTCAAATCTAGGAAGTAACTATTTTGCGACGAGCTTGTATATATTACAAAAACACTTAGACGATAAAAATGAATGTTAACGTTACTTTGAAATTAATACAGACGCATTTTAAGAACATTATAGATAAATTGATAATAAGTGACACTTAATTGGTAAATTAAACTTTGTTCTTGGTCACATGAAACGGAGTTTTATTCTTTGATAATCCAATGTTATGGAGCAGTCTTAAATAGATGTATCAAAGTTGCGTAGTAACATGCCATGAGAATATTGTCTAAATTTAGAAATGAATTGCAACAAGACTGCACACAAAATGATATAATGAACATCAACATTTCAGATGGATAAAAGATGCGTAGAAAAGTGGCGTTGATAATTTGCAAATTAATCATTTTGTTCTTGGATATGATATATATCAAAATACATAATCGTTATTGCACTTGCGTTTAATAATTGCACTTGAGTATATTTTGAGCCACAATCATCGTATATAATATTTTCTAAAACAAAAGAAGAAAGAACTGTGAAATACTTCCAGAGAATAGACGTCATCGCTCGACGGTCAAGTGGATACATTTTTACCCGTATATCTTGACATGTTTGATGTAGGTCTACGCTTACTTCAGGACACGGTCACAAGTCATTAGCGGGAACATATTTCATTCATGACTTGTATTTACAAGACGTTGTATCATATTTCGATGACAATGTATTTGCAGATATATTAATTTCAAGGAAGTGGCTTTAAACTCATCATTTCTCGTTTCAAATTTGGTACTGCATATACTCCATAATCCACAAAAAATGCAGCAAAACAGGATTTTCATTGTTTATCGAGAAAAAAAAACACATCCGTTTTAAAATAACACACGATCTATCATTTACAATAATTTGGACTCCACAGCTAACAATTCACAAGTATGTGCATCAATCCTCACAATCTAAACAAAATTTAAGAAAGTATTAATTGGCATTGGCTAGACCGTGATGATAAATTTTGCTGCCACAATACATGTAATAAAAATAGCATTCATATAGTAGGTAAAGATTACTGATATGACACGATTAACAAACTGAATAATTATGTAAACTACTACACTATGCACATTCAAGGCATAAGGTTCATCGCTTACTATGGCGAATCGGACGGTATACACATGTTTAGTTTAACAAATTAATACATCCTCTCATTTCAAATCAAATTGAAAGACTTTGGAACAGTAAAAATGACATAAAGTAGGTGAAGTATCTCGAAATAGATGCAATATCTATTGCACCGCTTGAAGGAAATGGAACCGAATTCCATGCATTATTATATTGCGCTTGATTTTTCTTCTCTAAAATAGTTGAAATTGCAACTAACCTTATGAATCAATAACTTAAAATTATATGACATCCTGTCGAAATAATTTACAAAAAATGTAAGTTAACATTACCTCTTAGCAATATTGCACATTATTTTTTTGAAATAAAGAATAAATTACGCAAAAATGTTATATCTTACTCAAGTGACTGAAATTGAGATAATTTTTCAACACTCTCGTGTATTCTAGGGTATTCCATGCATTTACTGCGCTTGAATTTTCGCTTCTAAAATGGTTGAAATTGCAACTAACTTAAAATTAGATGACATCCCGTCGGAACAATTTACAAAAAATGTATTAAGTTAACACTACCTCTTAGCAATGTTGCACATCATTTTCTTGAAATAAAGAATACATTACGCAAAATGTAATATCTTACTCAAGTGACTGAAATTCAGATATTCTTTCAACCCTCTCGTATATTTAGAGGTATTACAAATTGGGGTAGGGTGTGAGGCCCTTATTAAAACATCTGTATAGGAAGCTGACTATTGTGAAATTAATGATTGCATAATTGATACAAATATTTGTAACTCCTGCCGTAAAAGTAAGAATTCTCACAATACCCTTTGTGCCCTTGTTCGACAACCTCTAGGTAAATTAAGACCAGGGGCGGATCCAGCCGGCGGCAAGGGAGGGGCCTAAAGGGGCCCACTTCGTGCGAAAATTTGAAAAACGTGCCGGTTGATTTTTCGCTCAGTGGGGGTAGTGAGCAAAAAAAAAAATTTGGCACCCGAAAATTTTTCCTCCGGGAAGGGTAATTTTTCCACCACCACCCCTTGGGCGCCAGGGTAGTGAGCACAAATTTTTTGGCACCCGAAAATTTTTCCCTACGGGAGGGGTAATGTTTTTTCCACCGCCACCCGGGCGCTAAGGGAGGGCCCAACTTTTTTCTTCAAAAAGGGTGTTTTTAACTGTTTTTTTTTCTAGGGGAGGGGGCCCGGGCCCCCCCTGGATCCGCCACTGATTAAGACAACACCCTACCCAAACTGGTCCAGTGACGCCCTGAATGCAAAGTGGCAAAAGATGGATATTGGCAAAATATTCAAACTTAAAAAAGGGCCCCAATGGGTTGTTTAGTTCGAAAAATCTTTTAATAATAATGATGATAATAAATTACAATAATTATACTTCTACTAATGATGATTATGATAATGATAATAATAATAATAATAATGATAATTAAAAAATAATAATTAAGAATGAATAATAACAATAATAATAATGGTAATAATAATAAAAAAAAACAATAATTATACTACTACTAATGATAATAATGATAATAATACAAATAATATTCAAGACCTGCGAAGAGAACTGGGAAGGCTGTGGAATATCAAGGCATGTGTAGTCCCTGTGGTGGTTGGTGCATTAAGCATGCTCACAAGCAATCTTCCTGAACATCTAAAGAAGATTGGGGTTACCACAAACATAGAACTCCTGCAGAAAGCAGCTCTGCTTGGTACCGCAAGATTCTTACGAAAAGGACTTGAGGCCTAAGGCTACGGGTTGCCCTCAGTATGACAATGATATAAAACCAGCATTGATTAAGCTGAGATATTGACGAAATAATAATAATGATAATAATAATGAAAATCTTAGGGTTACGCCGGCTCAAACCAATGTTGGATACGCCCCTATATCTTCTAACGTAGGTATGGCTCCCGACCACGTGGACAAGCTGGGCATACGAGTGCTACATAATAATAATAATAATAATAATAATAATAATAATAATAATAATAATAATAATAATAATAATAATAATAATACAAATGATAATAATAATAATAATAATGATAATAATAATAATAATAATAATAATAATAATAATAATAATAATAATAATAATAATAGTCTGGATCTGGAATTACATAGCGGAATACCGTCTATAAGCGCTTTACAGATATTATTACCCCAGCTGTCATCGGATTCATTCACGCATAATGTGCACCATCTCCACTCCCTGGGGAGTATTCCTACCATATGGTCACCGTGAGAGCATAGGCAATTACTAACACAAATACTTTCGTCATCCTACCGGGTCCCCATTTCTCTCTTGGGTATTGAGTGGCAAATGTGGATTAATGCCTTGCCAAAGGACATCAGTATACCGTGTCGGGGATCGAACCACGAACTTTGAATTTCAAGTCAAGTGCTTAAACCACTCGACCACGACCCTTCTAATGTCTCTGTATGATCAACTTTGAATAGATCACTTCGTTATATAATGATAATGGTTACTATATTACTATAGTGTTGCCGAAGCATCAACAAGAGGTATATACTTTTTGAACTGATACAAACTGGTTAACTTTGGCAAAGTGCAATCTGAGAAAATACCACTTTGTTTCTGAAAAATTGGATGTAAATTTATCTTCGTGCATATTTTCTGATTATTTGCATATTCTTTGTGTGATAAAGTAATGAAGCGGAAGATGCTTTTGTTTTTAATCACGCCTATACTCTTTTTTGGAAAAGGCATTATTGTTGTAAAAAAAAATCAACAATTAGATTCTTGGTTGCAATATAATTTTCATTTGTTTCCTTTGAGAGATTTAATTTAAACTTCTGTTACAGAGAAATTACTGAATTTGATTATATCTTTAAAGCCCGATTGCAGCGCAAAGTTGAACAGGCAAAATTTATTTCTGAACTAATCCATCTTTGTCAGAAATAAAAGCTTTCGGTTCCGTCTTTAAAATGAGGAAGTCAGATCGCTTTACCCCGAAATACTTGATGGCTCTGTTGACTGTTTTAAGTTCCTGATCTCCATGCATGAGGTGCTGGTGTCTGGTGTGGACCCCTATCTTCCTGCAGATGATCTCCTTGACTTTGGCGACACAGTGCCAAGGCTGGACGTCATACATCAAGACCTTTCCGTTCTCGTCCAGGATCAAGATGTTCCCATGGTGGAGGTGGACGGGTCCGCCTTGCGAGAGCTCTTCTATAATGGGGACTTGGTCGTCTAAGAGTCGCCCATGCTGCACAAGCTTCTGAAGCGGGACGTGGATGCCACGGAACTTGCAGATCTGTTCCTTGATCTTGTGGCATTCGGCCTGTGGGTCTATGCTCAGGGTGAAGGTCTCTCTGGTTGGCTCCACCACGATGGGTAAGACAAAAGAGACAAAGATCCGGGAACCTTCGGTGACTCGATAGTGCCCCAGTGGTCTCTGATCAGCCATGGTTGTTGCTCCGTACGTCAGAACTTGATAGTCAACGTGGATCCGGGTTTCTTCGTAAATACGACCCTTCACAGAAGCAACTGTATCAAGGTCTTCCACGGTAAGGCCAATGAGACGATCGTGGAAGAGAACCACGACTATATCGTAACGTAATCTCAGGAAGAGTTCTGTTCCTGGATGAATGTGATAATCACTGAGGTGATATTTGTTCTGCAACTCTATGTCACCGTAGAAGAGATTCTGCTGGTGTGGAGGAATGCCTTCTGACTTATAAATGCGCGTCTTTGCAGCTGCTATAGTCTCGCCTTCGTCAAACTCAATCTTCCTTGAGATAGCGCTGTTCATCCTAACGACGAGAGGTAGGTTGCCTTTCGGAATAGCCAATCGTAAATCGAGGACTCCACTTGCCAGGCTTTCAGTTGGCGGCAGCAAAGAGGTGTCCGGCAAGAGTTTGCTGTTGAAATAAAATTGTTGCCAAGGAATTGGTATTCCCTCTCTCCTGTAGATGATGTTTTTCATTTCTCCGATGTTCTTGACGTTACCCGTTCTGACAGTGAATGCCTGGTTGCGGTGTTGGGCACTGAGGGTTCCCCTCTGGAGTATTTTGTACTCTCCAGAATGAGCATCAGAAAAGCCACTTTCTGGGGTCGAGCTGTTATCTAAAGGTATTTGACTATAGTGCTTACCTTGATGTCTTAAAGACGGAGTCTGTGTCTCCGAGACATCTTCTAAAACCATCTCGTGATCGCCGCTATCTCTCAGTTGATTATCACTTCGGTATCTGACAGGAAATGTCCGTTGTTCCTCATCCTTCAAGCGTTCCTCTCGTTCTCTGATGTGTTGTTCTTTCTTGTGAAGATCGGTTATTTTCAGCAAGAGTTCATCTTCTTTATTCGTCATCGATGAAATCAATTTCTCTCGTTTTTCTTTCTGTTCCATTTCAGCCTCGCGCAAGCTTTGCGCCAATTCGATTCGATGTTGCTCCATCTCGATGGCCTTGATAGAGCGCTCGATTTTGTCCTGATCTTGCAAGTGTTTGTCCAATGCACCCTTCACTCTACGCCATTCCTTCTCTTTGATTTGCAATTCACGCTCTTTTGCTTTGAGCTCCATGTCGCGTTCCCTCAAATCTTTCCGTTCCCTTTCAAGTTCATTCCTAATCTTTGCAGCCTCACCATGCCATTTTTTCTTTTCAGAAGTGAACTGTTTCTTTTCTTTCTCAAACTCGCCCGTCTCACGACTTCTTTGACTCAGTCCTCGTTCCTTCTCTTGAAGTTCCGCCTGTCTAAGTTCATTATCTTCCTCCATCTCCTCCAACTGCTCTTCTTTCCTCAGCAGCTCTGCCTCATCCTTCCGTAACGCCACCAGGGTTATGCCCACTTCCTTTTCCTTGACATCAATGTCCTTCTTCTTCTCCGAGAGCTTCAACGCTACTTCATCATTCTTTCTCTTGAGATTATTCAGGGTTTCTCGCTTCTTTTCTAAATCATTCATAGCCTGCACAAGGTTGGTCTCCTTATTTTTGAGTTCCTCAAGATTTCTGGTCAAGAGATCTTCTTTGTCGGCGATGACGGACTCACGAACGGTAAGCGCTCGGTCGCGACGTTTCAACTCCTCGTCCTTTTGCTCTGTGAGTGAACTCTACCTTCGAATGACTTATCCTTGTCCAGGACTTCTAGGAGTTGTCTCTCCACGTCAGCCTGTTGCCTCCTGACCTTTACCACCCTCTGATCGAGCTCGAGCTCTCTTCTCCTCAGCTCGATCTCCCTGTCTGCCATCACGGACTCCTTGGTCTCCAGCTCCTCCTGGAGGCCCTTAAGCTTACGCTCCCGTGACCTTCCCTGCTGGGCCTCCTTTAAGTTCTTCACTTCCTTTTCTTGTTTGAGAGTTTCCAGCTCTGATCGCAGGCTGTACGATTCTCGGAGAGCGATTCGCAGTTTATTTTCCAAGTCCGTCTTCTCATTCTCCAAGACCTTGGTGCGATCTTCGGTCCTCCTGATCTTCGAGTTCGCCTCACCGATCACCTCGACAGCCCGGTCGAGCTGGGAATGGTAGTCCATTTCACCATCAGAGGGTCCCTTGAAAGCATCTCCATCATTCAACAGCTTCCCATTTGTTAAGGAATCTCCTACAACGAAAGGGGAGGGGTATGAGAGAAATAAACCCTTTTGCTATTGTCGACAATACTTGTTTTCATTTCAATCAAAGTAAGATGAGCATGAAAAATTATGATCATTCAACAATGAACGATGGGAACATCAATGTCATAAAATCTATTGCTAGTCAATATTATTTACTTCAGTTTAACGATAATACGAAGTTTTTCTCCTTTAATTGTCCCTATTGATATCAACGATGGTTTTCTGGCCTTCAAAATCCTTGGCATTTGATATGAATTTTTTTTAAACGTATTCCGACAATCACGCACCAATAAAGACCTGTTGCATGTAAATGGTTGTCTTGTAATTGACATTGTTTATTTTGGTACGATTTGGCAAACTCTGTCACGCGATTCCTAACGCGAACCAATAACATGATTTTGGATATAATGAATTGTCATATCAATATGTTAGTTTCATTTACGTCTCTTTTAGGCACGAAGTATTAAAGTGTGTCACCCGTTTCTTGATATGAGTTGATGACATGAGTTTGTATAAAATGATAATATCGATTATAACTATGTGACATAAATATTTCAACATAAAGTCTAAAGGCTAATTGCGGTTCTGAAAACAAGCATTTTTCGTAAATAGATTTTGCCATCCTCTCTCTCTCTCTTTCTCTCTCTCTCTCTCTCTCTCCCCACCATACTTGCAGTATATAAACTGATATTTGAAAACGGTAATTATTGTAATAGACTGTATATATATCACATAAGATACAACCTCTCTTTTACCCCCCCCCCTCTCTCTCTCTTAAAATACAATGTTCTTTAATACCTTTTCTCTTTTCCCACATTCTCTCTCTCACATTCTATTTCTCTCTGCCTCGCAATAATTCTTGTACTTTCAACAAAGCTAATTACTACCGATTTTGGGGAAGAGGACCAGAATGTAATGATAAGTGAGATAATTATACAAGTACCCACCGCTTTTCCCCTTGCTGTTGGTGCGTCCTTTCATTCCGTTTGTCTGCCTCGCAACCTTCCCACCGACTCCCTTCGTAGCTGAAATAGGAGAGAAATGAAAAAGAAAATATAATGAAGCATAGGTGGAACCAGGAGCGAAACGCCCCCTCTCTTGAGGGTAAAACTGAGGAAAAAGGGACCTCTTTGTGAGAAAAATAACCACGCGGTTCTCCCTTTCAGGCTGGTGACATTCATGTATTTTAACTGTTAGGCATTACTTTCTCACACAATAGTTTTACTCAGATCAACATGTGATGAATATAAAGTAGGCGCACTCTTTCACTGCACGCAAAATGGATTACTTTCTAAAAGCGAGTTACACTTCATCAAATTTAATTCTGAAAGACCGTGACAATCCCTTTTTACAATCCGGTGACAATAGCCTTTATACGATGTAATATTATGAACAATTAGGAATATTGAACATTATGTGCAAGGGTAGAATATTTTCTATTGCACTTTTCTTCCATATCACACAATGGGTAATCTTTTTCCCCTTCACTTCCCCTTAATATTTTCTGTCCATTAATTTAGATCGTATTATTATCTGATCACAAGGGTAATACTTGTAAAGCGCCAGGAGTGTCAAGTTTGACAGACATGAGCGCTATACAAGAACCCACTATTATTATTATTAGTATTACTAATGGGTATATTATACGTCCAAATCAATTAAGGAAAACACACTTCATTCGGATGCGTTGCATGAATCGGGGGAAGATCTTAATTTTGTATATAAAAAAGGGGTGGTAGCATAATTCCGACAATTACGAAAATCTGTCTTGCAAAAATATTGATAATAAACATAAAATATAAAGCATAATAAAACATTTCTCTGAAACATTTGGGTCAAAATAGTTGTAAAGGGAAGAAACACCAAACACATTATTAGGGAGAGGGCATATGACGGGGGGGGGGCACGTATAAGGTACATGTTTAATTTGGGTTTTTAAAGGGAAGGGCATGGATTGCGTCCCCGCTAAATCTGCCTGTGCAAGAAATGCCTCTCATTTACTGTTCCTTTTCTCATGGAATAACGGAAAAAAAGTTCAAAGCAGGAATGAAGATTGTTATACACGATTATTATCCTCCAATGTTTAACTCTATTCTAATTTTTGTTGACAGTAACTTGTCTGCTATGTGTAATGGGCATTCCCAACACAAGCACTTGCTTTCCTGGTTTTCGCCCCCTTCTACTTTCTGAATACATTTTACTGTACTGTTCTATTTGTTTAATTTTTATATCATTTTGTCAAGGAAAAGGAATTATAATTATGTGACTTTTAATCAATCAATCAATCAATCAAGTATAAGTTTAAAACATGTCATACATTACATAAACTATTGTGAAAACGGAAAAGACGTTATACTGTTATAATCTTAACAATAAGAGTAGTGATGACCAACACGACATCTCTGCCTTTTGATCGGTCTTATACAATGAGGTTATCCATATCCCCGTTCATTGGCGTATCAACGTTGTCAAATTAGAGGCATGAATAGCATATACCCCATCCCATCGAATGAGAGAGAGAGAGAGAGAGAGAGAGAGAGAGGGAGAGAGGGAGAGAGAGAGAGATAGGGGATGAGAAAGGAGGATTGGAAGGATGAAGAAGAAGAAAAATATTTGATACGACCACCATTTTAGACCTCGCGGCTAAGTCACCAGATTAAACGTCGATTTTCTTCCATCTATTAAGACTTGTGCCCCCAATGACTGAACTGCCGCTGCGCCACTGTCCCTGTCTGTTACGAAGTCTGTTACTTAGCCGCCCACCAATAAAAAGTTTATGATGATCAAGTACAATAAGCTGGGCGATGATTATATAGGGCAGTCACAATGGTAGAGGGCTATGATTGGCTGATGACGGATGGTAATAGTTGTTGTCGTTTTGTATAAAAGGGATTGTTAGGCCCGAAGATAGGAATCATGAAATTCTGAGTGCCATGACAACATCATGAATTATTGAAATCATTCGAAGTGGTATTACTCGGCATTGTCTTCGTTCATTCAAAATGTCTACACAATGGGGCAGGGTCATCCGATGAAATATCGCCGGCTTCTCGGCTCGTCTCTCTCTCTCTCTCTCTCTCTCTCTCTATATATATATAGATAATATATCCCTCTCTCTCTCACTCCTCATATAAATATATTCCCTCTTCACATCTCTTAAATATTTTGTCTCCCACTTTATCTTTCTCTCTGTATTATTATTATTATTATTATTGTTATTATTATTATTATTATTATTATTATCATTATTATTATTATTGCTATTTCTATTATTACTATTATCATTAATATCATTGTAAATACTAAAATTCTATTAATATAGTATTTCACGTCCATTTTAACATTTTTTCACTGAAATTCATCTCTGTGCACTTCAATCTCGAACTTGGAATCCGGAATCCTCTCTCTCTCTTGCTCTCTCTCTCCCACCCTCCCTCTCTTTCTCCTCCTCTCTCTCTCTCTCTCTCTACATCTTCCCATCCTAATATTAAAGCGCCTTTTGAACTTTTGGTACGTGTAAATAATTATCTCTTTTCTTTATTTATTCAATAAATATCTTTACTTCTTCAATAAAATAAGATTCCTTCAATAAATTTCTTGATTTCTTCAAAAAAATTGATTCATTCAATAGATTTCTTGATGTCTGCAATAAAATATGATTCCTTCAATAGATTTGTTGATGTCTGCAATAAAATATGATTCCTACAACACATTTCTTGATGTCTCTAATAAAATTTGATTCCTTCAATAAATGTCTTGATTTCTTCAATCAAATTTGATTCCTTCAATATATTTCTTTATTTCTTCAATAAAATATGATACCTCCAATAAATTCTTGATGTCTGCAATAAAATATGATTCCTTCATCAATAGATTTCTTGATGTCTCTAATAAAATATGACTCCTTCAATAAATTTCTTCAATAGATTTCTTGATTTCTTCAATAACATATGATTCCTTTGTTCTCCTGACACACAAGGTCACTACCGATAATAATATATCACTCTAAATATCATCTACATGTTGCAAAAAATATTGATTACAGAGTGACAGATCACGAAGCAAAATAAACAGAAATATCAATCGTTGCTTTAAAAAAAAAATCGTTTGCAATGCATTTTGATTGATTTTCATAATGATATTCATGAATTTCACCTCTACATTGATAGGCTACGAGAGAATTTCTAGTTTCTCATTCGAAACACTCACGGCGTATTGTAAATTAATGCTGTTCGCTTAGGCATATTCATAGAAAGTGGGGACAAAAGTCAGACAATATTATTGAAGATTTACTTCTATTGCGCGGTATGAAATTGAAATGAGAAAAAAAGGCATGCAAATGGTAATATCAAACCTTGGTGGGTACAGATCAATAGGCATTATGTGGTCACACAAGACACAGAGGCGTGTCCAGGATTTTGACGAAATAGAGGGGAGGGGGTGCGTAAAACTAAACGCCGTATGCTTATGGGTGTTGGCCTAACCAGGCGCGGATCCAGGGGCCAGGGGGCCTTGGCCCCGCCAAAAAAAAAGAAAGAGAGAGAGAGAGAGAGAGAGAGAAGGAAGGAAAAGAAGGGAAAGAGGAGAGAAAGGGAAAGAAAGAAGAAGAATCAGAAAAGAAAAGGGAAAGAAGGCGATCAGGGGCCAAAGGATGTTGCCTTCCCCCAGCCAAAAAGAGAGAGAGAAGGAAGGAAAGGGAAAGAAAAAAAAAGAGGAGATAAAGGGAAGGAAATAAAGAGGAAAAAGAAAAAGAAAAGAAGGGGATATCAGTTGCATTTTCCCGCCAACAAAATGTGGATCTGGGGGCCAAAGGCCCTTGCCTCTCCCCGCCAAAAAAAGGGGGGAATGGGAAGGGAAAGAGAGGAGCTAAAGGGAACAAAAAAGAGGAAGAAGAAAAGAAAAGGATGGAAAGAAGGGGAGATCAGTTGCGATTAATTCGGCCAACAACGTGTGGATCGGGGGGACCGAAAGGCCCTTGCCCTCCCCCCAGCAAACTTAAAAGAGAGAGAAGGAAGGGAAGGGAAAGGGAAGAGGAGGGAAAGGGAAAGGTGGGGGAGATCAGATGCGATTTCCCCGCCAACAAGGTGTGGATCGGGGGGGGGGGCGAAAGGCCCTTGCCTCCCCCCTGCCCCCCTCCCCCTCGGTAAACAGAGAGAGAGAGAGATCGAAGGAAGGGAAAGGAAAGGGAAAGAAAATATAGAGGAAGAAGAAAAGAAAAGGGGGGAAATAAGGAAAGATCGGTTGCGATTTTTATCGCTTCTTCTATCATCATTGTACAACTATCATTGTACAAATGTATTTATTTATTCCTGTTTGATAACAATAATATGAATATAAACTCATAACAGCAACAAAACAAAATGCGAAAGAAAACTATTTTGCAGCCAGAAAGAAACGCAAAAATGATCATGCATTTTGCATGTAAGTGTACCATTAGAATTATTCATATTGTTTTATTACATTTTGTGTATTTGTATGAAAGAAAGCGCTTGAAACTTATAATGCGCATGATGCAATTTCAGGTGCAATTTACTGCAGTTGCCCCCAATTAGAATTTAAGCATGGTTTATTTCTAATTCGATACTAGTGATTTACAAATTCTGCTGAAAATTACATAATTTTCCCACCTAGGGCCCGCAGAACGGCGGGGCTCGGGGGGCTAGAGCTCCTCCCTCCTTTAAAAAAGTATATTAAAGAGAAATATAGAGAAAAAAGAGAAAAAGGAAAGAATAGTGACCTGCCAGTGTCACAAAATAATGAGGTAACAACATATGCTCATCTGACCGTGATTTAATACCTAAAACCCTAGGCTTCCAGGTGCTCTGTCCCCTGGATTCCACCTAGGGCCCCTGGATGCTCATCTGACGGTAATTTAATGCCTAAAACCCCTAAGCTTCCGGGGGCTCTGCCTTCTGGACCCAACGCCAATTAGTGTCCTGCCAGTGTCACAAATAAGGTATTTAAATATGCTCATCTGACCGTAATTAAATGCCTAAAAACCTTGAGCTTCCGGGGGCTCTGCCTTCTGGACCCAACGCCAATTAGTGTCCTGCCAGTGTCACAAAAAGGTATTTAAATATGCTCATCTGACCGTAATTAAATGCCTAAAAACCTGAGCTTCCGGGGGCTCTGCCCCCTGGACCCCACCTAGGGCCCTAAGGCGGGCCCCTGGATGCTCATCTGACGGTAATTTAATGCCTAAAACCCTGAGCTTCCGGGGGCTCTGCCTTCTGGACCCAACGCTAATTAGTGTCCTGCCAGTGTCACAATTAAGGTATACAAATATGCTCATCTGACCGTAATTAAATGCCCATACGCCCTGAGCTTCAGGGGGCTCCGCCCCTGACCCCTGCCGGGGCTTTGCCCCTAGACCCCACGCCAATTTATGCTACGCTCTACTTGATCGTAAATAATTTAGCCTCCCCCCACCCACTTTGAAAAATGTTCAGCAGGGCCTGCATGTAAGATTGGTGGTGATGCGGAATTTGTTTCTGTCCCCCCCAAACGATTTTGCCCATTACGCCACTGCTTTAGTGGTCACCAATACATACCAATATTTGGCTCGCACAATTTCAAATTTAGCCCCCCCCCTAAGAAATCCTGGATCCGCGCCTGGGCCTAACACCGAACCTTATCCTTGCATGGTATGAGAGTTGATCAGAAAAAAAGAAAAAAAATTAAAGGAAGCGTGCCTCCTACCTGGTCATCTGAAGGCGTATGGGCACAATATCGTTCGGGGATCTGACGTCTCCTATCTGAATAACTATCAATTTTATTTATTATTATTTTTTTTTTTTAACTCATAGTAAAAATTCAAATTTGTTATCAAATCATATCAAATAAAGATTACAAGTAGACCACATTTCTGTTATATGAGGTGGCGGTTGCCCGCATAATTATTGGTAATATATATACATATATATATATATATATATTTTGTTGAGGGGGCTTTACCTCTTACGGACAGTGATTTGCGGACATAAGTTGCCCTAGACAACCCTAAATCTCGTCAGCCAGAGTTTCCTCCGACCCAGCAACAAAGGATTCTAGCAAACTCTGAACAAATCAAAGTGACTTTGTACTGATTAACATTTGAATAATAATTATTACAGTGGCAAAGAGATTTTTCGTGTTGCATTCATGCAAATACTTCTCTCCCAAATGCTATGACAAGAAATATTGCATTTACCTGTTATTGCGAATTTTCCATGTAGTTCATAAGTCATCGATCGATTTTATACATTAGTTGACTCTAATGATATTCGAATTAATAACTACAATGTAAAGCGCTTAGAAATATCATATTGAACGCTATACAAATGTGACAGGTATTATGTTAGAAATACTAATTAAATTAATGATACATAATCTCATCTGAGCATCAGCTAATTAATTTCATTGGCCTATTTACGACTCTCCTTATAGGGACTATCTGCTGGTGTGTCTTGCTGTCAATAATTATAGCTTGATATCTGAACTGGCTTTCAACTCAGGTGGTGTATTCAGGATACATTGACTCAGACTGTGTTACAGAGGGAAAACACCCGTCCCTTGGATAGGACGTTAAATGGAGGCCCCGTGTAGAGGAGAGTCCCCTCCTTTGCACGTTGAGATCGAACCTACTGCACTATTCGTATAAGAGTAGGGAAAACCCCAGTGAAGTGGTCCACCTGCACACCCCAATCAATCAGTTATACTGGGAGAAGAGACCGGATGAATACAGTGATTCAGTTCGCTTTTAAGTATCAGGACAATTGCACCCTGGACAATTACCCCTAGGACAATTACCCCCTCTGAGGACAATTACCTTCGTTGAGATCGAACCCACTGCACTATTCGTGTAAGAATAGGGGGAAACCCAGATATAGTGGTCCACCTGCACACCCCCACTCAATCAGTAATTATGCTGGAAGTAGAGACCCGGTAGTTAAAGTGATGCAGTTCGCTTTTCAGTATTAGAGCCTTTTGGGAAAAAACAATTGCAATTCTTACCCATTTCTGGATGCACCTTGGTGACGGCAATCGTTTTAAGATGATTCCAAAACTCGTCTGCTACATGGGGATAGGTCAATCTCACAGCGTCTAGAAGCGCAAAAAATGCCTGCTTCCCATGCCCGTCGACTTTTCGAATCAGCCAATCAAAGAGCAGCTCGGCCTTTTCCTGGCGCGTAGTCCCGTCGAGTACGCGCTGTCGTATGGAATCGGTGGGATCGATAGGGGGCTTGAGGAGTGGGAGGAGATGTTCGACCCAGACGTCGCTCGTGAAAGCCTCGGTACTGTTTCGGCAAACATCGACGTAAGATTCAGGCGTTGGCAATTTTGATGTTGCTGAGTGTATAAAGAGGTGGGAATATTTTCAAAGAGGATTATAGACATGGAAATCTCTTTAATGGAATTATAATGATTCACCTTCCTCTTCTTCCATGCTTTCATACGCCTTTTAAAGCAAAACAAATGTTCATGTTTAAACGTAAAGAAAATGCTGCCAGATTTTTAAATACGCACAGAGCTCAATATAGTGCACGGATCTGTCGTAACAATTTGGAGAACGTAAAGCAGTAAGAGACATGGTAACAAGGAACTGGTCGTCTGTTATCATTTTTTCGATTCATTATTTTTATCATCATTATCATTATTCTTATTCTTATGATCTTATGATCTTATGACTGATTGAATTGGTTTATTAAAAAAACATGACATGCATCTCAATGCTGATATTGTCTGTTTTACAAACTAATCAGATATTTACATTATAATACAAACATCAAAATACAAAGGC
This sequence comes from Mesocentrotus franciscanus, assembly GCA_037976565.1. NCBI lineage: Eukaryota > Metazoa > Echinodermata > Echinoidea > Camarodonta > Strongylocentrotidae > Mesocentrotus > Mesocentrotus franciscanus. Next base: position 14,635,638 of record CP137674.1, on the reverse strand, counting down.
AATATAACAAAATAGTAATGGTAACACACACAGCAATATCATTAACAAATTATTAAAAATGTATCATAGATGTGGATAAATAGTTACCAAAGACAATTAAGGCAATTTCATTAAATATTCAACGATAAATTCAATTGAGCATATTCAGGAATATTAATCTTATTTCACAAAGATATCATTTCAGAGTTTGTAAGAGAGGGAATAATTGCAACGATGTAGCACATAAATGTGGAGAAGAATCGACAATAGGTAATGAAAGAAATGAAATCCAAACAAAAGCAGTCCCAACAAAGCCAACCCCCTTATGATTGTGATTTTAAAATTCTGTCATAACCGATACATTGGTGAGACAATTATAACATCATAAAGGCAAGATACACATAACACAAAATATTGCATTAAAAAGATACTTCATTCTGACATGACTTAATTGTTTGTAAATAATAACAATTGCAATAATAATTATATTAATTACTTAGCTGAGCTAAAGAGAAGTACGGAGAGAAAGTACACAAGAGAAGAGGATGGAAGAATGAAGAATGGAAAAGAGAAGGAAGATCAGCGTTCATCAGCTAAAATAAGTAAATACAAACATGACAAAGATAATTATAATCACAGTTGGTTGTTAAGAAGTCGTACGATATAGAGGGGATAGTTGAAGTGCGGTGACTTTCAGTTCTACAACGGGGCATAGTTATGTGTTGAGGGTTTCTGAGTTCACGGCAAGAGGTATGGCGACGAGTTGGCGGTAGAAGATCACGATATCGTGGTGACTCAAACAGTTTGAGAGAAAAGGATTCAAGAAGGGCAAGACGGCGAGACGAAAGACTCTGGAGATGAAGGCGTTTAAGAGAGGTTTCATAAGAATGTTCGTACCCAATAATAATACGGCAGACACGTTTCTGCACTTTCTCCAGCCTGCAAGCTAACCGTTGCGAAATTGATGTGGACCAAACGGGAAAAGCGTATTCTAGCAGAAGTGGGATATACGTCGAGTAGATGAGAGCTAGCTCTTCTCATGATACACGGAGACGACGTTATCGACACGATTATTGTTATAATATTTATTGTCATTGTTATTTTTATTATTAATTATTATAATTTGTTATTATTAATGTTTTTATTTTTTATCATTACTGTTCAGTTTCATTTTAAAATGTTTATATATTTCAGAGACAAAAAACTGCATGCTTAACAAGAACTCTGTGTACATAGGAAGAAAGAAAATTGTAGTGCTCAAATACAAACAGAAATGTACGGTAATATAAGATGATAACATTTTCAAAATGTGTGGACATAACATCACTTTAGAGATATACGAAATATATTTTAATTTCTTGTCAGAAGACTTCACATATTTCAAAACCGATTTCGATTGTCATTTAAACTTAATAAAAAAAACAGGAAAAAATGTTGTATCACGTAAATCTCTCTACACTCTGTATATTTCTTACTCTCCCTTTTTCATTGTCTCTCTCTCTCTCTCTCTCTCTCACACACACACACACACACTCTCTCGTTCTCTCTCTCTCTCTTTCCCTCTCTCTCATTCTCATTCTATCTATCGCTCAACACAAACACACATTATAGTCATTTCTCATGTCTATCTCTTGTGACACTGTCATCCTTGCATCAAATATCCATTAAGAAGACATAAAACCACTGTTGCTAAGCAGCATCTCATTAAAAGTGATTAATTGCCCCGTCATATTAATTCTAAGCTTTAACTCCAATATACCATTTGCCAATAAAAACGGCGAATGTAATGAAAAGAATCTTTAAGGAAGGTCATGCTATTGAAAAGCGCAAGGATAACATGCATGCCATAAGATACATATTTGAATGTAAGTAGTTTTTAAATTACTTGCTTGAAATACTACATGTCATAATGCATCCATGTATATGAAATTTGTCCTTGAGTTTATGCCCTATTTATGATATCAATTTATTGTAAAAGCCTTTCTCTGGACTCAGTTTGAATAGAAGCATTTCATTAAATATCTACTCCGTTACTTTGTCGACATCTTGATAGAATAAATTAATTTGTTAATTTGAAATGCATATTTTAGTGAAGCTGTTTTGCTAAACATTGCTGACTATTTCAATCGGGAGCCGTGTAGGAGAAAAATCCTCTACAGGTTCGTCGACATCATTGCTCAAGAAGCGAACAAATATGACGTTTTCACACGCACATAACAGAGAGAGAAAGCGAGAGAGAGAGAGAGAGAGACACACACACACACACACACACACACACACGCACACACACACACACACACACACATATATATATATACATTCTTATTTGACGAGAAGGGCATACAAATGACCTTGCATATTATCTTGCCGACATAATTTACGGAGAAAAAAAACCATCATGCATACTAAAAAATGAAAGAAAGATAGAAAAGGGTCTTTCAAATTTAATTTGACTGATATTCATATAATATAATACATTTGCTGCCATACATTTTGCTGACAAATATTCATGGATCTGCTGATATAAATCTTGAATGGGCTGTCACCCCACCCAGCCCCAAGAGATATCCGTATTTTATATCATTTCATCAGTGAGGCAGGTAGCATATAACAACGTGCAATCGCGAGACCGACAAGATTTCATAAAACAGGGCACGTTCGTGTTCATAGTACCCCAAGTTCTTTTTCTTTCTTGTGTATGTGATTTTTGTTCATTTTATTAGACAAAGCAGGTTGAAATTTTAAGAGATGATATTTCTCATGAGGCAATACGGAAAGGATAGGCATAATAAATTGTCTATCTATAGACAAAAGGGTGTGTCAAAGAGTCATTAGTTGAAGTAGCGGTAATTGGAGGGGAATAGGAAAAATAACTAGTAGGAGGAGGAGAAATTGGAGGAGGAAGAGGAGGAGGAAGAGGAGGAGGAGAAGCAGCAGCAATAACAATATCGTAGTAGTCCAACGCCAATACAATTCAAATCATTATTTGACTGTTCGACTAATCAATTTGATTAGAATGGAGGAGTGAGGGGGGTAGTAGACTGCATTTATTGTAGTTAAGTTAACTATTCTTTATTACAATACATTATTTAGTCTTTCAGATCTCGGCCGCACAGAGACGAAAAGAAAGAGAAAAAGAAGGGGAAAAATTGCCACATGGATAGAAAAACTCGCTATAAGTTTTCGTATTTCATGTGACTTTAAAGAGTTTTGCGAAAATTTCTGATTAATTATCTACAACTATATCGAAAATTCGAGTTTTGACCGGAGTATGACGCTGCGGTATCACAAAGTCATCGTGGCTAGGCCTTTTAATGTATTATAATGATGGAAGTTTGTACAGGCTTGAGTATCAAACCCGTGCAACCTGTTTGGAAATAATAGCCTATTCCAATCGACCATAAAACCTATCTAAGCGAGATTGTGTACATAGGCTTTTGGTATGATATTATTTTCATTTCATTTGTGCATTTACGGTAACACAATAATAGATGCTTTGTAGGTCATACTGACCCTTCGCCGACTAAATCATATGAAGCTTGAAATGTGACATTTCAAGTTGGCGCCATTTTTATCGTCACGTGATTCAATATTGGTATACGAGTTATAAGTAAAACAAAACGCTGCCACTGGGCCACTTCAATGATTATTGTAGAATAAAACGGGGTTCAAGTCCCGCCGCGGCACTAATGTCCTTTGGCAAGACTTTAATCCACATTTGCCACTCTCCACCCAGGTGTAAATGGGTACCTGATATCTTGAGCGCTAGTTACTTTGGCAGCTCGGCTACAACCAGGGTTATTTGTGTATAGCGCCATGAGCATCAGAGCCTGGCGGATACCGGCGCTATATAAATATCCATATTATTATTATTATGAAAGACGTTGAATGTCGAAGTATGCGATATGTCACAAATTATAATATTATATTTTTTTATAGTTGGCCTACAAAGTTATAGGATAATTCCATTTCTCTAATTTAATTTAATTTAAAGTAAATTTTTATTTTCTTCCATTTCTTTTTTCTTCTTCTTCATTTAAACAAATACACAGGTGAAATATGTACAAAGATAATGACGAGAACATAACAGTTTAAAAACAAGAGAGAACTCTCTCCAATATCCGGAGCAGAGCATGTCTATCTTTTTCTTACAATCATATTGAAACATGCTTAAAAAGACCTCGGTACGACATCTTTTGTTAAACGCGACTTTTGACCGATATTTTAAACCCATTGCCTTGTTTGAGATGTGATAGAAACAAAGTGATATTTTTTTTAATCAGATTACGTAGACCTGTCGGTCTTATCAGTTTAATTCATCAATATGAAATCGTTTCACTAAGGCGAACCAATTAATCTAATTTACTCAAATGTGCTGAAACGGGGGCAGCGGACTAGATAAAAAAAAACACCTGTGTTATAAGTGGTGCACGCTCAGCTCAATATTCATAAAATTTTGCCAAGAGAGGAGGGCTAGCAAACTTTAGGTTTAATACTACATGTACTACTAATGACAAAGGTGGCTTCTCGTAGCAATCATGCCAGTTGCTCCAACATTATTACACCGGTCACAGCCGCAGGCGCGGATCCAGGGCAGGGGCCTTGGCCCCGCCAAAAAAAAAAAAAAAAAAAGAGAGAGAGAGAGAGAGAAGGAAAAGAAGGGAAAGGGAAAGAAAGCAGAGGAAGCAGAAAAGAAAAGTTGGAAAGAAGGAGATCGGGGGCCAAAAGGGCCTTGCCTCCCAGGCTGTTGCCGTACCCCCGCAAACAAAAAGAGAGAAGGAAGGAAAGGGAAAGAAAAAAGGAAAAGAGGAGATAAAGGGAAGGAAATAAAGAGGAAGAAGAAAAGAAAAGAAGGGGGATATCAGTTGCGATTTTCCCGCCAAGAAGTTGTGGATCGGGGGCAAAGGCCCTTGCCTCTCTCCAAAAAAAAAGAGGGGAAGGGAAAGGGAAAGAGGAGAGCTAAAAGGGAACAAAAAAAGAGGAAGAAGAAAAGAAAAGGGGAGATCAGTTGCGAGACCAACATCCTCCAGATCAGGGGACCGAAGGGCCCTTGCCCGCCCCCCCCCCCAGCAAAATTAAAAGAGAGAGAAAGAAGGGAAGGGAAAGGGGAGCCCACGCCAATTAGTAACCTGCCAGTGTCACAAATAAGGTGTCAAAATAAGCTCATCTGACCGTAATTAGGTGCCTTAAACCCCTGAGCTTCCAGGGGCTCTGCCCTCTGGACCCCACCTAGGGCCTTAAGGCGGCTCCCTGGATGCTCATCTGACCGTAATTAGGTGCCTTAAACCCCTGAGCTTCCGGGGGCTCTGCCCCTGGACCCCACCTAGGGCCTTAAGGCGGGCCCCTGGATGCTCATCTGACCGTAATTTAATGCTTAAAGCCCCTGAGCTTCAGTGAGTTCCGCCCCCTGGACCCCACGCCAATTGGTGACCTGCCAGTGTCACAAAAATTAATAAGGTATACAAATATGCTCATCTGACCGTAATTAGGTGCCTTAAACCCCTGAGCTTCCGGGGTCTCTGCCCCCTGGACCCCACCTAGGGCCCTAAGGCGGGCCCCTGGATGCTCATCTGACGGTAATTAAATGCCTAAAACTCCTGAGCTTTTAGGGGCTCCGCCCCTGTACCCCACGCCAATTAGTGTCCTGCCAGTGTCACAAATAAGGTATAAAAATATGCTCATCTGACCATAATTAAATACCCATACGCCCTAAGCTTCAGGGGCTCCGCCCCTTTACCCTCGCCGGGGCTTTGCCCCTAGGCCCCACGCCAATTTACGCTACGCTCTACCTGATCGTAAATACTTTAGCCTCCCCCATCACTTTGAAAAACTTTCAGCAGGGCCTCCATGTAAGAGTGGTGGTGATGCCGATTTTTTTCTTCTGGCCCCAATTTTGCTCATTACGCCACTGCTTTAGTGGTCACCATTACGTACCAATATTTGGCTTGCACAATTTCAAATTTGGCCCCCTAAGAAATCCTGGATCCGCGCCTGCACAGCCGAGCGGCTAAATTGTGTCGCGCTCTATATAGCAAGATGGGTCAAGTGAATTAGGAACCACAGTTTTATGTGCCTTTTTTTCACTATATATTAGCAACTCAAAATTAGTATTCTAATTAGGAACAGAAACGATTGCGAGCAAACTTTCCAAACAGAAGTATTCTCTCCTGAATGCCAAACTCCTCCCAATAAAATAAGTCACCCGACGTAAAATGTGCTTTATTGAAAACAAAGTTTTCTTGTAAGGGGTACATAATTGAGAGCATTGTCAAGGATGAATATTGGGTTAGAAATCAGACATACAATTTAAGAATTTAAACGTGTTCTTTTTTAATTTCAAAATAAAATGATGTATTCCTTAAAGGTACTGTGTCCCATTTGCAGGCAAAAAAAAATGAAAAGATTGAATTCCAATGGCATTTGAAAGATAATACTAATTTAGAACTTCCTTCAAAATGAAAGGGCTTGAAAATGTCTTTTTGTGGAAATAACGACCATTGGTTGTCGAATCGACTTTAGTAAAAAGTCTGATTTTCAGACCCTTGTACCGAATGGTCGTATGTTTTGTGCTGCGCAAAGATTAAATCAGTTTAATTTTGGCCATTACAAGAAGTGGGTTATTGATGTAGACAAAATAATGCTCATGTACCTTTACATCTCATTTTTTGTATGTTATTACCAAAGAAAAAGAAGTCAATCAGTCACTCAATAGTGTCTGACAGTGAAGTCTAGAAAGTAAATGGGTTTCCTTGCATAATTTGAATACTAAGACACTGCTAATGTCTAAATTTCACAATTTATTCCTGCAAAGTTCAACGGAATTTAATGTTGGCTGCAAAAGGGTTACAGTACCTTTAAAGAAACAATTTTCAATGATGAAAAAGGCCACTTAATAAAGCACAACCGAGCACTTCAAATATGCTCAACCGCCCATGAACTGTAATAAAACGACGGAAAAATAAAAGTCTCTAAGAACGTGATAGCAAAATTACCACCAATTTTTTGGGGGGACATAATTATGCATCTTCAGAATATTTAAATCCGCGATCCTCAAGTTTTGTAAGAGGGCGGAAACATTTTACACTCTATTTGATACATAGTTAATTATTGGGGTGACTAGGTAAGCGCCCCATGTACCCATAATCAACATCTCCTTACTTAACCCATTGCTTACTGGAACCTGGAGGTCCATGTGTCAAGCCTATGTGAATTCGATAAGTCAGTAGTTAGCGGGTTAAATTAATTACGATTGTGAGGAAACTAAGATTATCACGAGTGAAAGAAATTATTCATGGCTTATACAGCAATTTTAATGGGGTTGTCTTGGTAACGATAAGCATGGTTAATATGGGGGAATATAGATGCGACCAAGCGTTCGAAAGACAGATAAATATCATTAATATCCACATAATCACCGGACCAGCACTTTTCCCAGAAAAACAACAATAAATCATCAAAAAGCGCCATCCTGACCTTATGATTCATGACAAATAGAAGGATGATAACATTAGGTGGAATAAATTAAGGGGTAGAAGGGGTTGTTAAAACGGCATGAAAATGTTTTAAAATGTCAAATCCTGTAATTAAACAAAATTTGTTGATATATTTCCACGGTAGACTTTATTTCAATAGTTATGTCTTTAGACAAATGTTAACGGATGCAATATTTTATTCGTTTCCACTACCTACTGTTATTTTTTTCTTTAGTATAGACATGAAATGAAAACGACTTCTTGTCAAGGTGGCTCACTGAAGGCCCTTTTCTCATTTAATTACGATAATAATGAGTATCAATAGTTGGGGTTTGTTCTTCTCCTGATGATGTAAAGCAATGAATACTCTATTACCTCAAGATGAAAAGAGCTACCGTGAAAGCCGCTAAAGCGTTCTTGTAATCCTCCACCCATACCTTCACGAGCGAAGTAGATTATTGTCTATAACCTAAGGACAAGAGTACCACCGTGACGGCGGGACTCGAACCGTGAACCATATGATTCACAGTCCGGTGACCCCTACACCACGGCATATTTACTACACCTGGGTGGAGAGTGGCAAATGTAGATTGAACGTCGACAGTGGGTATTGATCGCATATTCTACAGTAATTTCCGGTTTTCTAATATGATTTTGAATGATGATCATCTTATCCCATTGTGTCTACACATCTCGTATCGCAAATATGAACGGATCGTTTGTGGATGTGTGCTTTTCACGATTGCAATTATCCAACTTGTTTATTTACGTTCTCTCTGGTAATACTCTCCTTTCTCGATGGCATTTCGGAATTACAAAACAATATTCCCTCTCCCCCCCCCCTCTCTCTCTCTCTCTCTCTCACTCACGCACACACACTCACACGCACACACACACACACACACACACACATACCTTCTCTCTCTCTCCCCACTCTTTTTTTTCTCTCTCTCTGTATCTCAAAAAGATGTAATTAATTTGCGAGAGAGATGGCATTCAACCTACTATAATTATGTAAAGCATATCTAATTTTTTTAGTATCCAGTATCCAAGTAGTATCCAGCCCTGCACTCTCTAGATTAATGTCTGAATAATTAATATGTTCATGGACACAGACTCTTTTAAGCCGATTGTCGTTTAATCAAACTTCCAATCAAAGGATCTATTCATGGAAGCGTTTAAATGGAAAACAAAATGGAACCGTTTTTGTGATAGGATAAAAATGGAGCACGGACGTTTCACAGTAGCATTAACGCTTGATTCCTAGATTTAAAAAGCAATGGTATGATTGTTTGTTATCAAAAGGGTTTCCGTGATAGGATGTAAATGGAGCACGTAGTAGCGTTAAAGCTTGAATCCTAGATTTAAGAACAATGGCATGAATTTTATGTTTTGAAAAGGGGGGCAATTATTCCAGTTTGAAGGACGAAAATCAATTGATTCGTCGCGTGTTCATTGACTAATGTCTCTAGAAATAGATAGTTACACCCCTATTTTAAAACTAGGCTAAGAAAACTATTTATTGTTGCCATGGTTATGTTACTTAATATCTGCCATCACGTTCCATTCTGATGGAACGTGAAGTGATTTCAAGAGTAAACATGATTTAGAAAAATTAAAAAATAATATTGAATCATTCTCATTTCACTTTGCTGTGAGCCAAAGTATTCCATCGCAATAAAAAAAAAAAAAAAAAAATCTTCATTGCGCGGTTTATTTCTCGTTCCTAATGTTCTGTAAGCATCTCATGTATCCCCATCTATTCCATCAGTAAAATAAATTTCTTGTAATTACATATCTCTTTCACACTTTCTCTCTTTTCATCCCATTAGTAAAGGTGTCGTGGTAGCATGGTTCGTTCACTTGACTCTCAGTCCAAGGGGTGAGGGTTCGAATCCCAGCCCGGCACTAACGTCTTTTGGCAAGACATTAATCTACATTTGCCACTCTCCACCAAGGGATACACGAGTATCTGGCAATTGCTGGGTTGATAATAATTGCAAATCCCTCAGGAAGAATACCAATGATACTGACAAGGCTAATCGGGGTCAAAATAAATCTTCTTCTTCTTATTGTTATCATTATCATTCTTTATCATTATCATAATCATTATTATCATCATTATCATTATTATCTTTACAAGAATAATTATTTTATTATCATTATTATTATTATTATTATCATCATCATTATTATCATAATTATTATTATTGTAATTATTATTTTCATCAGAATCATCATCACTTTTATCATTTTTACAATTTTCTCTCTATCCCACTTCCTTCGACCTTCTCGGTAGAATTCTTTCTCCTCTATTTCATTTCCATTCTTTCAATAAGCCCCCAGCTCTTTTCTACTCAAATGTTAAAATTGTCATGGCATTACAAGGTTGATTTGTCAATAATCAGCGTACATGCAATGACTTGCCCTGGTCATTATGCTACAATCTTTCGCGGTTTTAATGAATTATAGATTACAAAGAAGTCAAACAGATATGACATCTTGACAACCCTCATCATGTTCATACCATGCATGCCTTCCAGACGTTTTCCATTCTCGAATTCTCACGGGAAATGAAGTAATTTTTCTCGTCATAGCACTCATCATGGGTATTCAAGTGTCGTGCGCTAAAAGCCTTTTTCTTCTTCTTTCTCTTCTCATTTTTCCCACCATAATTTTACATTTTTCTTCATACATCTTCTCTCCTACATACTCCTCGTCTCCTTTTTAGTATTCAATTTCATTTTAATTTCATTCAGCTCCGAGTTAAAGTACATGTACATAATTTAGTTTACATATTAAATCTACATATATTAATCTACATTTGCCACACTCGACCCAGGTGAGGTAAATGGGTACCTGGCAAGAATGCTAGAGCGCCATAATGGCAGCCATGCTAAAGCTGGGGGTAATAGGCCTACTCGTAAAGCGCCAGGAATGTCAAGTCTGACAGACATGAGCGCTATGCAATCACCCACTGTTATTATTATTATTATTAATATGGAAATCAGTAAATTATTTCAAACAGAGCTAGAGCTAAAGATAATCAAAAGCTTGATGCCTTGTGAGTCCTTACATTTTAATACAAGGATAATGAAAAGGGGTTACTGGGATGGAGAACAACGACGAGAAATTGTTCCCTTTTATCTACATTTTGTATTTATCCCTCCATTTTTAGAGGTTTAGTGATTTAGTGGATATGTCACCGGACTGTGAACCACATGATTCGCGTCCCACCGCGGCACCAATGCCCTTTGGCTAGACATTAATCTACATTTGCCACTCTCTACCCAATTGTTAATTGGGTACCCGGTAAGATGCGAACGTAAGTGTGGTTGGATTGGCATGTGTGCGCTTGTAAAATGGCGCCTGGCCGGAATACTCCACAAGGAGCGGAGCGTGTGCACTATCATGTGCGGATTAGCAATTGAATCCAATAACCGGGGTAATAATAATTACCTTGTAAAAGCGCTTAGAAATATAGTATTAAGCGCTATAAAAATGTGAATATGGTATTATTATTGTTGCTTGAGCTCATCTCTCTCTTTGCATCGATATTTCATCTGTTGATTGTTCAATTTGCCTAATTACCCTTAACATCATTATCGGTCTACCGAAAAACTCAACACCACTGTCATCTCGTTGCCATGGTTTCAAATTCATCTCTGTCATCTTCGCTATCATCCACCTACTCACAACCCGGTCCTCCTGACCCTCAAATGTCCTTGGTCGACAGGCAATTGAAAGAATTTCCTCTTCTAATTTGTTAATTGGATCATTTTTTCTTCTTCAATAAACGTCCAAAAGGCAAAGGTACATGTTGATATTTTTTCTCGTAAGCTACATTTATTTGAAAAAGTCGTGCTCGGTTGGAGATGCATAATAAAGTTGCACAATTGTCATTTAAACTTATTGATTTTATATGATTTGTTAAGGGAATATTTCCTCACATCTTGGTATTGTAAGTGTGCGTGATTAACTTTTGTTGAAATACTTGGTATATAAGAGAGTTTTATTTTTTTAATTTTTTTTTAACTTTTTGAAATGGCTCACTAGGACATTTGTTACTTATTTCATTTCGTTTCATAATGTTAATCATTCGGTCTTGACCGCTGTTGTATTTTAAAATCATTTCCACATAAAAGTTATGTGGAATTCTTATATCTTTTACGGCTTTTCACAAGGCCTGTCTCTTCGGCATTTCATCTGAAATTTAACTTTGAAGTTAATTTTCTTATAATATCTAGAGTTTCAAAACAATGAAAAAAATTATATAATCAAGATTTCGTCCTGTCTTCAGCATTTTGCTCTTCTATATTACATCTCCTACGCAATTTTCAAATCTTAAATTTGTGCAACCCTTACAGTTGGTTAAAAATAATAATAATAATAACAAAATTGAATTTATATAGCGCATTTTCCATATATATGTTCAAATGCACTTTACAGTTACATTGTTAACAGAAGAGGTGAGTTTTGAGATATGTTTGAAGGTATTGAGAGATTGCTGGTAACGAAGAGATATGGGTAGGTTATTCTACTGTTTGGGAGCAGCAGTTGTGAAGGCTCTGTCACCAAGTGTGAGTAGAATCTTGGAATACGGATGGTTCAGTGTGATGCCTTGAGAGGAGCGAATTGAGTAGTGGGATGGTTGCCTGATAGTTATGAGTCCAGATAGGTAGGGAGGAGCCAGACCGTGGATGCATTTGAAGGTAAGAAGAAATGTTTTGTATTGAATCCGGGACCTGATGGGTAGCCAGTTCAATCGACGAAGGACAGGTTTCATGTGATTGAACTTAATTCATCTTCCTGTCATGAATCTCCACAGCAAGAATAATTTCTCTCAACTCACTTTCAGATTCTTTCCTCTTCTCCTCCATTTTAGGCAAAGTAACATTTTCTATGGTTGTCAGCCTTGCTGCTGTGTCCGTAGCCGCAGTTTCCACATCGGCTAGCGTCTTACGGATTTCTGCTATCTCATTCTTTATTGATGTTACATTCAAATTAACACTATCGAGTTTCTCTATAATTTTGTTAATAGATTCAATGAATTCAGTACGACTAACAGACTCACCATTCGGCGCCATATTGTCGTTCTTAGAAACAGGGCGTGAGCTTTGTTCTGTGATTTGGGATGCTGGTTTCTGCGCCGCACCTCTGCCAGGTTGGGAAGATGTTAAATCTCGTTTTCCGTGTTTTTGACGAAGAGAATAAGGCTCCCTTTCCAATGGTTTTCTGTTTCGACGATTGCTCATGCTAATACAGATAATTCCGGGTGCAAAACATTACGGATCGATGAGGTTTCGACGGATTTTATTAGCAAGTTTTAAGCGGCACAACCTGTAGCTTTCATAGCGTGACGTCCTCATAGCGTGACGTCCTTCATAGCGTGACGTCCCATAGCGTACTTAGTAATGATTGATAATATTAATGATGATAATACGAATAATAGAAATAATATACTTAGTTATTTAGAATGTTACTACTACTACAATAATAATAATAATGATAATGATAATGATAATGATGATAATGATATTAATGGTGTTGTCATATCGAATTATAAAGTGCAGTTACTATGTAAACATACTCTACTGCGCTGTGGTTTAAAACGAAACTCCATATAGTGATACTTTACATACACACAATCAAACTCTATTCAAGGCAAAGGCTTTTAAAAACAAGTGTGTCTACATATAAAGTGGTTAAACAAAAAGTCACAATATCTTTGCAAATCTTTACATGAGGTCACTCACTGCACAAAACAGATGATAATAAGTACGTGAAACTAGGAAATGTGGAAAGAACAAAATCCACCATCGTCGTGGTGACGTATTTGTTGTCTGCGCCATCATTTCTGTTGACATGTGTGCTTTTATTTTCTTCAAATTGTTCTTATCTCTTCTTTTTCGGCTCACATTTAATATAACCCTTACCCTAACCCTATAGTGGTCCACCAGCGAAATGAGGGTGCAAATGGGGTGCAGATTTGCATCCACCTACGCGTATTTGGCAGAGGGTGCTGCTATTGTAGCACAATTGTACCTTTATTTTTTAGTGTGTACATTCCAATCATTTGGGATGAGAGACGCGGCAATGTATTCGAGAATAGAGCTGGGAAGCGTAGGAAAAGAGTCTTAAAATAATTATTGAAAAAGACATTTTATACAATACGTCACATATACTCCGTTTCGAGTGAAATAAATTTCATTCCATGTCAGGCCTTATGGAACAACCATCTCAGTTTACATACGATCACAAACTTCTGATGAAAATGTTACATTACTTTATCAGGTAATCATCAATATCACTTTTCATACAACACCTACGTAGATCCTTGTCATTTCATTGGAGGATTGTTGGTCACATGATATTCAATAAGTAATACTATTGCACGACCGTGCATTTTTGGTTATATGCAGACTGCGACGCGTACGTACCTCTCTGCCCTGCACGTATCCCATTGTTATTAGCTGCGCGCATCTGACGCGGAGGCAATCTGATTGTAATCGAGAAGGCCTGACTCCGACTTTAATTTATCTTTAATATAAGGAGCAAAGGATAATTTGTTGAAAGATGTTGTATAAAACAAATAATGAATGTTTTTCATTCGTTCAATAGTGCAAATATTTTCATTCGTTGAAAGATTAACGTTAACTCATGAAAATATTTGCACTATTGAACTCATAAGCATTCATTATTTGTATAATAATCATTATTTAACACAACGTCAACTTACAAAATTTCTCATTTGAAAATTTGTAATTGTAAGGTGTTCATGTATATAAAGCTGATATTAAAAAAAGTTATTTTGCTTTTTGCTTTCAAACCGAAAGAGATTAATTCTATAGTTATGTTAACTTAACCGAAGTGAACAGTGAAGAATAGTATCAGTTCCGGTTTCCAACTTATTGTTTCATATATTTCACTTGTTTACATTTTACAATGTTTATTAAATGGTACTAACAAACATTAGTTCTATTATCAAATACAAGTACAGAAAATAAGTACCTTTGCATGAAGTGTTAATTGAAAAGTTAGAACTACAACGCTTGTAAATTATAGGCCCCAAATGTTATATTTATATAGATATCTATAGAGATTTATACATTATTTAAAAACATATGGTACGAGCAATGCGTGATTGGTCATTTGTATATTGAGACAAACTTAACGTAAATAAAAGTAATAGAATTCACATTTTAAAAAGCCATTAGATGTTAGCATCACAATATCAAAGATTTCACATCATTTGGATAAATTTGCATTTGCTGTACACAATGGAACAACTACTGCTACAACAACAACAACATATAAAAAAAAGTCACATGCAGTTAACAAATAAATCATTCATGCCCCTTGTATATTTGATTTGTTTTTCCTTCGAAACTTAAGAATGAAAGGTGGGCTTGTTGAATACTTTTAGATGTAAGCTTTGATATGTCTCATTCTCAAAAAAAAGTGATAGGGACAAATCGAGTTTTCACGTACTTAAATAGAATACAAAACTTGGTAAGGGTATTAATAATTTAGTTGTTAACTGTATATTGATGTCAGCCATTCAACATTTCAGAAATAAGCTTCGGAACAAGAATTACACTATAGAAGTTGACCATGTCAGGGGCGGATCCATAATCGTTAGAAAGCGGTAGACGGGACTGTTTTTTTGTTTCTTCTTCTTCTTCTTCTTCTTCTTCTTCTTTTGAGTACCATGACCTTGGGAATCCGGTCGTTTCTCGGGAGAGGGAGAACATGATAAAAGTCACCCCACCACTTTCAACCCCTTCTCTCCCCACTGCTTTCAATTTTCTTTTGGTTGCCTTTTTGCCCTTTTTTGTCACACGGTCGTACCCTGTTGATCTGCCAATGCACTAGTCAAAGCATAAAACGCACAACTCCTCTAAGATACTTAAGCTGTAATGAGTTTGAATGAATATCAATAAGAACTTTACCTTTTCGTAGTTGCTGCAGGACGGCAGGATCTGCGACTCGTGTGTCCTTCTCAGCCCGACGAATCGATTGAAGTAATCTCTCGTGCCGATGAGTTTCCAGTGCCTCACACAGCGCTTCAAAAGCTCTCGGCCCGCATGAAACCAGCAACTCAATTAAACGATACGCTTGCTTCCCGGGAGACGGTTGCTTGGCAACGTCCTTCAGCAAAATGATTGGAAGAACCCTTCTTTCACGTTGTTGGTCGTTGGCGAGCGATCTCGCGATCTCTCTCGCGTTGACCTCCTTTACGATGTCGTCGATTTGTTTCAAGAGGACGAAACGGTGGTGGGTCTCCATTTATAAGTAGATCTTGTGGAAGAAATCAATCCTCTTATTCAAATAGAATTTTTTTTCTTCCAACGACTGCTTGATACTTTTGTTTGAATCGTCAATGGATTTGGTAGAAGGACAGTTGCTGACAAGTGTTGTTGTCGTAGTTCGTCTAAATTAACAGAAGGCTGATAAATTGGCGTTCTTTAAAAGAGGAAGGCCTCTGGTTGAAATTGAGCCTCCTGCATAATTACCACCGAGGAGTTTCGTAACGTTTCTCCATTTATTCCAATTGCGAATATTAGTCAATGGAGAATTGTTTCGCCCATAAAATTATTGGGGCCTTGGCACGTCTGTAAAATCTAAAGTTAATTAGCCTATAATGAATTTACAAATACTTGAATTGCCCTTCCTATCAGTATCGCGTGGCTATTATCAGACACAAATAATATATTGAAAATCTGCATGAGACCATTTCTGTAGCATTTAACATTATTATGTTCCAGATATAAAAAGTGATCAAAACTACGTTCCACTGCCAGTTGCTCTCCGTTGGTGATTTTCGTAGTGATATACCGCAATGGTGCTGGTCCACCTCGTCTCTCGGATAGGACAAGAATTGGGTTATTTAACTCTCATATCAAAAGATTTGTCTCAGATGGTGAAATACGCCGGGCTGCGAAGTCGAGATATATTTCAACGCTTCCATCGATACTGGTGTTTTAAACCTGGTGGTTGTTTAGAGACGCCATGCTCAAATGGTTCACGTCCTGCGATTCATAACTTGCAACGTGCACGTGTGCCACCGATAATGCGATTCGCGATGAAAATGTACGGATGAGGATCGAATGTAACATACCATTACACCAGCTGGTATAAAACTGTTCACGAATTACACGTCTATCAATTATTAACTTGCAAATAGCTCTTCATCGTGCCACGCTATATACATGCGTTTTAGTTACGTCCTTCCTTGCAGTATACTGGATAATAATTCATGATTCATATTGTCTCTACACCTCTCAAGTTCAACAATAGCAAGGGTAATAATATAATATCAAACTGGCCGCATCATAGTGTAATAGAAATGAGATGCAGTATCGAATATAATTCAGTATTGTTATACGAAGCCGTGGGGAGGGTCGGTCGGATAGCGTATACTATAGGCCAATATTAGTTATAGAATTATCGTGCTCGGTTCATGGGTACCTTCGTTATGCGCCTATGTTGCTTACTCACCAATGTCTTAAAGGGAATATTAAACATCGTATATATTTAAGGGGTTTAACTATAGTTTCAAATTTATTTAAACTGCCTTTGAAAATATATTCCTTCATAGTTGGTTTAAACAGAGTATTGTGCTTCCTTATTTTCTGTGTGTATTTCGGGAAATGCTTCAGATTTCCTTTACTCCTTGATTGTCTTTATTTGTAATCTCGACTGAATGCCCAAATCACTTTAAACGAATGTCGTATAATTATTAGATCCAACAAAGCGTATGACATAACAGTGATGAATATTTAAAATCGAATTGTTTCACTACCTGATACTTTATTTAATATGTTATTAAAGTGAAGGTCTCCCTGGTATGAAATTTATGATTAAAGCAGAAGGTGGGAGAAACGGAGCAGTAAAAGTTTGAGTTTTAGAAATCCATAACTTTCTTGTAGGCTTTGGAAAATGTAAATGTATACATCGTAACAGAATATGTGTCACCTTATCAGTCAAAATTTAGTGGTATCATTATAGTCTTGATACCTAGCTCCTCCCAATGGGGAACGATTCTTTTTAGAAAATGAAAGATAGAAAGGGGATAGGGAAGGAGGAGCATGAAAGATAGATAGATAGATAGATAGATAGAGTGAATGGGGTAGGGGAGAAGAGGGAGAAATAAAACAATTTCAGGAAATGATACAGCCCTCTCCAAGATCATCCACCCATATCGTCACTTGTTTATTACCTTGCATTACGTCAACCTATTATTTTAACTTGAAAGTAATTATTTCAATCATGGTGTATCGTGGTTACATCTCAGGGAGAAGCTCTCAAGTAAATGAGTGCAAAATGCATTGGAGAGATAAATTACCCTCCTTGTTTTTTTACCATGAAACCGTCAAAGTATTCGGGATTTCAATCACTGTTTGTCTCGGTTTCAACCACAACTAGGAAGTGGTTTCCGAGTGGTGGAAAGACTACAACATAAATTGCATTTTTTTTCAACGGCAAGCTGAAAAACGAATTGTGCAAAAACGTATTACGCCAATCCTGGTATACGGCTTTTCATATATTTTTGGTATTCATTGTTATCTAATCCATCAGTGTTTGATGCAAGCTCTCATCTCATTTTCTACTCATCCTCTTTGACACAATACGATGCAATACGGCCTTGACTATCGTAGTTGATGAAATTACCTTTCCATTCAAGAGGATCAACTGAATTTATTAAATGGATAGACAGTAATGGATGGAAAATGCTTTACTTACATTTATCCCTGTCCTAAACGTAACCTGGGAGACCAAATCCAATCAAAAAGCTCAGCTAAAGGCCACTAAAGGCCGATATCTCTCGTAAGAGAGAGAGAGAGGGAGAAGAGAGAGAGAGAGATAATGGAGAGAGAGAGAGAGAGGACAGAGAGAGAGAGAGGGGGAGATGAGAGGAATATATCGTCTGCTGGCATCCGGAATGGCATGACTTAACTCGCTTTACAATTAACGCCCTTCTGGCTCTCAGCTAATGATATTGTGAAACTGATATTCTTGAGGACAGAAGGACGTTCATGTTTCACGTTTGATTTACACGTCTGCACATATTTCCCATAAGCACACCCATCCACACATACCGAAACACGCACACACGCACACCCACACATACACACACACACGCGCGCGCACACGTACATGTATACACAATTATTTATTTAAAACCTTATTATCAAATCAATAGTAATGTGTTCATGAAAATACATGTTAAAAAAGATGATACAGAAACCAATAAATCAAATCAAATAATAGCTATTATCATAAACTCGGTTCAAATGACATCAAGTTCCAATATTAAGGGAATTAAAGTGTTATGTTTGTTAAATTCGTTACCCTCAGATAATTATTATCTGAAATTACCCTGATAGCAGACTGACGTCTTAAAGACGTCATAAATTGGTCGTAAAGTGGTAAACACGTCGTACGTCGTATGGACGACGTCATAACGACGTCATTATGTCGTCTTCAAAAGACTATTTTTTCCAAGATAATTTGTGTCGTATTGACGACGTCATTACGACGTCGTTATGACGTCTTTAAAAAAACTATTTTTTCAAGATAATTTTTGTCGCATTGACGACGTCATTACTACGTCATTATGGCGTCTTCAAAAGACTATTTTTCCAAGATAATTTGTGTCGTATTGACGACGTCATTACGACGTCGTTATGACGTCTTTAAAAACTATTTTTTCCAATATAATTTGTGTCGTATTGACGACGTCATTACGACGTCGTTATGACGTCTTTAAAAAAACTACTTTTCAAGATAATTTTTGTCGTATTGACGACGTCATTACGACAACATTTTGACGTCTTTAAAAGACTATATTTTCCAAGATAATTTTTGTCGTATTGACGACGTCATTATGACGACTTAAAAGACTATTTTTCTAAGATAATTTTTGTCGTATTGACGACGTCATTACGACGTCGTTATGACGTCTTTAAAAACTATTTTTCAAGATAATTTTTGTCGTATTGACGACGTCATTACGACAACATTTTGACGTCTTTAAAAGACTATATTTTCCAAGATAATTTTTGTCGTATTGACGACGTCATTATGACGACTTAAAAAGACTATTTTTCTAAGATAATTTTTGTCGTATTGACGACGTCATTACGACAACATTATGACGTCTTTAAAAGACTATTTTTCCAATAAAATTTATGGCGTAATGACGACGTTATTACGAAGTCATTATGACGTCTTTAAATGACTACTTTTTCCAAGATAATTTTTGTCATATTGACGACGTCATTACGACAACATTTTGACGTCTTTAAAAGACTATTTTTGCTAATATAATTTTTGTCGTATAGACGACGTAATTATGACGGCTTGCGAAGACTATTATTTGTCATTAATTTTTGTCGTATAGACGACGTTATTACGACATCATTATGACGCGTCTTTAAATGACTATTCTTTCCAATATAATCTTTGTCGTATTGACAACGTTAATTTGACGTCATTATGACGTCTTTAAAAGGCTATTCTTTCCAATGAATTTTTGTCGTATGGACGACGTAATTATGACGTCTTTCGAAGAATATTAATTGTCATTAATTTTTGTTGTATGGACGACGTTATTATGACGTCTTTAAAAGTCTATTTTCTTCCGTAATAATTTTTGTCGTGTGGACGATGTCATATGACGTCTTTCAAAGACTATTATTTGTCATTATTTTTTGTCGTATGGACGACGTTATTACGTCATTTGACGTCTTTATAAAAAAAAAGAGAACAGTAGAAACCAAAAGAAACCATTAGGATCAAATATGAGCATTTGTCACTGAGTAAATAGGGCAATTATCAGAGGTGAAAATGGGGAACTTCTTTGCCCCCCCCCAATCATTAGTCATTATACCTTTAGAAAGGTATCAAAACTGAATGCCTCCTTACTTCTTTATCAATCGGGTAAAATGGACATCGTCACCTTCATTAGTACCTGATGCCAGTATTCATTCTAGCCCATCAATTTTAGTCCTGTTTTAAACTCGGCCTAAGTGGCTAGATTTATTCAAATGTCAATCTCTTTACTCCATTAAAAAGAAAAAGGAAAAGAAATCATGTCATCAAAACACGTTTTTATTGACTGGGGTAATTTTTTTATTTAGTATGTGACGTAACCACGGTAATTTGTACCAAAAAAACAAGAGCGGCTCCATTAATCAGTAGACAAAGTAAAATCAGGTCGATTTCTATAGTCAGGTTCGTCTTCCATGTCTTCCATGAAGTTTATGTAAACAAGCCTTTGCCGCTCAACTTAATTACCTCCTGGCACTTTCATTAGATAAAGGAGATACCTACGGTTATTTTATATTTCTTCGTCATTTACATAATTATATATATATATATATTGGAATCAAGTTAGATAAATAACAATGAAATAAAATAGAGATATAGAAAATGAATTTTTTGTGGGGAGCAAATTGATGATAAGTGGAAAAGATATGGATAGAAGAACAGTAATTAAACCGCTAAACAATAAAATCTGAAAGGGTTATGGGCCGTTTGATCAGCTGTCTTTATTTCATCAAGATAGTCTACTAATTACGATAGCTCACTATCATCAAACTTATAGTAATGTTAATTTATAATTATTCAATCAATTATTTTACAAATAACTGCCCGAAGAATCTACATTGTTTATTAATTGATACATTTAGTGTCTACTCTCTTAAAAAGCCATGATGGCATACATCCATATCATTCCTAAGTTCAATGGTACATGCTTCCAAAGAGAATATAACTTAATGAATAAACAAAATTACAATATTTACACAATGAAGTTAAAGTTTTGAAATATTTTTAAATGACTCTTTAAAAAAAGAAAACACATACAAATTACTACAGAAAATTAAGAATATTGCACAAATATTGTCTAAATAGGTTCTACAGTGTGAGTCAAAAAAAAGTTTACACCTAGAAAATTGCTAATTATTTTAAAAATCATCTATGAACAGTAAATTATTATACATCTAATGAAAGAGCGTTTTATCCCAAATCATTTAGTATAATTTTTGTGTGGTATGTGTTCACGCTTGGATGAACAGGAGGCATTGTTTGCGAGAGTGCAAAAATCATACAATGAAAGACATATTACATAACTTATAACCCTGAAACATAAAATATTTTGATTCAAATTGGAATGTAATGGTACGAAACATTGCAAATAAATAGAATAGAAAGGATACATATTGCAAGTCAATGTATATCTATTACGTTTTAATGAAATTCAAGAGTATTGGAATTACTGCAATATATATACCGTGGACTTGCCCATAAACATGATTTAACCTAGTCATAACATGAAAATGATGATTGCATTCCATGATTTACCATTGAACTCTACACTACACGTAGTGTAGAGTTCAGTGTGATTTACCCTTATTCATGTTGCTACAGAATAATGGAATTTTGTCACCTGTGAAGAGACGTTTGGCATTCCATAAGACCGACTCGTCCCACTAAGTGTCGGATTAATTGATAAACAGTGGATGGGGGTTGGGGGAGGGTGGGCCTTTCCATTGTTGTTGTTGGTTTTGTTGTTATTTATCAATTATCATTATTATCATTTTTATTGTTCTTTTTTTTTTAATCATCATCATCATCATTATTACTTTTGTTGTTGTTATCACTAAATTATTATTATTCTTACTGCCGTCATCATTCGAAATGAATATTGCGTTTTGGTCAAAACATAAATTCCCAAAATTCTGACTCAGTATAATCAAATCAGTTACGCAAAAAACATAAACAAAGAAAGAGAAGTGTTGTATGGGTGAATTCTCGGTCATTTACTCTATTCACCTGCTACCATTACGCCATGTGACCAAGCGCGTCATTACTGATATAGGGCTACAGCTAGCGTGACTAAATTGATGAAATCGAGTAATTCAATTTTGAAATAGTTGAGGAAATCTGCAATTGATACAAACAATATACAGGATCTGAAATAGTATAGAAATATAAAACACCTACAAAAAAAGCCCCATGGAACTTTGGCATGGTTAAAGGGTATCGCCGAAAGATACATAGATAAAGTGTATAAGCTCTTCTAATTCTGATGACGTGTAAATGTAATGTGATGTAACCTTGAACATCGTAATAATAGACTGACTCATTACGCTCTTAATTCAATATCAGTAAATAGTGCAGCGTCCCGCATGGTTGGATATCGATGGAAAAGTGTCTCCGTGTAAGGCCATTATTCATTATCGAAGCCATTTTTTTTAGGAAGATGGTGCCGCTTATGAAAAAAAAGTTATTTTGACCCAAGAGGAGTATGATGGTTTATATTTCCTTAGGTGTGTAGATCTACAGGTCCTACAGCAATGCCACCTCCTTTCCTGCCAATGTTGTTTTTATGTCTCTTTATCTACGGTACCGGGCAGATAAATGAAATGAACTGATCAATCATACTGTTCACGACTGTTCCGTGAGGATGAACGGAGGAAACGAAGTTTTGTGCAATAGTCATGTCCCACGCATCAATGAAAGCCACAGAAGGAAAATCGCTGAAGAGCGCCCTCAAGGAGAGGTCCAACGATCTGATATACCATTCACTGTTTTGCAGTTGATAGATGACCTGACTGTGCTCTCTCGTGTTAGCACTTTTAATAATCACCAACGTTCTTGGACTTCTGGCGTGTAGTCTACGAACAGCGTCTTTGATGTCTTTCATCCTCTGCTCGTACAGACTTAGGGGGAAAGTTGTAAAATGCTGAGAAAGGGAAAGGAGGATAACTGACCGATCATCCACTTTCAAATCGTCTAGTTCGTTGACGATGTAACTTGCAGTGTCTCTTTTTGTCATCAACGTGGGACGGAGAGGAAACCCATGAGCGTTGAAATGTACCGAGATATTCCGCTTTGCGTCCTTTGCGGTCAAAGGACCCGACCTTGCTTGGCTAGCAAATTCAGGTTTCGAACCTACTAGGTCGGGTCGGTAATGCAGGGAAAGATATTCATACAGCTGCCGAGATGTTGAGTCACCGTATATATGGATATCCTTGTTGCGGAGACACTCCAAAGCAGAGTTCTTGCTGAATCGGCGGATGTGACATTGGTCGGAGTACCATATGTTATGATGGTAAAACCCTGATGGAACATTGTTGTAAAGATGCTGTCCCGGTAAACAAGATGGAAGCGACTTTTGATAAGATTCCTGGGCAAGTTGCCAAACTGCATTTAATCAATTAAAGATCACCATACACGGTTATGTTATGAATATTCAATGTGAAAAATATCAAGATAAACCCATCAGAATACCGTTTTGATCATTCGATTCTATCAGAAAACCGTCTTCAAGGCAATGGACAGGCATGGGGAAGTTTGAGCGGTGTGGTGTATATGACAACATATTGCCAATGAGACTGAAAGCTCAAGTAGGCCTATAGTTTAGCCTATACCAGATGATGGTCAGCCCGCTAACATTTTATGGAGGAGAGACGTAAGCAGTAAAAGAAGATCATGTGAAGAAGCTGGAAGTTGTAGAGGAGTCTAAGAGGAGTGAAAGGAGTAACAAGAATTGAGAGGAGGTGAAACTGTGAGGTATGAAAGGAAATAAAAGTGATAAGGGAGAATTTTCGAGAGCAGACTGAGATGGTAGAGTCACGTGAAGAGGAAAGGTGAAGATAAACTAATTAGATGGGCAGCAGAGAGAAAGGAGAAAGAAAGGAGAAAAAAAGGAAAACACAGGAAGAGGTAGACTGTATTAAGGAAGACGGTAGAGAAATTGACTTGGAAATGGCTACAGATAGGACGAGATGGACAACGGTGACGAGAACACCCGACCCTTCCCCCATAGAAGGGACCCACGGGCAGATGATGATGAATGCTCTTAGAAAATCTATTTATACATTCAAGTGTGATTGGGTAATTATACTGCTCAGTAGTCATCACTTAACTGTCGGAAACCTACGGCGATTCAGTCGGACCTTTTAACCTTTAACTTGTTTGAAATACAGTGATTGGATTCTAATAAATGCAATTATTCAGGATAGTCCTCACATGAAATTCACCTGAAAATGATGATTCAGTTATGACTATTAAAGGGAAATCCAACCCCTGTAATAAGTTCATTTCAATGAAAGCAGAAAAATAAGAAAAACAGAATGGCGAAAGTTTGAATTAAATAGGACTAGTAATAAGAAAGTTATGAATGTTTCAAATATGAGATCACTAAGTCCATGCGAATCTCAAATTGGCAGTTTGGTCAGTGGATTGTGACGTAGTCCCGGATAACTTTCCCGTCTGTCGTGTACAAAAGTATCATCGATTTCTGTTTTTCTCCTTAGCGCCTTCTCCCTTAGGGCACTACCCAAAATATATTATGGATAGCATATTATTATAGGTCCTCTAAAGACAAAAGACCCTCCTGATTAGGCCGATTCATACATTTGTGAAAAATTGAAATGTTAGTCATGTAGTGTGTTGGAACAAATGGGAAAGTTGTCCGCCACTACATCACAGAGAAATTAACTATTCAGCCAATTTGAAGAGCCCATACCTGTAGTAATTACAACTTTAAACAATTCATTACTTTCTCATAATTTGTCCGATTTCATTCAAACTTTCACCAGTCTGCTTCTCTGATTTTTTCTGATTTCCTCCAGAGTAGTTTCTATATCCAAGAACAGGTTGGATTTTCCTTTAAACTGGAAAAAACGTTTGTGCGATCGTTCTGTACGTACCGTCAGTTTCATCGGTAACGTTTAGCTCCGGTGTCAGGATTGTTATCGGTAGTTTGTGTCTAAAAAAGGAATGTCAGTAAATAAGTGCAAGGAACGTAATGACGTAAAAGAGAGGCAGTATTGCTTCAAATACAAAGTTTACTATTATAAAAAAAAATTCTGTCTTTTTTCACTGATTGAATTTGAATTAAAGATTGATTATTTCGGCAAGTTTAGACATGCCCAAATGCCGTATCTTCTGTGGGGTTGGAACGGGTGATGTCACTTAAAGGGATACTTGAGTTTTTTTTGCAGAGGGCGCTACACAAAATAATCGAGTGACAAAATTGAAAGAATATACAATTTAAATGACAAAATCATGTTTGTTTGATCAAAATCGGTCCAGAGACGGCTGAAATATCCATAAATATAACCATTTCTAATATTTGTAGTGCCCCACAAATATTCAGTAATTTTGAACCAGCCGTTGAAAAACGAGATAGCGCCTTATACGTTTTATTCCAGCCAATGGCAATATTGGCTTTTTGTTGGCTTTTTTGTGTTGGTTATAATACGCGCAACCAGCCGGCCCGTGTATTGTTATTATTAATTAATTATTAATTAACGATCACCGTATTTTTTTTAAAAGTGGAGCTGAATTTGTATGATCGTATTCAATCTAAATTCACACATTTGGGGGTCTAAAATTACCTTCATAGCAATTTTAGGTTCTAAAAGGGCACTAAAAATGTCATAAATAAGAATAAGAGCAATAACCATGCACTTTGAAGGCATTTGCAGTATTAAACAAGAACTCAACTATCCCTTTAAATATCGAAGTTTCATGCATCCTACATTTGTACATGTGGAATAAGATAAAAAAAGTCTTTGAAGAAATCAACACGAGGTAAATATTTCAATGCCCTATTGTAAATCCCATAGAAATCATATTCGGATTACGTAATACATCAATGCAATGTTTGCATATTTCAATAGACCATTAGATCGATATCATGGACCAATCACAACTCTGTATCTGCAAGAGCTATCTAATATAACAAAACGTTGATTGTCATGTGACAACTTTTCAGCCAATAGGATACTCCCTATTAAATCAATACCCTATTTTATAATAATGAAATGTCCTTTTATAGCGCAGATACCACACAAAATACTCTACTGCGCTTAAAGTATCATATTATTACCCCGGCTGTAGTTGAGCCACCCTGATAAGGAATTTCTCCCTATCATGTAATACTACACCTATGTTGAGAGTGGTAAGTGTAGATTAATGTCTTGGGAAAAAATTACAAACATCTCTCTTATACCCATTTAAATGCCACCTAGCATCATTTTAGTTGTTCCACACACTTTGTCGATACATAAAAAATAAACTTACGTTTTGAAAACATCATACTCCCCTTTCTTGAGTGCACCTAAGGTGTAATTGGAAGACAACGTCTGATGTATCTGATATGAGAACCAGTCCTTGCAGGTGAGTTGTTTATTAGAGGGCGCTACACAGAACCAGGGGTATCCTGTTCGTTCATCCGTGTAGTTACAAAGCGATTTCTGTCAAATGAGAAAAATACTGTATTAATGAAGCATAAAAGACATATTTGGCGAGGACAGTTAATTGGCTAGAAGGAGATCAATGCCTCTGACAATCGATGCTTCTGACACCGGCATTCAAATGAAGTGAGTTTCGGCATTGAGGGCATTTTAAAAAACTTTTTAAGGTAAAAATTAAAGCCATGTAGACCCCAGTGCAATCAGCATTGGATGTACAGGCATGTATCCATTTGTCATAAGACAATGAAAGACAGAGTCAGTCCTCAAGCCCCTGTTCCAACAAGTTGGTTGTGAAATAAGTTAACCTAATCTTCAAGGTTCAAAGCCAAATTAGCACCAACTAATGATACAGAATCATATTTTTGTTACCTGAAATAAATGTATTTTTCCCCCTTTGGATACAAAGTTTGTAGTTGCGTTTACTGAAAATTAAATTTAAAAAAATCAAATTGTGTATCATACATTGGCGATGACTTTGAGAAGGCATATGACATCTTCGTTGACATCCGTCGAGTTCACCTTCTTGGAGTAGCGGCCGCGGAATACAGTTCTTCCGGGTTCAATGTTTCGGATCCTCTGTAGAATGTCTATGGCCTCACGGGGGTGCACCAGGGTCACAATGACCCTGACCTTGCCTGGCCATCGGAGTGTGACTTCAGCGGAGTACGTGCCATTTCTGAGGTTATTTGTGACGTCAATGCTTGAAGACGAACTGGTCTCTTTCGTGTAGAGCTTGACCCGGAAGTAGTCGCCACCTGAACGCTTGGGGACGCCTTGACCATCGCGGGCGATGATGCGGATCTGTATGACGTCATTGACCTTATACGTACCCCTCGCACTGACCACCTCGGCAGTTGAGTAATTGCTTGTGCATGAGATGCAAGGCTGAATAGGTGTTTGAATTTTGGTCGTAGCCGGACGTGGTGTCTCTGGTCTCGTGGTGTTTCCATTTGTCTGTCTCCCTTTGATGCTTGACTTTGTTACTGTCTCTTTCCCTGTCCCTGACTTGAAGATCTGCGATTAAGAAAAGATTGATAAAATCGAAAATTACCCATTGAACTTGCCCTTATTAGATACTGTACACAAGTGATACAATTTTTATTTCATTTATTTTGCCATCTCTACCCACCTCCTCTGCCTGGTTCTCTTGTACTCTTTCGCTCTGTCGGCATCATCATCGTACAAAACTGATTTCGTGAAACTTACCCAACTAATGCCCCCAACTTTTGAAGTACTCAAAAAGTGCCCCTTTTTCCAAAGGGAAAAAAATCCCTTTTACTTCAGATAATTGCCCCTTTTTCTTTCCAATAGGTGCCCGTTCCACATTCTTATAAGTGCTCCTTACCACCTCTGATAAGTGCCCTCTTCACCTCTGATAATTGCCCCCTTTTTGACAATGCCCCTCTTCCGTTCTAATTAGTGTCCTTTTTCCTTCTGATAAGTGCCCCTTTTCCTTTTGATAAATGCCCATTCCCCTTCTCATAATTACCCCTTTTCACCTCTGATAAATACCCCTATCAAAATCTGATAGGTGCCCCCTTTCCATTCCCATCAGTGCCCCTTTTCATCTCTGGTGAGTGGCCCTTTTCAGGCTTGAGCAGTGCCCCGTTTTTACAGCTGATAAGAGCCCCTTTTACTTTGACACGTGCTCCTTTTATTTTCTAATAAGTACCCCTTTCCCCATTTTAATAAGAACCCCATTCTCTTCTCATAAATGTCCCTTTTCATCTCTGATAAATGCCTCTATTAAAATCTGGTAGGTGCCTATTTTCACTTGTAATAAGTGCCCCATTTCCATTCTCATTAAGTGCCCCTTTTCACCTCTGGTGAGTGCCTCCTTTTTAGGTGCAAGAAGTGCCCCTTTTTACCTACGATAATTGCCCTTTTTACTTTCACACATGCTCATTTTCTTCTCTAATGAGTGTCCCTTTACATGCCCGTAACATGTGCTCCTAATTTAAAGCGACTAAGAGCAACATTTTCTCGAGCCCCCCCCCTCCCCCCCACACAAAAGCTCACTTGCTACGCTCTCTCGCATTTATAGTTGATGTAATTATGAAACTCATTAAAGGTCTGTTCAGTCTTTCATGATGAGATTGTGCTTAAAACCCTATCAGGATTGGGTTTGTCCTCTTTTATGCGACCTCACAAATCCTACAATTTTTGCTCGCTCGTTTCGCTCTCTCGAAATGAATGTTCTGACCATCACACCCAGCTGCAAATAATGACGCTTAAGAAGTATCTTGGACCATGTAAAGGGTGTAACAAGCAGGGGCGGCGATTTCTTTTCATGACCGGGGGAACAAAATGCGAGGGGCGAGGGAGCAGTGGCGTAATGAGCAAAAACTTTTTTTTTTTGGGGGCAAAACAAAAATCCGCATCACCACCACTCTTACATGTAACATGCAGGCCCCGTAGAACATTTTTCAAAGTGGGGGGCTAAAGTATTTACGATCAGGTAGAGCTAAGCGAGCGAAGCAAGTGGAGCGTAAATTGACATGGGGTCCAGGGGCAAAGCCCCGTGGGTCAAGGGGCGGAGCCCCATGAAGCTCAGGGGTTTTAGGCATTTAATTAAGGTCAGATGAGCATCCAGGAGGCGGAGCCCCCGGAAGCTCAGGAGTTTTAGGCATTTAATTACGGTCAGATGAGCATATTTTGAAACCTCATTTGTGACACTGGCATGCAGGTCACTAACTGGAGTGGGGTCCAGGGTGCGGAGCCCCCAGAAGCTCAGGGGTTTTAGGCATTTAATTACGGTCAGATGAGCAACCAGGGGCCCGCCTTAGGGCCCTTGGTGGGGTCCACGGGGCAGAGCCCCCAGAAGCTCAGGGAAAAAATCATGCCATTTCAGCATCATTTGTAAATTACTGGTATCGAGTTAGAGATAAACCACGTTTGAATTTTATTTGGGGAACTGCCCCCTCCCCATCAGGACGCAAGTGCGAGGGCATAGTGAACGAGAGGGGTGAAGGTGACGGAAGTGACTACCCCCTCACAGGCTTTTGAAGTTTGTTTCTATTAAAAAATTACATTCCTTAGCAAAACTATAGTATAAAAACAAGCAATATACTTTTTTCACACTTCACTTTTCTACAATATTTACTTGGACATTTTGAAGGATATTATGCGAGGGAGCGTATAGCTCCCGAGTGAGAAGATTTTTGCATTTTTATTTGTCTAAACGCTGCACTCTTAGGCCCTCCAAAGCCTAAAAGTGTGATGCAGCCTTTAGTCAGTATTTGCTATACATTTTTGTGTGTGCACTTTTTCAAACTTTCAGGGGGGACGATCCCCCCTAAAAAAATTGAGGGGGGACGTGTCCCCCGGTCCCCCTGGGATCGCCGCCCCTGGTAACACGTGTTGAAATCATCCCTGATAATGTCTTAATCACAATTGAGGGGTTTATACCAATGTCTAAACATTTTATATTTTCGTTTTGAGGTTTCCCTTTGTAAGTGCTCCTTTTTTCCCCAGAAAGTGCCCTTTTTGATGGAGCCCCCTCCCCCATTTTTTTGGAAGACCTCCGCTGCCCCTGAGATCTCTTTAGGTGGGAAAAGTACACAAAAACAATAAAACAAAAAGTAATAAAAACGACTCCTATTTTTAATGTACAGTGCGTATTCAAAAAATATACCCAACTTTGGTATAGCTCCTAATTAAAAATGATAGCTAATGAGTTCTTGCAATCTATTTCATGGTAAAGAGTAACTTGATTTTTGTCCAATGATACCATATTCATAATGTTTCTACCACGGGTGACTGAGCACCAATTGCCTTGTACCAAGTTTGGGCTGATGAAACGAATGTGGGTCAAGCCACATGTCGTTTTTGGTCTTAAATTCCATTAAAAGTAAAATTCTACCTCAAGATTCATCGTTTCATTTATTAAAAGGATTAAAGATATCTAATCTTCCACAGGACCTTGTTTTAAACCATAGTACAGCCTTAAAGGTACTATGTCCCATTTGCAGGCCAAAAAAGTGAAAAGGTTAAATTCCAACGGCATTTGAAAGACAATACTAATTTAGAACTTCCCTAAAAAGGGGGCTTGAAAATGTCTTTAAGTGGGAAAATAACGACTATTAGTTGTCGAATCGACTTAGGAGCTATAGAGCCAGTAAGTAATAGTCTGATTTTCAGACCATTGTACCGAATGGTCGTACATTTTATGCTGCGCAAAGATTCAATCAGTTTAATTTTGGCCATTACAAGAAGTGGGTTATTGATGTAGACAAATGCTCATGTACCCTTTACAGCTCATTTTATGTATGTTATTACCAAAGATGAAAAAGCCAGTCAGTCACTCAATACTGTCTGACAGTGAAGTCTAGCAAGTAAATAGGACATACATGACATATTCATAATTCCTGCAAAGTTCTACAGAATTTGATGTTGGCTGCAAAAGGGACATAGTATCTTTAAAGTTATTTAAACATCCTATTAACTTCTTGTCTCATGATATCTAAGTTCTCTGTGCTTATTTGTCCGGTGCACCATTTCACATTCGTAATGTGTACAGGGTGTTATAGCGAATGAAAACTCAAAGGTTACTAAACCAAATGAAAGAAAGAACTCATATTTTGATAACGACCAAAGAAAATGGCATTGGTCTTTCATAAAAAAGTTAGCAACCCGAATAATGTTTATCCATTTTGAATCAATCAATGAGAAGGGCTATCTTAAACAAGGGATGCGAGAGAAGCCAATATTGTGTCATTATAACGAATAGATCAGAATACCATAAATTTTGCTTGTAATAAGTATTTCTGTAAGTTTGGGTTGACATTAACACCTCTTCTCTTGAAAAGCCTTAGCATAATGTTAATTGTCAGCAATATTGTTTTCGGACCGATACCATACGCATAATGGCTTCGACTCACATTCATTGCTTCAGCCCAAACTTGGTACAGAATTATTTTGACAGTACCTTTTTGAAAGGCCTGCTGCTAAGTCATCCGTGGCACAGAGTTATGAATAAGGTATCATTAGACTGGGTATTAGTTACCCTTTACCATGAATTACTACTATTTAAGGTCACATAGCTGATCACTTTAGAAGGTACCCAAGTTAGATATACTTTTTTTTTTTATACACACTGAATATGATCTATAACTTGTTTGTACTAGTTTTGAAAGTGACTAAATAAACATTTATACTTTGGATATGCAGCTGCGCCAACAAGTGGCTGCAATGATTATTTTTGATCAAATATTGAAGTAAAGTCTCGCCTCGTGTAAGTACACTCATTCCAGGTGGGAATGTATGAATGTATGAACCAATGCCGTTGCGCACGAGGTGTCATTTTGACTGTGATATACCTACGTTCATCAAACATATGAAGACAACGAGTGCATGCCCAAGTAATTGATCGCAATGTTTGGGTTCTTGTCATTTCACTGGCATTAACTTCTATACCAGCGCTTTTCAGCTTTTTTTAAAGTCACGTCACCCTATTCAGAAATTGAAATTTTTGCGTCACCCCAATCCCAAACTCATTCACAGAAGATTCATTTTGCATCACTCTGACACCCGTCACGCGCCACGCACACCACAATTTTGTTTCTAAATGTTGCCAGCGAGTGAAGCGAGTGAGAAAATAAATAATGACACTTTGAATACAAAAAAAAAATGTTACGTTATAATCACCACACTATATTAAATATAGAATTAAGCATGCGGGCACCCCGCTGCCGAATACATGGATACAAAGTTATTATACGCGAGCATTTCGATGCACGAATATGAGGAGATTCAGGCACTCCGCTGCCAGAAATCATCATGTTTCTAAAGGTCGCGAGTGAGCGAGGAAGAAAGACACTTTATTAACTTTAAAATGCCATTTCCTTATGGAATTACATACTTTAGCGGTTTCTAATATTTGGTTTTCAGAAATCGACGTTATTCCAAAATAATGATTAAAAAAACAAAACAATATTTAATATACCTGTATCTCTCCCGGCACCCCTAGAGATATCTTGCGGCACACCAGTGGACCGCGGCACCCCGGTTGAAAAACGCCGTTCTAAACTATTCAGCTATTTATTGTCATAGTTCGAATAAGAGGGCAATTGAAAAGTAGTTCTCTTCAGAAGACATTTCTAGACATACACAATAATTATGGAAAAGCTCACAAACTGTTTTTTTAAAATCTTTTCAAGAACTCAACCTTTTCATACTTACTTTTAAACTAGACATTGATCTGCTGGATGACATCATTGTGCCTGAGAACTGTACCCTGTACAGCTGGGCAAGAAAGATGACGGCGACAATCGCCAAAAGGAGAGAGCACTTTTTAGACAAACTTCTCTGCATTATCTGGCCCACAGGTTCTGTAAGAGATAAATAGGGACTTTTAGATTTGCACGACGAGAACGTGGACTGCTATACTATGTCCTTAATTGCAGGAATTATGAATATGTCATGTATGTCCTTTGTGTGAAATTTAAATGTTA
Organism: Mesocentrotus franciscanus; assembly: GCA_037976565.1. Classification (NCBI taxonomy): domain Eukaryota; kingdom Metazoa; phylum Echinodermata; class Echinoidea; order Camarodonta; family Strongylocentrotidae; genus Mesocentrotus; species Mesocentrotus franciscanus. The sequence continues at coordinate 14,602,458 of CP137674.1, read as the reverse complement.
GCAGAGTCCTAATATTCAAATTATGCAAGGAAACCCGTTTACTTGCTAGACTTCACTGTCAGACACTATTGAGTGACTGACTGGCTTTTTCATCTTTGGTAATAACATACATAAAATGAGCTGTAAAGGGTGAGCATTTGTCTACATCAATAACCCACTTCTTTTAATGGCCAAAATTGAACTGATTGAATCTTTGGGCAGCATAAAACGTACGACCAATCGGTACAGGTGTCTGAAAAATCAGACTATTACTTACTGGCTCTATAGCTCCTAAGTCAATTCGACAACTAATAGTCGTTATTTTCCCACTTAAAGACATTTTCAAGCCCCCCTTTTTTTAGCGAAGTTCTAAATTACTTTTGTCTTTCAAATGCCGTTGGAATTTAACCTTTTCATTTTTTTGGCATGCAAATGGGACATAGTACCTTTAAGGCAATGTGACGTCCTTTTAAGGCGCTGCCGGGCACTGCCACACAATAGGGCTTTTCGTTTGTGTGGATGAGGACGCCGTTCCCGTCCTCTCTAACGATGCGAATTGGCTGCAGTAAACCCGTCCTGTTCACACTTTATAACCCTTTTCGTATGTAGTCGACGCCCGTTCTCTACACGATGACGTAATGGTCTCCGCGCGCGCTTATTCAATTTCCCCTTCTTTCACTTCTTATGTTATTCTTCGTTTATTATTCTATCATTTTTTTCTATCTTTCGTTATGTTATTCTTTGTTTTCCTTCTATCATTTTTCTCTGTTTTTCTTATGTTAATCTTTTTTCCCCATCTTTCATCTTTTCTTCTATCTTTCCATTATCTATTGTTTATCATTTTCTCTTTCTGTCTTTCCTTGTTATTCTTTGTTTCTTCCTTCTATCACCCTTTCTTATGCAATTCTGTTTTTATCGTTCTATCATTTTCTTCCTACCATTCCTTATGCTATTCTTTGTTTTTCCATCTTTCATCTTCTCTTCTATCTTTCCATTATCTATTCTTTATCATTTTCTCTTTGTCTTTCCTTATGTTATTCTTTGTTATTCCATCTTTCATCTTCTCTTCTATCTTTCCATTATTTATTCTTTATCATTTTCTCTTTCTGTCTTTCCTTATGTTATTCTTTGTTTCTTTCTTCTTCTCTTCTATCTTTCCATTACTTATTCTTTTTCCTTTTCTCTTTCTGTCTTTCCTTACGTTATTCTTTGTTTCTTCCTTCTATCACCTTTTCTTATGTTATTCTCTGTTTTTTATCATTCTATCACTTTCTGTCTTTCCTTATGTTATTCTTTGTTTCTTCCTTCTATCACCTTCTCTTGTATTATTCTTTGTTTTTATCATTCTATCACTTTCTCTTTCCTTTCTGATTTACGCTGCGATATAGCAAGATGACGTCATTTTGACGAGTTCGAGTTTTCTGACGAACCTCAAATCGTGGGTATAAACGCGTTCTCAAATTTGGCCGAAATGACGTCACATCTTAGACGTCGTCTTTGTGGACGTGACAAACGAAAAGGCCCTAATGTCACACGTGGCAATCCATGTTCTCGTCGTGCAAATCTAAAAGTCCCTAGTGATATCGAGGAGACGTTGTGATACGATTTTAACTGATTCTACTCTGCAGATGTGATATACTGAAAACATGAATTAAAATGTAAGCAACACTAAAAAAGTGCACTGTTGTCACACAGCTAGGTAACACAGTATGATCAATGGCTTGGCTAGCTGAGAATGCAGGCATAGGTATATAGGGTGTATTACATTTCCATAGTGTTCAATATTCATAGTGTTGAATATAATGCACAGTTTTCAAACATTGTTAACACGACGTGAAACTCTGTGTTCACACTTTGGTTCATACTGCACATTTAAGTCAAACTGTACACACACTTTAATTGTCACACAATGTGTGGTAAACTGTGTTTATATTTTGTAACGCACTGTGTTCATACTGTGGTTTATACTGTTTGCACACTGTGTTTGCACACCGAGCCTGTGTAAATGAGCATTAAAGGGGAAATTCACCAAGATATCAAGTTGGTTTCAATAAAAGCAGAAAAATGAGAGAAATAAATTAGTGAAAGTTTGAACAATATCCGGTTAAAAATAGGAAAGTTATGAATGTTTGAAGTTGTCATCAGTGAAACACTACTTGGCAACACTGTAACGTATCTGTTACGAGTGATGTCCTCTACCCGTTGTCCCCAGGTCCTTACGTCACTCAACAGACAACAAAGTTACACAAAGTGGTTTGATTTCAGGAACCGATCTTATTCAATCGTCATTTCGAGCTTTGTTCTTCAACTCCAAAACTAAACTAACTCGTCCTCAGGACAAGTACATACATTGTATCTCGATACATTCGATACACCCATCACACTCCCCTCATAAATTAGGACATATACAAGTAGGAGTAGTGCTATAAAAACATTTCTTTTTCAATGTTGTTTCAGCAACTGTTGTAATAATACAAAAACCTGAAAGTATTCATAAGTATGAGGTTTTTGTAGATTTAGAAATCTGATAAACAAGTCAGCTTGTAAAACTATACAGTACCAGCATGCAAATGGTATCTAGTGTTTGTCTAAATGTTGTCTAGTGGTTTCCTTTCATACAATACAATTGAGTATGAACAGCTATAAGTAAAAACATTAACCATTCTTCTAGCATCCTGCTCTATCATTTTTATCACTGACTTTCGCATATATCAGAAGTCATTTGTACTTAACATAACACAAATACAATTCAAGTCGCAGAGAAGTTCACCTTAAATGACCTATCAATATTAATATATCTTCATGCTTCTTCGCAATTTTGAATCTAAACATATTTCTTTGCATAAAAATAATAAGCAAACTTCAGCAACATTAAACCTGTCTGAAAGATAATATAATATAGCCTTCACGTCAGTTGTAGAAACATGTTACTATTAACCTAACCTTTTGCGTTGTAGTGCAAAACCATACTATCTAACTTGGTTGAGTAGTGAATATTTTCAAGAATTTTAGTTTACTTTATATCCATATAACCAAAGATATGGTAAAACACCAAAATCCCTTTTTGTTACAAAGTTCCTTCTTTCAATACTTATCCTGCCTTGGATAAAACATATAATTAAATTTACTGTTTCTGTTTTCATATATATACATGCACATACAAAATGATAACTCACTAGTCTTTCTAGTTCTTTGTGTTTGTACCTAAAGGGTTTAAACACAATAATATTATCATGCATGTTCAGGTTTGTCAACGAAACGCATATTACATACATAAATAAACTGTTTTACAGACATCTGGAAAGCAAATATAAGAAAAATACATTTTTCTTTGAGTCCAATAAACAGTTTCAATGAGTCCAATCAGTCTATGTTCACAATGCTTTGTGATTATTAAAGAAACCATCGAAGTTAAAAGTTCTGGTTTCCTTTTTCCACATGGAATTCCAGTGAAATCACCAATGTTCAACTGTTCAAGAATGATGCTTCACTGTTAGTGTTCAACTGTTCAAGAAATATGGTTCACACAAGGATTTTCACTTTTCCATGTGAATATATATCAATTTGTTGCTCACTTTGTCCAAAGTTCATACACGAGATAAAGCATCCGCAATAACATTGTCCTTTCCTGGCACATGTTGAATGTCCAAGTGGTATTCTTGGAGCAGCAAACTCCATCGCGTCAGTCTTTGGTTTTTGTTTTTCATTCTGTTGAGGAATGTCAGGGGGTTATGATCAGTTAATACCCTGACTGGATGTTGAGATCCACCGACATATACGTCGAAATGTTCAAGAGCAAGTATCAAAGCCAATGTTTCTTTCTCCACAGTAGAATAGTTCTTTTGACATGCACTGAATTTCTTTGAGAAGAATATGGGTCTGTCGATACCTTCAGCGTCTGCTTGAGTAAGAACTGCCCCAGCACCCACATCACTCGCATCCACCATCAGGCTGAACGGTTGGTTGAAATCCGGAGCCATCAGTACCGGATTAGTAGATAAGAGGGCTTTCGCCTGGTTGAAAGCACTCTTGCAGTCGTCGGACCAGACGAACTTCACTTCTTTGCGTAGTAGATTGGTAAGAGGAGCCACGACATCAGAGAAGTTATGGCAGAATCGTCTGTAGTAGCCTGCCATGCCCAGAAACCGCATCAGTTCCTTCCGGTTGGTTGGAGTCGGGAAAGCCAGTATCGATTCCACCTTCGCCGAGATTGGTCGAACTTGACCAGAACCAACAATATGACCAAGGAAAAGAACACTTGCATCTCCAAACTCACTCTTTGCCAAATTGACTGTCATTTTGGCGGCTGACAACCTTTCGAACAACTCTCTGATTCTCTGTACATGCTCATCCCACTCCTCATTATACACAATTATGTCGTCTATGTATGCTTCACAACCTTCCATATTCGCTACAAGGCTGTTCACAAGTCTTTGGAATGTCGCAGGCGCATTTTTCATACCAAAAGGCATCACTGTATATTGGAAAAGGCCTTGCGGAGTAGAAAACGCGGAGATCTCTTGTGCTCTTTTTGTCAAAGGGATTTGCCAGTATCCCTTTAAGAGATCAAATTTGCTCACATATTTTGCTTTGCCTATACGGTCTATGCAATCGTCTATGTGAATCGAAACGAATCGGTCTTCGTGCACGTGTTTACTTTTCTGTAATCCGTACAGAAACGATTCGATTTGTCAGGCTTAGGAACGACACACACGTCTCTTCTTCTGCCTATCTGGAGTATTGACAACATAGTCGACATCACCAACTTTCTCAGCAATGCAGAAAATCTAGCCTGCAGAGAATGACCAACTATCGGCAGTAAGACCAAGACTTCATCTCCTACCTCAAAATTTCTTTCTATTTCCTGTCATACCATGACTTCATCCTCCCTGAGAATCAGACAAGTTCTAATCTCCCATGGCACGCTCACACTCAAAAGATCATCTCAACTCAAAACTGAACCCAAGCGACTCTTGTACAGCATCTCACACAGCAAACAACATGGGAACTCCCTCATCCCATTGCTTCTCTGATTCCATACAATATGTTTTTAACATATTCTTCAAAGTCTGGTGGAATCTCTCCAGTGCTCCCTGGGATTCTGGGTGGTACGCACTCGAAACGACATGCTTTATGCCCAGTTCCTTCAACACCTGATTGAACACCTTAGACATAAAATTCGACCCTTGATCAGATTGTACAGTTTTTGGTAGCCCGACAGTAGTGAAGAATTTCACTAACGCCTTTATCACATTAATCGCTGTAATGCGCCTCAGTGGTATCGCTTCTGTATATCTTGTCGCAGCGCACATTATTGTCAATAAGTATTCATTACCTGCCTTTGTCTTTGGCAGAGGACCTACACAATCCACTATGATCCTAGAAAATGGCTCATCGAACGCCGGTATTGGCTTCAATGCTGCCGGTATTTTCTGATTCGGTTTGCCTACAACTTGACATGCATGGCAACTTCTGCAAAAATTTGCAACATCCTTTTGCATACCTGGCCAAAAGAAATGAGAAAGAATTTTCTCCCGGGTTTTGTGAACCCCTAAGTGACCTGCAAGTGGAGCTTCATGAGCAAGGCTAATTATGTCCTGCTGCCTGTATGTAGAAGGAACTACGATTTGGTGGACTTCTTTCCACACTTCACCTGCAGGGACATCTGCTGGCCTCCACTTTCTCATTAGCACACCTGCTTTCTTGTAAAAACAAACAGGCACAGTCGATGCCTCCTCCTCAGAAACAGCTCTCTCATTCAAAGAAATCAACTGAGGATCTGTCTGTTGCTCCTCTAGCAACCTTCTCTTATTCAAAGATAGTGGTTCAGATTTTCACTATTTCCTACACTATGAACCTTTCTTGCACTCTCATCCACGTTTGAATCAGACTCATCCCCAACCAAACGACAAAAGAAAGAATCTCCTAAGTCAACATCTATCTCATTAGACTTCTTCTCTGACTCACTTTTCTTTGCCATTGAACGAGTTACAGCACATGCTGGGAACACAACAGGAAATTCTGCAACCAACTCATCTGTTTCAGAACTTTCATAAGGACTTGAACTCACTACTGGACATGAAACAACTCTGTCACCAGCGAGATCATTACCTAATATGATGGATACCTCTTCCACAGGAAGTGATGGCCTAACTGCCATCTTCACCATACCAGAAACAAGGTCTGACTTCAAGTCTACCACATGAAGGGGCGCTTCCACAAAGCCGTCTCCAATGCCTTTGAGCAAAACACTAGCACCAACAGAAGAACTATCACAAAAGGGCAACGCACTTTCCAAAATCAAGGACTGAGAAGCACTAGTATCTCGCAATACTTTCACTTTTCTTGCTTCATCACTCTCCGGTACAGACACATATCCTACAGACACAAACGGTTCATACTCTTTCTGAATTTTGTCCATGTTTGCAGGTTCAATTCTACTTTGCGAGTTTGACATGGTTTGTACAAATGCATTAGGATGTGCACAACTTCCTTTTTCTTTGCTTGAAGCGAAGGACACTTTGACTATAGGTGCCCATACTGTTTGCACGCATGGCACATTCTTTCCTCTGTTGCCTGTCCTTGCTGGGACTGCGGTTTTATTTCATCTTTTACCTGTGATGAACTAGTTTTCTGGCTTTTGCTCCAGTTTCCTTTTTTCTTAGGTTCTACGTTTGCTTTGTTTGAGATTTTGTGCTTGAGCACGTAATCATCTGCAATTCTTGCTGCTTCATCCAGCGATTCGACACGCTGCTCCTCTAGATGTGTACGAACATCCAGTCGCACGCTGCGCTTGAATTCCTCAAGTAGAATAATTTCACGCAATTTATCATAATCATGATCTACATGGAGAGATGAGCTCCATCTGTCAAACAATTGCTCTTTTTGTTTTGAAAACTCCAAATGAGTTTGCGATTCATCCTTTCGCTTTGCGAAATCGCTGTCTGTACGCTTCGAGTACAAGTTCATAAGCTTTCAGCACGCTCGATTTTACTTTATCATAATCCGACACGTCGGCCATCGACATTGCTAAATAAGCATCCCTAGCCTTACCGTAAGCTTACTCTGAATCAGGTGAGCCCACATTTCCCGAGGCCACCCCATGCTTTGAGCTAATTTCTCAAAATGTGGAAAGTACTTTTCCACCCCTTCCTCCTCGAATGGAGGGACCATTCTGACATTATTTCTTAGCAACGTCAAAATGCCTATCAGCATTTCTGCTCTCTTTTCTGTTCACGGCAACAAGTTTCTCTCTCTCCAACTCTACTCTCGCCCTCTCTAATTCCAGCTCCTGTATCCTCACTTCATCCGAAACTGAAGACCTAGCCTGAGAATCTACTTCAGGAGACCGAGACCGTGGAGGAGTCACACTGATACTACCTGCCGCCTCTGAAGACAATACCTCTTCAGCAACCAGAAACTCGACAATCTTGTTCAAAATTGCAGACTTCAGCATGTAGCATTTGATACCTACAACCTCATAATGAGTTGCTACATCCAACAATTCAACTTTAGTCAATGAGCCTAACCGCTCCGCAGACGGATCCCTAACAAACTCCCCCAACGAGAACTCGCTAGCCATCATGCAAAAACCTAGCCTCCTAAATAACCTAGAAAGAACTAGAACCTGGCTGTTATAATCCCCAGCCAACCTTACAACACCTAGATTCTACAATAACCGAGAAATCTAGACAACCTGTTATAATTAACCCTCAGTCAAACCCTACAAAGTCATGCAGAAACGTGACAAGACAACAATGTTTCTCTCACACACACACCAGTAAACTAATGCATAATGCTCGAACCCGAAACGGCTACCCGAGCGGTGCCCGCTTACATAACAATTACCGGTAAACGCAACAAACTTACATAACAAACGCAACGACATCGACAAGACACACACAGTACACACCGAACAGTCCGCTCATAAGTAACGTGTATGAAACCCGTCGCACGCAATGTAACATGCCAGTTTGCCAGCGCTAATATCATCACGAAAATCGCCTGAAAATAATACTTTCCACTTTATATACCTGGCCAAGCCCCCATTTGTTACGAGTGATGTCCTCTACCCGTTGTCCTCAGGTCCTTACGTCACTCAACAGACGACAAAGTTGCACAAAGTGGTTTGATTTCAGGAACCGATCTTATTCAATCGTCATTTCGAGCTTCGTTCTTCAAACAAGGAGAAGCAGTTTAAATATTGGAAAATGAAAGTACCACGCCCATATAGCTGCAGGAACCCCCGGACTAACGGTACGTACTGACAACACAGAATCGCTATTACGTACTATATACTACAAAAAGTGTCAATATTGGATGAAGTTTGCAAGAAAGTGGACGATATATCTGAAAAAGTTACCAGCATTGAGAAGAAGCTAAAGAATTTAGACACAAGATTAATAGATCTAGAAAATGGTGTAGAATTTCTTGAAAATGAGGTGACGGAAATAAAGGAAAATGTGGGCGAGATTCGTGCGACAAAAGCAGACTACGAATATGCAAATGAGATCCGTAAGAATGTGGTAGACTTAGTCAACCGCAGCAAAGAAAAGAACATAATCCTACACGGCATTCCAGAGGGCGAAGAAGGGGTAGACTGCGCAACTTATGCCTACAAGTTCCTATCTACAAATCTGAATATTCATGAGATCGAGATTGAGAGGGCGCATCGCACACCGAGCTCGGGGAAGGCGTACAGTAGCTGGGGGATCACGTGATGATACGCGACCGCGCCCGATCCACGTCAAGCTTCTTCGGTTCGCCGATCGCGAAGCTATCCTGAAGCTAGCCTCTTGTCGATGGCCCTGGCGCTGTTGAAGTCCGTAAATTCTGGCGAGCGAAGCGAGCCAGATACGAGGCGCTTGCGCTCGCGAGCCAGATATTACGGACTCCAACACCGCCAGGGCCATCGACAAGAGGCTATCCTGAAGCACAGCTCTGCACTGAAAGATGTTCGCATTCGCGGCTCGCGGGTAGGAATCAGCGACGATGTTCATAAAGACACCAGGGAAGAACACAAGCGGCTGATGGCGACGGTGAAGAAGATGCGACAAGACAACAAATTCGCGTTCATCCCTTACTCGGTGCCAAGAGTGATCAAGTTCAAATCCGGTCCAAAAGATGCTCCTGGTCCACTAAAAACCCTCAGATTATCAGACTTAACTGACGATAACAGTTACTTAAACGGCTAGTACATGCATGGCTAGCTTAGAAGATTGACTCTGACAGTAAAACAATATATTGAACCATAAACACTTTGAATCTACTGTAGGTTTATAAACAAAGCCTACATTCTGAACATATAGATGCTCCTGTTTTGTTTTGCCCTATGACTATTTACTAAGGCGGACAAGATGGTTGCAAAGGAGCAACGTCCACCTTTTAGGTTTTTAATTATTTCAAATGGTCAAGGACTCGATCTCTGTTTTGTTTTGTTTTGTTGTTTTTATTTTGTATGTACTCTGTCTTGTTGCTCTTATTTTTCGTGTACTATATAATATTAATTGGCTTCATTAACTTTAAAACAATTTCATTCGACTGTAACATTATTTATGCATCAACAGGCTATGGCTGACCATATACACTTCATGTTAAGATATGTTCACTCAATGTAAGAGGTCTAGGAGATAGATTAAAAAGAAGATGTATGTTTGATTGGTTTAGAAACATGCAATTTGATATATTTTTTTTACAAGGAACACATAGTGTTAAAGACTCAGAGAGAATATGGGCAAGTGAATGGGGATTTAAATGTTACTTTTCTCATGGTACATCTTGCAGCGTAGGAGTATGTATTTTGATTAAATCAAATAGTAATTTGAAAATGTCCTCAATTCATAGAGATGGTCAAGGGCGAATTCTTTTATTAAATGTAATGCACGATAATACAAATTTTACTATTGTTAATGTATATGGTCCCAGTAGCGACGATTGTAATGTATTTAATAAATTGCATGATATGTTAGGAACGTATGGATCCGAGCCTCTAATTATTGGGGGAGACTGGAATACGGTACAAAATCCTTTTTTAGATAGACACCCAACTTCAAAACAATATCACCCGAAATGCTATGATTGCCTTGAAATTTTAAAAGAGGATTATGATTTGATTGGTATTTGGCGTGTTGAAAACCCATGTATAAGATTCAATATACTTGGCAATCTAATGGTTCTCAGAGTAGAATCGATTATTTTCTTATTTCTAGTAGTCTACGGGAGTTTGTTAATGAATGGCTATCGCAGTGACCACTCAGCTATAACTATTGAAATCAACCGCTCAGTTCCTAAAAGGGGACCTGGTTTTTGGAAACTTAATTCTTCTCTATTGATGAATGAAAAGATAAAAGAGGAAATAAGACTATCCATTGTCTCTTTTTCAAATGAAGCTGAGGAAACAGAAATGGAAAAGAAATGAGAATATTTTAAATTTAAAATAAAGCAAAAAATAACCCATTTGTCTAAATTAAATAAAGAAAATAATCGAAATATAGATGAATTAAGAAAAAGAATTGAAAAAACACAACAACGTTTAAATTTGGATCCTCGAAATGAAGAATTGAAAGAATTGATTGATGTTTATGAAACGGAATTGATTCGTTTACACGAAATTTACATAAGAGGTGTAATGGTTCGTACAAGAGCAACTTGGATAGCTGAAGGGGAAAAGAATACACGATATTTTTTTAATTTAGAAAAACGAAATTTTGATAAAAAACATATAACAAAATTATATGTCGATGGGAGACTAGTAATTGTGCCTAAAAATATTTTGTTCGAATAAAAGAATTTTTATGAAAGATTGTATTCAACTAGACAAACGAAAAGGAAAACAATGAATTTTGTTGGGATGAATATGACTTACCCGTTTTAGAAGAAGAATCTGCAGTTTTATGTGAAGGTCCTATTACAGAAGCTGAATGTTTCGAAGCAGTAATGTCTATGCCTAATGATAAAACACCCGGATCAGATGGGCTTTCTGTTAATTTTTATAAAGTGTTCTGGCAAGAGTTAAAAGATGACCTATGTCAGGTATTTAATAAATGTTTTGAAAATGGTGAACTTTGTCCCTCAATGAGAAGAGGAATAATTACTTTACTCCCTAAACAAGGAAAAGATAATTTATATTTGAAAAATTGGCGTCCAATTTCTTTATTAAATACAGACTATAAAATATTAGCTAAAATAATAGCAAATAGAATAAAAAAGGTACTTCCACTATTAATTTGTTCGGATCAAACTGGTTTTATGAAAAATAGATACATTGGAGAAAATATTCGTTTGTTTTTAGACATGATAGAATTTTGTAAAGCACATTTTGTAGATGGTCTTGCCTTTTCTATTGATTTCGAAAAAGCGTTCGATTCTTTAGAATGGAATTTTTTGTACATATGCTTAAAGAAATTTGGTTTTAAGGAACATTGTATTCAATGGATAAAAACACTTTATAATAACATTGAAGGTTGTGTACTTAATAATGGATATTCCTCACCGTCATTCAATATACAGAGGGGTGTAAGACAAGGCTGCCCTCTATCACCGTATTTATTTTTAATTGGTGCTGAAATTTTAGGGGTGATGATTAGACAATCAAATGATATTATAGGGATCAGTGTAAACGACTCAGAAGTGAAACTGAGTCAATATGCAGATGACACTGTTATTCATTTATCAGCGACCGAGGATAATTTAGAAAAATGTTGTAATATGTTATCACAATTTGCGAGTATATCAGGTTTGAAAATAAACATAGAGAAGAGCAATATCGTTCGTTTAGGTAACTTTCAGGGTACTTTTTGTATAGATAAGAAATTTAAATGGGTTTCTGATTCATTAATTTATCTAGGTATAAAAACACCTGTCTCAGATGAATTTGATCTATATGATTTAAATTTTGAACAAAAAATTAAAGAAACTGATAATCTGCTAAAGGTTTGGAGTAACAGGAGTTTGTCATTAGTTGGAAAAATTGCAGTAATCAAAGCACTTGTGATTCCAAAGTTTGTATATTTATTTAGTAACACTCCTAACCCACCTAAAAAGTTCTTTGACACTCTTCAAAAAAGATTATTTAAATTTATTTGGAACAATAAAGGTGACCGAATAAAGAGAAGTATTATGTATAATAATTTGAACGATGGTGGATTAAAAACGACGCATATAGAGAGTTTTTGTAAAGCCCTAAAAATTGCATGGGTAAAAAGAGTTTTGGACGAACAAAATGACGGTCATTGGAAAAAGTTGTTTTATGCCAATAGTAAACAAATAGGCGGCATGTATATATTCTTATGTAATTTTGTGGGAAGTGATTTGAATTATAGCGGCATAAATGGATTTTGGAAAGATGTTCTTTCTGCTTGGTCGCATTACAGGTACTACAACCCCGTGAAATTTAAAGACATTTTGAATCAATCGCTACGGAACAACTCTCATATTAAAATAGATGGAAAATTAGTTATGTATAAAAACTGGTTTGATAAAGGAATTTTGTTTGTAAAAGATATAATAAAAATAGATGGATCATTTAAACCTTTTTTGGAATTACAGGAATCTTCACAGTTGAATCAAGGATGTTATTTAGAATATTTTGCATTGCTATTTTGTATGAAAAAAGAATGGAAAAGAATATTGAAAATAGGTGATTTAGAACAAGAACGAGAAGAAGATGGATATACGAAATTTATTAGATTAAAAAAAGTAACCAAACCCTGTTATGAAAAAATAGTATCTACATTTTGTTCCAATTTATTGAATACGAATCAGTGTGAAAAATGGTCATATGACTTAAATGTAAATTTGAGAGATTTAATTCAATGGCAGAATAGATTTAAAATTATATATTGGGTAACGCTAGACACAAATATTCGTGTATTTCAATTTAAATTCATCCACCGTCGTTTGGCGACGAATGATTATTTATATAAAATCGGTATACACAACTCTCCAGTCTGTAATTTCTGTAAAGAAGAACCACAAAGTTTATTGCATTTGTTTTGTACATGTTCTATAATTCAACAATTTTGGTCTGATATAAATGCTTGGTTATTAAGAAAAAATGTATACACTCAAAAATTGTCATACCTAGATATTTGTTTTGGTTTTGGCGAAAAAAACTCACTCTTATAAATACAATTATATTTTATGCAAAATATTTTATTTATAAAACAAAGTATGAAGAAAAAAATCTTTCATTTTTACGTTTTACAAAAGAACTAGTTTTCTTCAACACGTAGAATATATAATTGCATTCAAAAAAGGAAAACAGAACACACACAAACAAAAGAGGAGACCTCTAATTTGATTTGATATTTAATTAATTCTTTTACATGTTCATTTGTTTACTTTGAATTGTATTGTATTTGTTATGCAGATCGAATGTTATAATGAACAACGATTGTAAATATTTTTGATTTGAAGCAATAAAAAATATTAAAAAAAAACTCCAAAACTAAACTAACTCGTCCTCAGGACAAGTACGTACATTGTATCTCGATACATTCGATACACCCATCACATATCTAGCGAGCTCCTCTCCAATTTGCTCTGTGCAAAAAAAATCATTAAACTTTCATTTTTTAAAGTTATTGATGACGGAATAGACTTGTTCCATACAGGGGTCGTATAAAACGGAACACATTTGCAATAATTATTTTTAGGGTGAATGCATGATTGAAAATTTTCTCATATAAGGAAAATATAAATCTTTGAATTTTTTAGTACAGGGCAAATAGGAGGAGACCTCGCAAAAAACGTCACAGAGTTGCCAATTTGTGTTTGATTGATCGCATGTACCTTCAAAAATTGCTAACTTTCTTATTTTTAATCGACTTTTGCTCAAACTTTCACTGACTCCTTTCTCTAATTTTTCTGCTTATATTAAAATCAACCTAATATCAGGGTGGACTTCCCATTTAATATTAGGGCCTTTTCGTTTGGCACGTCCACATAGACGACGTCAAAGATATGACGTCATTTCGGCGATTTGCGCATGCGTCGGGTCGTCTAACGTCGTCAGGCCCGATTTGAGGACGCGTTCACCCATGATTTGAGGTTCGTCAGAAAACTCGAACCCCGTCGTCAAAATGACGTCATCTTGCTATAGCGCAGCGCAAATCAGAAGGGAAAGACAGAAAGAGAAAGTGATAGAATGATAAAAACAAAGAACAACATAAGAAAAGGTTATAGAATAGATAATGAAAAGATAGACGAGAAGATGAAAGATGGAAAAACAAAGAATAACATAAGGAATGGTAGGAAGAAAATGATAGAACGATAAAAACAAAGAATTACATAAGAAAAGAATGGTAACAATAAAAAATAACATATGGAGAGACAGAAAGAGAAAATGATAAAGCATAGATAATGGAAAGATAGAAGAAAAGATGAAAGATGGAAAACAAAGAATAACATAAGGAAAGGTAGAACAAAGAGGAAATTAATAGAATAATAAAAACAAACACTAACATAAGAGAAGGTGACAGAAGGAAGAAATAAAGAATAACATAAGGAAAGACAGAAAGAGAAAATGATAAAGCATAGATAATGGAAAGATAGAAGAAAAGATGAAAGATGGAAAAACAAAGAATAACATAAGGGATGGTAGGAAGAAAATGATAGAACGATAAAAACAAAGAATTACATAAGAAAAGGTGATGAAAGGAAGAAACAAAGAATAACAAAAGGAAGACAGAAAGAGAAAATGATAAAGCATAGATAATGAAAAGATAGAAGAGAAGATGAAAGATGGAAAAACAAAGAATAACATAAGGAATGGTAGGAAGAAAATGATAGAACGATAAAAACAAAGAATTACATAAGAAAAGGTGATAGAAGGAAGAAACAAAGAATAACATTAGAAAAGACAGAAAGAGAAGGTGATAGAATGATAAAAACAAAGAACAACAAAAGAGAAGGTGATAGAAGGAAGAAATAAAGAATAACATAAGGAAAGACAGAAAGAGAAAATGATAGAATGGTAACAATAAACAATAACATAAGGAGAGACAGAAAGAGAAAATGATAAAGCATAGATAATGAAAAGATAGAAGAGAAGATGAAAGATGGAAAAACAAAGAATAACATAAGGAATGGTAGGAAGAAAATGATAGAACGATAAAAACAAAGAATTACATAAGAAAAGGTGATAGAAGGAAGAAACAAAGAATAACATTAGAAAAGACAGAAAGAGAAGGTGATAGAATGATAAAAACAAAGAACAACAAAAGAGAAGGTGATAGAAGGAAGAAATAAAGAATAACATAAGGAAAGACAGAAAGAGAAAATGATAGAATGGTAACAATAAACAATAACATAAGGAGAGACAGAAAGAGAAAATGATAAAGCATGGATAATGGAAAGATAGAAGAAAAGATGAAAGATGGAAAAAAAAAGAATAACATAAGAAATGGTAGGAAGAAAATGATAGAACGACAAAAACGAAGAATTACATAAGAAAAGGTGATAGAAGAAACAAAGAATAACATAAGAAAAGACAGAAAGAGAAGGTGATAGAATGATAAAAACAAAGAACAACAAAAGAGAAGGTGATAGAAGGAAGAAATAAAGAATAACATAAGGAAAGACAGAAAGAGAAAATGATAGAATGGTAACAATAAAAAAAAAACAAATGGAGAGACAGAAAGAGAAAATGATGAAGCATACATAATGGCAAGATAGAAGAAAAGATGAAAGATGGAAAACAAAGAATAACATAAGGAAAGATAGAAAGAGGAAATTAATAGAATAATAAACACAAACACTAACATAAGAGAAGGTGATAGAAGGAAGAAATATAGAATAACATAAGGAAAGACAGAAAGAGAAAATGATAAAGCATAGATAATGGAAAGATAGAAGAAAATATGAAAGATGGAAAAACAAAGAATAACATAAGGGATGGTAGGAAGAAAATGATAGAACGACAAAAACAAAGAATTACATAAGAAAAGGTGATTGAAGGAAGAAACAAAGAAGGAAGAAACAAAGAATAACATAAGAAAAGACAGAAAGAGAAGGTGATAGAATGATAAAAACAAAGAACAACAAAAGAGAAGGTGATAGAAGGAAGAAATAAAGAATAACATAAGGAAAGACAGAAAGAGAAAATGATAGAATGGTAACAATAAAAAAAAAACAAATGGAGAGACAGAAAGAGAAAATGATGAAGCATACATAATGGCAAGATAGAAGAAAAGATGAAAGATGGAAAAACAAAGAATAACATAAGGAAAGATAGAAAGAGGAAATTAATAGAATAATAAACACAAACACTAACATAAGAGAAGGTGATAGAAGGAAGAAATATAGAATAACATAAGGAAAGACAGAAAGAGAAAATGATAAAGCATAGATAATGGAAAGATAGAAGAAAATATGAAAGATGGAAAAACAAAGAATAACATAAGGGATGGTAGGAAGAAAATGATAGAACGACAAAAACAAAGAATTACATAAGAAAAGGTGATTGAAGGAAGAAACAAAGAAGGAAGAAACAAAGAATAACATAAGAAAAGACAGAAAGAGAAGGTGATAGAATGATAAAAACAAAGAACAACAAAAGAGAAGGTGATAGAAGGAAGAAATAAAGAATAACATAAGGAAAGACAGAAAGAGAAAATGATAGAATGGTAACAATAAAAAAACAAATGGAGAGACAGAAAGAGAAAATGATGAAGCATACATAATGGCAAGATAGAAGAAAAGATGAAAGATGGAAAAACAAAGAATAACATAAGGAAAGATAGAAAGAGGAAATTAATAGAATAATAAACACAAACACTAACATAAGAGAAGGTGATAGAAGGAAGAAATATAGAATAACATAAGGAAAGACAGAAAGAGAAAATGATAAAGCATAGATAATGGAAAGATAGAAGAAAATATGAAAGATGGAAAAACAAAGAATAACATAAGGGATGGTAGGAAGAAAATGATAGAACGACAAAAACAAAGAATTACATAAGAAAAGGTGATTGAAGGAAGAAACAAAGAAGGAAGAAACAAAGAATAACATAAGAAAAGACAGAAAGAGAAGGTGATAGAATGATAAAAACAAAGAACAACAAAAGAGAAGGTGATAGAAGGAAGAAATAAAGAATAACATAAGGAAAGACAGAAAGAGAAAATGATAGAATGGTAACAATAAAAAAAAAACAAATGGAGAGACAGAAAGAGAAAATGATGAAGCATACATAATGGCAAGATAGAAGAAAAGATGAAAGATGGAAAAACAAAGAATAACATAAGGAAAGATAGAAAGTGGAAATTAATAGAATAATAAACACAAACACTAACATAAGAGAAGGTGATAGAAGGAAGAAATAAAGAATAACATAAGGAAAGACAGAAAGAGAAAATGATAAAGCATAGATAATGGAAAGATAGAAGAAAAGATGAAAGATGGAAAACAAAGAATAACATAAGGGATATGGTAGGAAGAAAATGATAGAACGACAAAAACAAAGAATTACATAAGAAAAGGTGATAGAAGGAAGAAACAAAGAAGGAAGAAACAAAGAATAACATAAGAAAAGACAGAAAGAGAAGGTGATAGAATGATAAAAACAAAGAACAACAAAAGAGAAGGTGATAGAAGGAAGAAATAAAGAATAACATAAGGAAAGACAGAAAGAGAAAATGATAGAATGGTAACAATAAAAAAATAAAAAAAACATATGGAGAGACAGAAAGAGAAAATGATGAAGCATACATAATGGAAAGATAGAAGAAAAGATGAAAGATGGAAAACAAAGAATAACATAAGGAAAGATAGAAAGACGAAATTAATAGAATAATAAAAACAAACACTAACATAAGAGAAGGTGATAGAAGGAAGAAATAAAGAATAACATAAGGAAAGACAGAAAGAGAAAATGATAAAGCATAGATAATGGAAAGATAGAAGAAAAGATGAAAGATGGAAAAACAAAGAATGACATACGGAAAGATATAGAAAGAGGAAATTAAAAGAATAATAAAAACAAACACTAACATAAGAGAAGGTGATAGCAGGAAGAAATATAGAATAACATAAGGAAAGACAGAAACAGAAAATGATAGAATGGTAACAATAAACAATTACATAAGGAGAGACAGAAAGAGAAAATGATAAAGAATAGAAAATTGAAAGATAGAAGAGAAGATGAAAGATGGAAAAACAGATAATAACATAAAAAAACAGAGAGAGAAAATGATAGAAGGAAAACAAAGAATAACATGACGAAAGATAGAAAAATAATAATAGAGTAATATAAGAAGAATAACATAACAAGTGAAAGAAGGAGAAATTGAATAAGCGAGCGGGGCCATTACGTCATCGTGTAGAGAACGGGCCTCGACTACATACGAAAAGGGTTATAAAGTAGTGAACAGGACGGGTCGACTGCTGCCAATTCGCATCGTTAGAGGACGGGAACGGCGTCCTCGTCCACACAAACGAAAAGCCCCTAATAGTACAGCGGATTAGCTCCCCATATAACGAGAATTGTGCACTTTTTGATAAAAGCATGAAACTTCTAGCATAGTTAGTTTAGACCATAAGATTCATTTTCAGATGTGGAGGGAAGTCAGATTTGACCTCTGATGACCCTGAGAGGTCAAATTCAAAATGGCCGCCAGTCCGCATGGTCTAATGTACAAACACGCTTAACTTTTGAACCAAATAGTCCAGAAAAACATTTAAGGTGTCGTTTCCAACTAAATTGAGGATGCCAATGCATTTGGTAATACTTTTGAGATCGCCAGATTTCGGGGTTTTGCATTTAGGTCAAGGTTAAGGTCAAAATTGACTAAAAATAGCAAGTTTTCAATGTTTACAACGAAACAAATCCCATTTATTTGTCATTTGTTCGCTCCTATGTTCTCAAATTTCTTTAAGAGTGGTTCCCCTGCAGACCATGAGATTCATTTTCAGATGTAGAGCGAAATCAGATTTGACCTCTGATGACCCTGAGAGGTCAAATCAAAAATGGCTGCCAGTCCCGCCTATTCAAAAACACTTAACTTTTGACCCAATAGTCCAGAAAAACGATTAAGGTATCATTTCTAACTAAAGTGGGGATGCCAATTCATTTGGTAATACTTTCGGGATCGCCAGAACTCAGGGTTTTGAAATTAGGTCAAGGTCAAGGTCGAAATTGACTATAAATAGCAAGTTTTTAAAGTTTACCAAAAAAAAAAAAAAAAAAAAGTATTTGTTATTTGTTCTCCCTATGTCTCAAATATCTTTAAGAATGGTTCCCTGCATAGTCCCCATCTTAAACCCTTTCAGTTAGTTTATTTCACTAACTAGCACCAGACCATTCTTGATCCAGACCGGTCTTGTATATAACTGACCATATACATAGCATGGTCAGTGGGCAGCTAGGCAGTATACGACAAACACCTCAATTCAAGTCGGGAAAACTGCTCCTTTCCATTACTGCTCAATAATACTGGTAAGTTGTTCTTCAAGTTACTTTGTGTTTTATTTGGTTCTAAGTAATATAATGATTAGTTCATATAAGTTTGGGTTGCTTATGGCAAAAGTTTTGATGTTCTCGAAGACACATGTCGTTTGATCTCTTGTTCATTTGCCATGTAAAACTCATAAATTGGCGGGAAAACTTTCTCTTACTTTAAAAGTTGGGAAACTATAAGTTTACCAAGCACGGTAGGTTTCCACAGAAAGTTCTCTCTTCATGTTAATTTGTTCTATTATGTTCTTATAAAAGACCAGTTAAAGAGAATTTGATTGAACTAATAAGTTGTATAGCTTTATTGAGGCACTGTCAGTCA
Organism: Mesocentrotus franciscanus; assembly: GCA_037976565.1. Taxonomy (NCBI): domain Eukaryota; kingdom Metazoa; phylum Echinodermata; class Echinoidea; order Camarodonta; family Strongylocentrotidae; genus Mesocentrotus; species Mesocentrotus franciscanus. The sequence goes on along the minus strand of CP137674.1, from coordinate 14,582,706 downwards.
GGCATCTTTGTAGTCATGTAGTCATGTACTACTATACAAGTACTCATTGTTTTATAACATGAACTGGCATGAGTCATGGGTTGCAGGTCATTCTATTTTTAGTTATAAATGCTAGTCTGTATTTGCAGACTCTGTTAACTAGCTATCACTACAGTTCATGTACGGTTTCTGTACAGTTATTGAAAATCTGATTTATTTGAAACTCTTAGGATTCTGTTGGTTTAGTTTATGTTGCTTACCATTAAAAAAATTGAATACCGGTAAATGATATAGACGCCTGTTGCTTATTGAGTCTAGTGATTCATTTACCATCATTTGCCGCTTGCACTGCAGCTTTCTTTACCCCCAATATGTTGGGATTTGCATACCATATGAGTCCCATTGGGTTGTGTTGTTTATTGAGTTCTATGACTGTTAATTATGTATTATTTTATTCATTTATTACATTTTGGGCTCACTCCAATTGTTTTTCACAGTTCAAGCTTGACGGATTTTTTTTTTTTAAAGATTGTTATTATTACAATAAAAACAATTAGCACTCTACATACAAATATCATAGTCTGCGATTTCATCATTAGGTTCCATTTGTTAACCAAATTTGCCATTATTATTAGTTGTTTCTTTTATCCTTTATTTCAAGCGACCAATTTCCCACCCTAAAGTAACATTGTGTATTTTATTTGTGTTTCAGAATCTTCTCTCCTGCTGTTGTGATTTTGTCGCAACCATGTCAAAGCGTCTCCATCTAATAGACCCCACCCAGCCCTCGACATCCAAGCTATCAAAGCCACCCCAAGCACAAACTGGGACACTTGTGTCCTCTGCCAAATAGTAACAGATGAATCCTTACAGTGTCCTCTCAGATCTACGAAACGGACTGTTGGTAGTGGCTATGCATCCTTGGCAGAAGACATTCTCCGGTTCCAGACTCTTCAGCACATGCCAATAAACATCGACCTGGAGCGATTGAATGACGGTGATGGCATAGAATCTACTTTGATGTCACATAGGGCTGAGTGGCACAAGAAATGCCGGCTAAAATTCAACAAAAAGGCCTTTGACGAGCAGAGTCGAAAAGAAACAATCGTGGGACAACAGCAATCTACCTCTGCTGTTCACACGAGATCTGCTCACAGCCATCCACAGTCTGCAGACCCTACTTGTCTCTTCTGCAATGAGCCTGCTGGTTCTACAGGCTTACATAAAGCATCAACCTACAACATTGACACAAACGTGCGTAGGTGTGCCCTTGAAGTTGGGGACACTGCTCTGTTGGCCAAGCTCGCAGCAGGAGACATGATTGCCATTGAGGCCAAGTACCATCACGGTTGCCTAATTTCCTTGTACAACAGAGCCAGGCAGGCTCTACCCAAAGGCAATGATGGAGATGATTCTTGCCTGCATGGCATAGCGTTTGCTGAGCTAGTGGCATTCTTGGAAGATATGGATAATGATGAGGACAGTTCGCCTGTCTTCAAACTTAAAGACATCGCTCAGCTTTACAAGGTAAGACTGGAGCAGCTTGGTCAGACTGTAGACAAACGGATTCACACCACCAGACTGAAAAACAGACTGCTTTCTGCACTTCCTATACTGAGGGCACATTCACAGGAAGAGACACACTTCTCAGTTTTGAGAAGGACATTGGACCAGGCCTCTTGAATGCCTGTCATCATGACAGTGATGCCATGCACTTAATGCGAGCGGCACAGGTTGTACGCAAAGAGATCTTTGACTCAAGTTTCTCCTTCAATGGTTCGTTTCAGGCAAACTGCCAGCAGGATTCTGTGCCATCATCCCTCTTGGCTCTAGTCAACATGATACTTGATGGGGCAAACATCAAGCATCAGACCCAGCTGGTCCACACAACCACCACAAAACCTGCCCTTGCAATCTCCCAATTAATGGTTTTCAACAGCGTGAAGCATACACGGAACGTGGAGTCAAGCTCAGCACGTCATAGCCGCAGCCAAGAAACTCCACTCCCAATCTATTTATCCCTGAAGATCCATGCGGTAACACGAAGTAGAGGGCTGGTTGACAAACTGTTCAATCTGGGAATGTGTGTCTCCTATGACAGGCTGTTGCAACTCACATCTGACATTGCCGATGGTGTCTGCAAGCGCTTTAGGATGGAAGATGTAGTGTGCCCGCCAAAGTTGCGTCTTGGATTGTTTACAACAGGAGCTGTGGACAACATTGACCACAATCCAAGCTCTGCAACTGCAAAAGATTCCTTCCACGGCACCGGAATCTCACTTATGCAGCATCCGTCACATACACATAGTGGAACTGAACGTAGTGTACCAGTGATTATAGTCAGAGTGGCTCTTCTACAAAGTCAGTGACACCTCTGCCATCGGCCTACACAATTGTGCCACCAGCTGCCTTCAAGACAAAAGACTTTAGTGCGCCGGCTGTACAAGGTCCTGTGAGACCTCCCAACCTCTTGGCTGCTGCATCTGCTACAGAAGATGAGTACGTGTGGCTCAACAAAGTCAAGACGGCTGTTGAAAAGGCTACCATTCATGGCTGGATATCGTGGTCTGCCTACCACGCTGACACACAACGAGCTGTAATCCCACCTGCAGCAATCAACGCACTGTTGCCTCTGTTTCTTGACAATGCACACTCCGTGGCAATGATACGGCACTCCATGAACATCGTCAAGGCAGCAGTTCATCACTTGAACCCAGGTCAAATTCCTGTCCTTGCCGCTGACCAACCCCTGTATGCTCTTGCCAAGGAAATTCAGTGGACCTGGCCAGACACTCACGGAGAGGATCACTTTGTGATCATGCATGTGTCCTTTTTATTTTTTTTTGTAAATAATGACTCCTTTATTGTCAAAATAGAGGCAAAGTTTAAACAACAACAACAAACAAAAAAACAAAAAAAAAATCACTCTTTGGGCCTAATTTGACCTTGACCTTGACCTTATTGCAAATCCCTGATTTCAAATGATCTCAAAAGTATTACCAAATGAATTGGCATCCCCAATTTAGTTAGAAATGACACCTCAATCGTTTTTCTAGAGTATTTGGTTCAAAAGTTAAGTGTATTAGAATAGGCGGGATTGGCGGTCATTTTTATTTGACCTCTCAGGGTCATCAGAGGTCAAATCTGACTTCCCTCCACATCTGAAAATGAATCTAATGGTCTGCAGGGGAACCACTCTTTAAAAAAATTGAGATCATAGGGGTAAACAAATGACAAATATATGGGATTTGTTTCGTTGTAAACATTGAAAACTCAATTTTGACCTTGACCTTGACCTTAATGCAAAACCCTGAATTCTGGCGATCTCAAAAGTATTACTAAATGAATTGGCATCCCCAATTTAGTTGGAAATGACACCTTGAATGTGTTTCTGGACTATATGGTTCAAAAACTAAGCGTGTTTGTACATTAGACCATGCGGACTGGCGGCCATTTTGAATTTGACCTCTCAGGGTCATCAGAGGTCAAATCTCATTTCCCTCCACATCTGAAAATAAATCTTATGGTGAAAGCTAACTATGCTAGAAGTTTCATGCTTTTATCAAAAAGTGCACAATTTTCTTGCTAAGCCGCTGCACTATAATCTCCATAATAGACAACACGTTGATCATACCTCAGGCACACCGCCGAACTCCACACCGGCCCAAAACCGACCAATTTTTGGCCGTTCGTGGTAATGTAATTGTTTGTTTAAGCTGTTGTTAATCGGGTGTCGGTTTGCTTGGTGTGTCTGAGGTTTCACAACCTGTGTTGACTGATCATGAATCATATCGAAGGCCAAAATGCAAGTGAAAAGCAAAATGCTTAAGCAACAAAACAATCTGTACATTTTTAATGATAAATTCAGTCATGGATTTGTAAGATAAAGATCACTATATTATGAAAATCAGCAATATTGAAAAGCAGGAAGAGATTCAATGAATTATTCACACCCTTACCAAGTTTTGTAATTTTTAAATATGTAAAAAATTGATTTGTTGCGATTTATTTAGTTTCTTGATAATATGACATATGAAAGCTTACATCTAAAAATTTTCAACAAAGGTCCTAATTCAACTAGTCCTCCTTACATTCTTGAGTTACAAAAAAAATACAAAAACCGTAAAATTTACAAGGGGTATGAATAATTTAGTTGTTTAACTGTAATATGCCGGGCATATTAATAAACAGTGGAATATACTACAGAAGCTATCACTTGAAGGAAAGATAGAAGGAAACTAGAAAGAGGTATGCAGCGAATCGCATGTTCTGGCAACTACTATTTCTACTACTACTACCACTACAATTGATACTACATGCACTACTACTACTACTACTACTACTACTATTGTACTACTACTACTACTACTACTACTACTACTACTACTACTACTACTACTACTACTAACTATACTGTTACTATTACTACTACTACTACTACTACTACTACTACTACTACTATACTACTACTACTACTACTACTACTACTACTACTACTACTACTAACTATACTGTTACTATTACTACTACTATACTACTACTACTACTACTACTAGCTACATTTATATTGCGCTTGTATCCTTCCCAGGGGATGCTCAAAGTGCATTCAAATTATACACTGGCTTAAACCCCGCTGAAAGCATTCAAGGAATAAATTCCTACCTGTCACCCATTTACTACACCTGGGTGGAGAGTTACAAAAGTAGATTAATGTCTTGCCAAAGGACATTAGTGCCACGGTGGGACTCGAACCGTTAAACATGTGATCAAGAGTCCGGTGACGTATCCACTAGACCACGACATCTCTACAAGATGTCGATAAGACTTGTTATCGAAAACAAGTTAAAATAATTGATATAAGCTAATGAAACCATTTGATTTGCTATAAGCAAATTTGTCATAGATAATATAGGCAGTTGTTATTGATAACCAGTTTTGTGAAACAGGGCCTTGATGCCCCACCGTCAACCCCCGCCTCGGGATGGCTCATGATGATGGTTGATTGATCACAGTGTACTGCCATAACCGTGATAATAGTCCTCTTGTGGATAGTTTAGTTTTGATACAATATATATTATGTATTGATCATCAGAACGAAGTGCGTTTGTCTTCTCATTCTTCTTCTTCTTCTTCTTCTTCTTCTTCTTCTTCTTCTTCTTCTTCTTCTTCTTTTTCTTTTTCTTCTTCTTCTTCTTCTTCTTTTTCTTCTTTTTCTTCTTCTTCTTCTTCTTCTTCTTCTTCTTCTTTCTTTTCTTCTTCTTCTTCTTCTTCTTCTTTTTCTTCTTCTTCTTCTTCTTCTTCTTCTTCTTCTTCTTCTTCTTCTTTCTTCTTCTTCTTCTTCTTCTTCTTTTCTTCTTCTTCTTTTTCTTTTTCTTTTTCTTTTTCTTTTTCTTTTTCTTTTTCTTTTTCTTTTTCTTTTTCTTTTTTTTCTTTCTATTTCTTCTTCTTTTTCTTCTTCTTCTTCTTCATCCGTCGTAGACCTGCATTACAGTACGGGATAATACCTACTGGCCTGACAGCATTCTACGATTTTATGGAATAAAATAACATTTTGTTGCTGTGGAGATTATGTCCTCCTTATACGACATAGGATAGTAGTATAATAATAATATAATACAATTTATAATAACAATAGCAATAGTAATAACAACAATATTAATCATAATAATGATAATAATAATAATAATGATAATATTGATAATAATGATAATATGGTGTTGGTGAGCATGATCTTTAATTTTGACCATCTTTTAAATTTAAAGTGTATATATCGGTCTCCTGTTGGAGTTTGGTGTCCCGGTCTGGGCCGGTCGGGAATCACTGAAAACGTATAGAATGATAAAATTGAACGAATCCAAAAACGTGCTCTTTGGTTCATTGTGTATCCATTTATATCCTCTATCATACACACAACAGCTAACTCGTTTCGACTTACCCTTGACCTTGATGTGTGAACGCATAAATGATCCCCTTTCACGTTTTGGACTTGGTATTGGATTCTTTTATATTATTTTGAACAATAAAACTTTGTTTTTATCTTTGCTTGGATCAGACTTTAGTCAGTTTTTACGAGGAATTTACCTTCAAGTTCAATAAACCGAAATGAATGAATGAATAAAAAAGAATTATAATTAATACTCCACAATTAATGTCTCCTTTTTGCAACTTTAAATTGGCAATCAGTTGGACAAAAATTAATGATTACTGTTTCGATTCCACAATCTGGTTGATGTCTCTAACTTAGACGAAACACGAGCGATTGAAGTCCTTTATTTTTTGTATCGCTAGTAGACTTTGAATTATCGTATTATACGCAGAATACAAACAGAGTATGGGAAATACGTGTAGGCCTATAGTAAAGTGAATTTTATTCTTAGGCTGATATCTATTTAATGTTTGTATTTCTGGTATAGGGAACCAGCTGCAAGAGCAGGGTGTTGTGTTGTGGGTTGGAAAATAATAAATATTAGGCTAAATAAATATAAGTATAGAGACAAACAAAATTGAGCCTGCAGAAACACGTGTGGTTGCTTTGATACTTAAATCCAGACTCAATATCCATGTGCTTATTACATGTGCATCAATCTGTGTAGAGAATTAAGACCCTTGCATACACTTGCATTGTGTGTATGCATCTTTAATATGAATAACAATGAGCAGTGCCTATACAGCTGCATTGCATTTCTAAGTTAGCTTCAATGGCATGTCAATGGCATGTTAGTTTCAATGAACCTGTTTCTAAACATAACATATTCTCTCCCTTGTTGAAATTGATTTGATCGAACAAATGTTTTTAATAGCAAAACTGTTATACTTTAAATTTTGCGATTTCAACGACTTCAAATCTGTGCATCCATATGAGATATAATATTCATGCCTGTACCCGTTTCAATAAACTCATGAGTTGTGAATAAAACTCTACCAGTATCATGGTTCACTTTAGATTTCTTATCTCGATAAGTTTCACAACTTCCAAAACCTGTTGCTAAATGCTTACTTGCAATAAACTGTTATGAAATAATCTATTTCTATTATTGTTAACTCTGTACCCAAAGGTCCTTACATATAATCTGACTTGTATAAACATATGCAATGCAATGACCAACTTCAGAATGAATAGGTTTGTTTGAACTTGCATGAAATTATCTGTGTTTAAACATACTTCTTATTCTGAATCATCTTTATGACAAAATCCTTTTCATGTGACATAATGATCTGTAAAAGCATAACGATTCTAACTCTAACTCCCTTTCCTAGTAACTTCCTTGGCCACCTGACAAGAATTATATAACTCAGAATTTCTCATAATCTCTCAAGTAACTTGGTTCTTTCCGAATTCTTGTACTTCTTCTTACTCCCTGCTTTGGTGAGTCCTCTGGGGATTCTCCCTCAACGCTCTCCTGAGCATTTGAGCATGGAGACAAATGAAATGCATTCCAAATAGTGCTATCTTGCAACTGATAAGTAGCATCTCCTTTTTGTTTGACAATTTTCATTGGGGATCCAAATTTCACTTGACCTTTGTGAACATGCCTCTGTTTTCTCACCCGAACATAATCTCCTACTGAAAATCTTGGAACTCTTGCTTTCCTTTTAGTATCTGTGTACTGACCTGATTTTCTTTGCTTTTGCTCTAAAACCCTACCTCTCACTTTCGTTTGAGAACTTTCTTTTGATTTTGGAGGTATCATACTCTTCACATCTAGTTTTGTTCTCAATTTCCTCCCATGTAGTAATTATGATGGAGATGCACCTGTAGTTTGGTGTGGCGTTGACCTGTACGCCTCTATAACTCAATGATTGTCTCTTTCATAGACTTCCCTTCGATTCTAGCATTTTGTATGCTCGACTTCAGTACTCTGTTAAATCTTTCTACCTCTCCATTTGCTCTTGGATAGTACAAAGAAGATTTGCAGTGAGTAATGCCATATTGTTCTAGGAACTAGGAAATTGAGGACCATTGTCCGAAATCAAATGTGTAGGAATTCCCTCTCTAGCAAACAATGACTTGAGCATTTGGTATCCCACTGGTAACTTTACTACAACATGCTACCTCTGACCATTTGCTATGGTAGTCTACTACAACAATTGCAAACCTCTGATCATGAGGTGCATCTAAGAAAGGACCAGATATCTATCGAAATCTTTTCCCATGGTGACTCAGGGAATGGAACTGATTGCATTGGAGCACTGTATGCGTGCTGTGACTTATCATTCTCCTGACATGTAACACATGACTTTATCCTTTCTTCAACTACCTTATCCAATCTAGGAAACCAGTATGTCTCTCTTAACCTGCTTTTAGTACGCACAGTACCCTGGTGTGCTGAGTGAGCAAAGTTAACTATCTTAGGCTGAAGTACTGTAGGAACCACATCCTATTTCCTCTCATTACAATGATGTTATCTACTACTCCCGAAGCATAAAGTATGGCTTCAATTCTTCAGATATGGTCCTGTGGTTTGCAGGCCAACCTTTCTCTTTGAACTTCTCAACCTCAACCAAGACTTTGTCATTTCAAGTTGCTTCTTAATGCAACTCCTGCAATCGTCACTGGACAATCTACTTCTACCAGATTCAAGACAAATTCATCCTCCTTATCCACATTTACCTCTTCTTCCCTCTTACTCAATGGTAAGCGAGACAATATGTCTTCTACAATGGTCAGACATGAGGAGGTACACACAGATAAGGAGAAAGAATGAAAACACAAAAGAGTTGCGGTGATAATTGTAAGATAGAAGTTATTAAAAATATATATATATATATATATTTGAAAGTCACACTGAACACCTAATGTTTGTAACTTATCGAATGAAAATATCATCGAAGAATAGATGTCAGAATATCATGATATAATATACTCACTGTTTCTATTGAAAAAAGAGAAAAAAATGAAGCAAAGTAGCTGTACCGGTTTCACGCACTTAGTCCAAATTGTTAAATGAACTCGATTGTGCTTTCGCAGTCTGGTTTCCGATAATCTAAAGCGTTATCAGATATTTAACGGCGAACACGTGCAAATGGCATAGCAGCAGTCGCTTGATCTTCCGGGGCTGGAGCAGGAGGTGGTGGTGGGTGGGGCTAGGAAGATGAAAGAGTAGTTGAATCGTGAGCAAATTTTGAACAAATATTAAGATTTTTTTTAACGAATAGGTGAAATGATAATATGCCTACGATGCGGGGGGGGGGGCTTGAGGCTACACCCCCACTCGAGAATGTAGAAAATACTGGTACTCGGGCAGCGAGGTTCCCAATACAACTAGCCTACTTCATATTGAAGCAGTGTGTTGCCCGAATATTATTTTTGAATATCATTCTTATCTCGTGTATTCAGGGGCGGCCGAACATCTTTCAAAGTGAGGGCCGGGGCACTAACAAAAATGGCAATTTCAAGAGAGAGAAGAAGAAAAAAAAGCACCTCAAAAACGGTAACCTCAAAGCAAAAAAATGTAACGTTGTGACATTAGTATATACCCTGACCTTCTAATTAATACATATACATTATCAAGGATCATCTTCAAGATTTTATTGTTTCTCTCTTTCTGTGACCGAAGATATTGCTCATGCAGAAATAATGAGTAAGGAGCGAGCCTTGGGGGTAAATTCGAGAAAAGAGGTGCTTTCAGTCAGGGACACATGCAAGGGAGGTACGATAAATCGGTTGTTTCGGGAGAGAAGAGGGGGTGGCAAAATATCTTACCATGGCATCTGTTGTAATAATCCCTCTTTTATTTAACATGATTTACATTTGATAATGTCACTATGTGCAAGTTGCTGTAAGCTTTAAAAAGTCCTTCATTGTCTAAAACTTTATATTCTTGAACAAAAGGGCAGCTTAACACTTTGCCATTCTGTTGAGGTAAAAAGGCGCAAGGATAATAATTCATAGAACGGTATCATATCCACTGTAAAAGAATCTGCAATTAGGCTCATTTTTTGTTTAAATGAATCTATATTAATGAATTGGGAGAGTGGAAAAGATATCAGAGATACACGCAGAAACGAAGACAGAGGAAATACGGGGGCAAAGAGAGAGGGGGAAGAGAGACGGGAAGAGAGAGAGTTGAATGGAAAGAGGGCCGGGAATGAGAAAGTGGGAGGAAAAGTGAGAAAGAGAGAGAGAGAGAGAGAGTCTGGCTTGCGATAATCCAAAAGCGTTATTAGAAAATAATATTTTATGGCGAATACGTGCAGATGCCATAGTAGCAGTCGTTTGATTTCCCGGGGTTGGGGCAGGAGGTTGTTAGGGGGAGAAGGGCTGCTAGGAAGGTGAAAGAGTGGTTGAATTGTGAATAAATGTTGAACACTGAAATATTGATGTTTTACGAATAGGCGAAATGGTAATATGCCGACGATGCGGTGGAGGGGAAGGGAAAGAGGGGGAACGAGAGAGGGGAGGGGAAGAGAGAGAGAGAGAGAGAGAGAGAGAGAGAGAGAGAGAGATAGAGAAAGAAAGAAAAGGAGAGAGAGATTTCAACATCTAACTTTAATATTTTTCTATATACACTATGCTTATGTATGTAGCTAATGATATTATCTCCTCTAATGCACATGATTAAAGATTTATCAAAATGTAATAATGGATGACGAACCACTCTTCATTTTCCTATAGTAAAAACATGTCAAAATTTGCACTTGCCAAATCGAATGATTTCTCAAATTTCAAAAAGGTTTATGTACTGGGACTGGGAACTCGCGTTAGATATCAGTCAGCCCTTCTTGAATCATATGTGGTTGTCTTTAAAAATGTGTTAAAATTTGTAGACCAAATATAGTTTGGTTGTTTTGGGGGAATATATTTATGAGTCTTCTTTCGTGTTCATCATCTAAGCTCAAATGTTCTGCCAGGCTCTTGCAGGGGCGGATCCAGCCGGCGGCAAGGGAGGGGGCCGAAAAAGGGGCCCACTTCATGCGATAATTTGAAAACCGTGCCGGCCGATTTTCCGCTCAGTGGGGGTAGTGAGCACAATTTTTTTTTTTTTGCCTCCGAAAATTGAAAATTGCCGGCCGATTTTGCGCTCAGTGGGGGGTGGTTTGTCTTCAAATTTGAAAAAAAAAATTTAATCACCACCCCCCCTTGAGCGCCAGGGGAGGGGGCCCATCTTCTTTTTTTTCCCAAAAAAGGGTGTTTTTACATGTTTTTTGGGGGAGGGGCCGGGCCCCTGGATCCGCCACTGGGCTCTTGCACACTGAAGAGCTTTCTCATTTGCTGCCACTAGGTCTTCCAGGCAGCATTGGTGATTTAGGAGTGGGCATCTTAGTAGGTGTGACATAGATTGCATGGATGTTCCACACTCGCAGTCAGTGTCTGTGTCATCTGTGTATCCCCATTTATGCATATTGTATTTGCATCGCCCCATCCCTGTCGAAGCCTATTGAGGAACATCCACGTCTTCCAGTCACATATATGGCCAGGTGGCAGCTGTTCCTTGGTCGGGATTGGTAGCTTTTCGTGGCCGTGGTGGTGGTTTTCACAACGTTTTTCTTCCCACAAGGCCACTCTGGTTGATTAAGGAGGCTTTGGCAGTGGCTGGACTGTATGAAGGAAGCTCTTCCTTGACTTCAGGCGGGTAGGGGCAGGTTGATGAGAGTATTTTTAATCACTGTTATTGACTAGCATCTGTATTTTTATGAATTTCAAGAACAACTCATAAAATCCTTAATTTTCATGGGCATGACAAAAAAAATTCCCTAAATTAGTATTAAATAAAAGACAAATGCATCTGGGTCTCCAATATGCCTCCGCCTAAGTCAGTTAAGATCATGGCTTGAATTATTCTTGGAATATCATGATGAGTACAAAAAGCCTATAATTACATGTCAATTGTTCTTTACCAAAGCTGATCACTTTGCTTCCTACAGTGCTGTATGTAAGATACAGATTTAAGTTCACTGCTAAAGTAGCTTAAAATAGCAATTGATTTGGTCATAAAAAGTTTAAAAACCTTTTATTTCATGTGAATTGACTTGCTGACCTTTGACATTTGACCTTCCTTTAGCCAAAATCACTTCAATTTGACTCACTATGGTGATGCACACAAATAATTATTAGTTCACATCACCATAGTTCATGGCTCCAATCATACTTCATACTGGTAGTTTTCATAATTGACCTATATGACTTTGACCTTTGACCTACTTACTCCAAAATCTATTCAGATTGTCTTCCTATGAGGATACATACTTTCAACAAGTTTGAAGTTCATATCTCAAGGTGTTCTTGAGATATCACGTTGATGAGAAAGCAGGGGGGGGGGTGGGGTACAGATAGACAACTCAAACACATGCCTTTGGCACCACTTTTTGATGGTCATAAGAAGTTGGATATTTATGAAATGTATGAAATGTGTATCACAACACAATAATTAGAGAAAACCAATCAAAACACCAAGTTTGGAACAAATTGAAATTATTACATTTGTCCACTTTTCAAAATATTTTGAGATATACATAGATCGATGCCAAATATAATTGCTCACAATCTGACCTACATGTACGACATCAATCATGGTGAGGTAGCAAAATACCTCAATTTTTCTCTTATCATAGATGAGAAGATGAAGATAAAGAGCTCCCTCTAGAAAATGAACTGAAAATGAAAATGATCTACTTATCAGATGCATTTTAAGTCTGAATAGCAATTGCAAGTGTCACATTGACCTCCTTACATCAGATTAAATTCATGAATGATTTGCATTTACTACACTGATATGGATAAACTGGATTTACTCAAATGATATGGATAAACTGGATTGCTCTGAGGAAAACCGAACACTACATGCTTTGTTGGAAAAGATCTTTCAATGAACACACGATTTCGCCCCTTATCAGAACTCAACCTTCTCTTTACATCATGGGGTGAAGAATTACTCAACAAGAGTTGAAAAATTGAAGGAAGACAAATGACAGTTCTATGATGTGGATTGTTGACAGATGTTATCAATTGTTTTTCACATTTTACTTACTCAATACTCCATTTTCAATGATGTACATGAACACAGACATTTAGAATTGTGATTATCTTGCTATTTATTGACTAGAATCAAAGATATTCCAAAATTGATTTGGGCTTGGGGGAGGGGGGGAGGGGGGCATTGATTCTGTACATGGTCTTTCAAAAAAACACTCCAGAATTTACTAAATGTGTATAATACCTGATAAATCTGTAGTGTAGTCCTATGCACTTCACATGATTCCAAAGACTTTGGAAAAGTTGGTTCAAGCAATTTCAATACCAATTGTCATGCCCATAGAAAGCATGTTTGTGTTATGTTTTACAGTCATTGTAATACATAAGGCTACTGAAATTGCATTAGGTTGATTTCTTGGCAATCTGTTCTGTGCACATTGCTGAGACAACTGGGGGGTGTTTCACAAAGACTAAGATCGACTTTAAGTTGGACTTAACTATGGTAGGCCGTTCATGCCACTGTTTGCTCTCATCATTATGATCTTTAGATAATATTTTTTCCTTCAATAATGAATTATCAAAAAATGTAAATTTTGTAGATTTGTGACAATGATTTTTACGTCCCTTAAGAGACCAATGCCAATATAACGGTGAGCGCAAACAGTGGCATGAACGGCCTGCCATAGTCAAGTCCAACTTAAAGTTGATCTTAGTCTTTGTGAAACACCCCCCTGTATTGACAGTCTGTGTCAATCCTAAAACACCTGCATTTGAAATGTCATAATAACTCTTGTCTTCTTTTTAACATACTGTAGTATTGAAGAACAAAATTAATGAAAATCGTAAACAATGTGATCATATTCATAGAATAAATGTATTGGACACCTCCTGCCAACTTTGTCATCTATCCAAGAGCATGAAAATGTAATTTTTTCACTAACTTAGACTGTAAAGAATTGAGCAATAAATTGTGTATGTCATAAAAAGGTAGTAATCTACCCCCCAAATTAGCAAATTCCTCAATTAAACTGTAATGTTCTTAAACATTATACATTGCATAAGGTAACATTACATTCATGTATTACATACGACTTCTACCGTGAATGTCCTACAGTATTAATTGTTATTTTTATTGTTGTTATTATCATTTGTCATCATTACATATTCGCTATCTTGCAAATTATATTTAAGACAAAATTCAAAGTGTTCTTTTTACATTAGTGTGATCACACGATATAATTGTATACTTTGCCGTCTGTTTAATTCAATACAAAAAATTCAAATACCAAAAACAAAAAATAGGTGAAATTAGAAAATTCCCTATTGCAACAAATACAAACTCAAAAGGAAAAACAAAACAAAAGAAAAGAAATCCATCAAATGGAATGAAAAATTAGCAAATACTTTGCACCAGGGTTATATTCAGTAAAGAAGGGGTAAATTTTCTTGATAAGCAAAAGCATAATAAATACATAAGTGCCAGTGGACCAGTTTACTAACATATCAAATTCATTGATGTTTCTTCCCTGGGGACCTAGTGAAGAGTTAATCCATTAACCTGTTATTAATAAATGAACTACAATACTTGTTATCCTGCCTGAATATATTACTTGTTGCTATGTCGGACAAGCCTCAAGCAAGATTTCGGGTTGTCAAGAACAACTTTTCTTTAAACTGTATGCATTAAGTTTGAATATGTTAGTTAACTGATCTATTGGCAAAGGATACTTTCAATCTGAAAAATGCTTTCCTTCTTTCAAATCATTAACCAGGACTCAGAACCATTACTACTAAAAGTCATAACACATATAAATAAGCTTTGGTCGTACAATAATCCCTTATTTATACTGAACTAGAGCTACACAGATATTAATTACATCAGTCATAGATTTCACGCCAGCTTATTGTCTATTCATATGGGACATTTTGTTGTCAAACAAAATCATAGTTACTTGAATAGGGAGTTCTTAATGACAAAACAATTCATCAAAATGCTCAATATTCATCAAATAATAGTTACTTGAATAGGATTTCTTAATGACAATTCATCAAAATGCTTCAAAATATCATCTATATTCTTTTAACTCCTACACTTCAACACAGAGTGATCGTCCTTCTGCCTCTAACAGACGATATGCTTCATAAAAGGCAATATAATTTGAAGTTCATGTCATACTGAAGGTGGAGGATAGAAAGGATTTTATACATCATACCCAGTTGATTACGAAACGTAGACACACACTAGTGACATAACCCTGAACATGTCTGATGAGCACATACTGTGGCTAATTCAAGGAATCAAAATGAACAAAATTAAGATGAAACTTTGAATGGGTGGTTTCATGTTTGATGATGGTGTTCCAATGTTCCATGACCCGTTTAGAAGTTAAAGCTCACGTACAGTTTGGTAGCAAACACGTTATTGGAAAGAAACATGTTAAATATGGTCTCACGTTGCCTTGCAAAAGATATATGAATTCCAGTGAATATTAGTAGTGTAAATGGCTGCAAGGAATGCTAGATAATGGCTATACACTCCGGTAAAGTAGGACCCTTCCACCCCAATGGGTCCCGCACAACGATCTCAGCACTTTGCTTAGTGATATTGTGTGTAGACTGAACCATATACACACAGTCCTCATAGGTTTTACACCTTAGTGTTAATTGAATTTATTTCCATCCCAGGATGGGTATCTAAATTACGTTCCACCTTTCATTTGTTTAATATTTCATTTGAGGAGGAAAACACTTCATAGCACCTAGTTATTTATCATCTAAATTCTAAGAAATTTAACAAAATACTTTGAGGGCTTACCAAAACTGTACTTAACCTTTAAGCCTTCGAGCTGGATCAGACCATACACACTTATACTACCGGTATCATCATCAAACATGAAATCATCCTTTGTAGCATAACTTTTTTTCATAGATCAGCAAGTCCATGGTATTTGTTAATTTGGTGTCCCATACATTACCAAGAACAAGGAAAATTACATAAAAATCAACATTTCTAGTGTCATTTTCCATGTTTTTTTCTGATCTAAGCTGTAGTAGGGTTGTCAGCTTGATAGAATCATCGGGTATACTAAAAACTTTGATGTTGGTAATGCATGGGAGAAAATACCTTAAACTTGCCGAGATATGTCAATCAAAAAATATCACGCCTTGGTGAGCGGAAAATATTGCAGAATGCACAGTTCACAGAGTTTGAAACTCTTCATCACTGTAGTAATTGTTTGACATATCTGGCGCAATCACCAACCTTAGCCGGGTCTGATACACTTACGAGTCTTTTGATCAAGACGGAAGCATCCAAAGAATTAGCTATCGCTTGCGAGTTCTCATCCCCTGCTAACAACGTCCCAAGGCACACCAGGAGTCGAAACTGTGCTTCTGGTTCCTTCTCCTCCCCCAACTGTGTGATTGCCATGGCGACACATTGGGATTTGGCTTCCACGTCGGATCCGCCATGCAGCAGGACGGCGTAGTTTAGCACCAGGGTTGCTATGGCGATGCGTAGGTTCTTGTTTGTGATAGCCAGACTCCCCATGGCAGAGACACCGATGGTTTCCCGCTGCGCTACAAGAAGGGACTGCCCCTCCGACTGCGTGAAGCAGTTGCATAATGCCCTGTAGAGCAGCATGTGATTGGCTGCAGGGCTGGAATTGACGGCAAGGCTAAATAGGTGGGAGAAGAAACCAGGACCATCCTTGGAGTTGCAGAAGTGCTGGTTGACGGCTGGGTTGCGAATGGCTAGTCGCAGCAAGTCTAGACCAGGAAAGACTTGATCTTTAGGAAATAAAATAATACAAAAGGGGCCAAGTTAGTCACCTTAATGATTAGTTTTATGATTATATTTGTATTTTGCAGTCCATGTAAACAAACAGAGAAACTTTTAAAACCGGACAGCAGGATTAAAGCTTCTTGATATGCACGTAGTACTGACTGGTGTTGTTCATCAAACAAATGAAAATGAAGTAGGTTAAAAAAGCTCTCCTTTATCATCTCTAATCTGTACGGTAGCAAAAATCATTCATAGCACATCTGTTAATTTCTTATTACACAGAAGTTTGGTAAAAAATAAAATGTCTCATTCACAATCGTCAAAGACACGGTTCAACAAGTCATTGCTGTTTTTAGTACATAAATCACACAAAGTAGTTCTACAACACATGCTCACGTGACCCTTACACTGTCCTACACTATTAAAAATGAATTCCTAACGTCAGCACTGGACCGTACACAATATCTAACCCTAACTTAACCATACAATAATAATAAAAATAATAATAATGTCTATTTGTAAAGCGCCATATCCATTTCGCAGAAATGCTCAAGGTGCTGAGAGTGTACATAAAAAATGTACACAATAATTAGATGTAAATTGCAATACAGGGTACATGAACAATATAATTAAGAGTATAATAAAGTACATATATATATATTTTGACATAATTTGACATAAATATACACTAAGGAAATACATGAATGACATAGATGAAATGTGGAAATATTGAATTAATCAAAAGCGATTTTGAACAGGTGAGCTATTTCCTTAAGAGGCTGTGATAATTGATTCCATAGAACTGATCCAGCATGTGCAGAAGATCGATCCCTCCATGATTTTGTTGTTTTGGGACTACAAGAAGAGAAAAGTTAGAAGATCTGACTTGTCTACGAGGATTATGGAATGTGAACAAAGTAGAGTTGTGCTTAGGGGAAATATCATGCAAACGATGAAAAACAAGTAACAAAATCTTAAATACTATATATAATTGAACTGTGAACCAATGGAGAGATTTCAAAATGGGAGTTCTGTCAGTTACAACTGTCTTAAAACTCAATGCCAACCCAACCCTAACCCTATATCTTGGTAGGCATTGTTTATTCAGTTGTAGAGGCATGTTTCTAAAAATAGACACAACCATAACCTAGCCCTAACCCTAATTATAACCCTCATGCACTGTAATGTATGCAAATGGATGCAAGTTAGCTACTTTAGCTTCATTACGTTGAGGCTATTTTCTGGAAACATGCCTCTCGACTGATTAAATAATACCTACCCTATACTCCTGTGGAAATAAAGCTATTAAAAGCAAATAAAAGCCAACAAACGCCAATAAAGGCTAGTACAGGCAATTGTCACCCAAGCACAAAAACTGACCCCACGAAACATACCTTGTGGCCAGCGAAGTAATGACCATAGCGCAGCCAGCTGTTGACTGGTGGGTGTGCCTCCTTGACCGTTGGATATACAAGCTAAGAGGCTTTCTAGGTGTGACAAAGTTGCATCATCAAGACGACATGAGGCATCGATGGTGGAGTTCAGCTGAGTGATTTTACCTGCACACATCATTGAAAAGGAATAGAATATATATTGGAAATTAAAGTAAATTGACGAAAATGATTGGTACTACAAATTTAAAGAATAACAACGAATACAGGACATACTACTACTACTACTAATAATGGTGGCTTCTTATACAGCGCACATGTCTGTCATGTTGTGACGCTCCCAGCGCTCCAATATTATTACCCCGGTCATAGCTGGCCGCCAATTACGTAGCGCCCTAGCATATCAGGTACCTATCTACACCTGGGTGGAGTGTGTCAAAGGTGGATAAATGTCTTTAATGTCTTGCCAAAGGACGTTAGTGCCAGGATGGGATTTGAACCCTCAGCCCTTAGATTGAGAGTCAAGTGAATGAACCACTAACCATGACACTTCCACGTTACTAAAACTTTTCGTCTTGCACTAAAGCTACAGCTTCCATATATACTGTCCGCTTTCTGTTCATTCTTGCGATTTACTCTGATGAGTGCAAAAATCTTTAGTATATCACAACTCTGTACTATATTATATCAGATTATATTGTTTTGAGTACCAAATAAAATATCATTTGAAGAAAAAAAAATATATATTTACAATATTTGTTACAAATCATTCTATGCGGTAACATACATGGACACAAACTGTTCAAAACTGATGCCCTATAAGCTGTGCATGTAAAGTAATTTATAGCATCCTTTAAAAAAAGACCAAAAATAAAAAAAAACTGAAGAACTGCTTTTAGACAATTTTTTATATATAATTAAAAGCAATGTGTGATAGACCAAAATGAACAAATCACTTTTTGCTTTCTAATGAGGTTTTCATTGTGGCTGTTGCAAGCTTGACTGCATAAACGTAAGCAACAATAGACCTTACCTAACATGGCTTGTGTTTTGGCAGAGTCAAATGTGACAAAATCTTTCTTAGGGAAGTACTGGTTTGTAGACTGGGTGACGGTGGCTTGAGGCTGAGCAGCTCCGGATCCTCCTGGACGATAACTGGAACCACCTGGAATTTCAAGGTTTACAGTCCATTTTAAAATCAACTTTGGGTTCTCATATGAAGAGAAATGTAGATGTATGTACAGTTTAATACAGTCAAACCTGTCTATAGCGACTGCCCAAGGGAAACACAAAAAGTGGTCTTTATAGACAGTTGGTCTTTGTAGACAGGTTCCTTTAGTACATGTTTCAATGAGAAACCATTTTCAAGGGAAACAAAAAATGTGGTCTTTGAAGACAGGTGGTCACTAAAGCAGGTTTGACTGTAGCAACTAAATTATTCATACACTTACAGAGTTTTGTAATCTTTTCCATGAAAGATAACTCCTCCCCTTATACATTGTAATAGTGAGTGATTTTGAATGGTAAATATTTGCAATTTTAATGAAAAATTGTTACTTAAACGAAACAAATGTTAAGTTCATTTGGAAGTATTCCTTGCTCCATATTAAATTTTCATAGAGAAAGAAAATTCAGTAATACAATGTTATAAAATAAAACTACCGAACATAAAGTGCTTACCAGTAAAGGGGTCAGCACCCCCTCCCCCTCCTCCTCCTCCTCCTCCTCCTCCTGCTCCTACAGTGGGTAGGGAAGGGTCACCCCGGCTACCTGGAACATAACGGGATCCACCTGAAGAGACAAAGAAGAAAAATTCACATGATTACCTAGCAAACTAAGTAACCAGTGCTTTTACTTTTAGGGACCCTGGGTTCACATAGGCGTCTTAAAAATCTCCCAATATTCCATGATAGGATGATAGTACTGTTTTCTATTTGCATGCTTGTCACATAACATCATCCATATATACAATATTAGTCATTTATATGAAACATGCTTTTATTTTGTGACTTTCTTGCATTTGTACACAAAAAGTTCTGCACCTCAAGTTCGATTTATCAATCAAAACACAGGCATTTCAGAATAAACATATTTTACAGGAAGGCATGTCAATTAACTATCTAAAAGGTATCCCAACTGCACAGGATTGACATAATCATAGTCCACAAAGAGCCATTGTTTTTAACTTCTTATCTTGATATACTGTACCTTTGCCAGTAGTACAAGGAATGATTAAATGGCTAAACGTTTGTCAGTATTTAAAACCGTTACAGTGACATTAAAGATAAAGTTGAGTTCTGGTCTTGCAATTGCATTGTGAAGAAACGGTGTGGAATCCATCAGAAAAGGTTGATCATCTAGCATATAAGTATTGGTGTGTATTGCAAGGTTCTGGAATCATCAAAATGATAAGAAATTTGGCTCAGTCTTGGTAAAGTTACAAGCACTGTACACAGAGAGATGTATATGGGGCTACACCAACATGTGGCATAAAAAAAACGTCCCGATTTTGATGTTGTTACATGCCATATTTAGAATATGAAAGCATTTGAAGAGCCATGCTTCTCAGGGAACATTTTTTATCTGATGTTTTTCCACACTTGCATAATAACAATGATAACGCTCACAAATTATTTTTCACCTCTTCCCAAAACTCAACCTTCTCTTTAAGTTAATATTAAAGTATAATGACATAATTATGGCCTACAAAGAGCCATTGTTTTCAACTTCTTGTCTAAGAATTGATATCTGAGCTATGTATCTATGTCATCAAACAGCTATAGCATCCTCACATCTGCAATTCACTCACCTGTAAACGGATCAACAAAGTCTGGCCTAGGTGCCGACTCTAGGGTCACGCCCTTTGTGTTCTTGATGATGAAATTGGCAACTGTCTCAAGGTAGTACTGGCTGAGGTCATTGTCGTGGATGAACTTCTGGGCCGCAAGCCAGGGGTCGTCAGAAGCGTTATAGGGTAGCTTGAGATTTGGACGCCCTTCTTCAAGGTCAACGTCAAAGACGTAGTCATATTCCTGGTGGAGAAGTATGCATAATTTTCAGAGAGAGAGAGAGAGAGAGAGAGAGAGACGTAGTCATATTCCTGGTGGAGAAGTATGCATAATTTTCAGAGAGAGAGAGAGAGAGAGAGAGAGAGAGAGAGAGAGAGAGAGAGAAGACTGTACACACACTTTGAAGGGGCTATTTTAAATGTTGTTTTAACATCTTTTTGCCTTGTTTCTTATTTTACCACATTAAATACTGTACCTTTGCCAGTAATGACCAATGCAATTCCAGTTCAAGGAATAAATAAAATGCCCCAAAGTTTGTCAACATTGCATAGTATTTGAACCCTTACAGTGAAATTAAGTTAACATTAGCGCATTACAAATATGATTTCATGAGAACTTTTCAATCATGATGAAGTTTTTTTTATTTATCGATAAGCATGGTCTTGAATTTTACATTACCAGTATATGACCAGGGGAGTGTTTCACAAAGACTAAGATCGACTTTAATTTGGACTTAATTATGGCAGGTTGTTCATGCCACTGGTTGCTCTCACCATTGGTGATAGATAATATTTTTTCCTTCAATAATGAACTATCACAAAAGGTAAATTCTGTAGATTTGTGACCACGATTTGTACGTCCCTCGAGAGACAAATGCCAGTAAATGGTGAGAGAAAACAGTGGCATGAACTGCCTGCCATAGTTAAGTCCAACTTAGAGTCGATCTTAGTCTTTGTGAAACACCCCCCATGTCTTGAGCCCCAAACACTCGCATATATGGGAGTCTCTTGTGCAGCACAGACAATTCTACAGAAGACATAGTAAAACAATTAGCAGTATCACAATTCATAGTGTACTCTGACAAGATATTCATCTCCTGACCCTTGACCTTACCTTGCCCTCATAATGAACTTTGCCCGAGGATGGAGTCACATCCTCTCCGTCCGTCCCGACGACATCCCCTATCTTGGACCACTTGCTTTCAGCAGAGTTCCACTGGTAGGCCTCCACTGTTTTACCCGCTCGGATCAGTTTGGTCTGGCCCTCTTTGGTGCCTACATCCAACATACATAGATCATTGAAAACATTTCAAGAAAATCACATAACATGATCTGATAGTCCAGGGAATCAAAATGAGTGAATATATCCAGTGAAACCTACTGTAGCAACCACCAGAATAGAGAGACCACCTGTCTTAGTATAAAGACCACATTTTGCATTTCCCTTGAAACCTTTATTCAAGGAACCTGTACATAAAGATCACGTGCCTTCTGGTCTCCCTTGAGCGGTCTTTATATACAGGTTCCACTGTATCTATTTTATGATTTGAATACAATTTTTAGTGCAATTAAAAAAAGGTATTGACGTTTCTTAAACTTGATTTCTCTGAAGTGTTAAGGACCTTCCATGCATTTTGGTGATTGTCCTTCATGCAGTATTTCTGTACTTAATACTGTTTATGTCAGATAATTACAAGAAAAAAAAAGAGGGATTCATTTTCAAAATCACTCTCATTTGAAATTAAAGTCATCATTTTGCTCCTACAAGAAAATCTGTACCTGGATTTGTGAGGTCCGATTTATCAGGAAGATCCTCCATCTTAATACCATCAAAGGTCTGTGTCTTGGCTGGCATGGCGAAGGCTCCTACTTGATTCTCAAAGGCTTGTTGGGACTCCTGAGGGGCAACGCGAGACTCCTGTCGAGTGAAGATTCTTGCCATACCATCACTGTAAACATGATGAAAACAGAGTAATGAACTAAGGCGGATAACAACTATTGCTTGAAGCACATCATGTGGAATTGATTAAGAAAAGGCAACTACTGTTTGAATATTAGTAGTGTTTTGAAATCCCCCTTTAGCTCCTGTAATAAATTTGAGCCTTTGTATAATAATGTTTCAACAACCTAGGATTCCAGCATTATGACTATCTACTATATCTTCACTATCTCAATCGTTAGTATCAATTGTTAGTATCATTATCACCACTAGAATGACATCATCATCATCCTCCTCGTCAACGGCATTGTCAGCATCATCATCATAACTCTCCTCATTCCAATCCTCCTTGTCCCCATCATCATCAACAACATCATCATCATCATCACCATCATCGTTCTCCTCATTCCAATCCTCATTGTCCCCATCATCATCACAACATCATCATTCTCCTCATTCCAATCCTCCTTGTCCCCATCATCGTCAACATCATCATCATCATCATCATCATCATTCTCCTCATTCCAATCCTCATTGTCCCCATCATCGTCAACAACATCATCATCATCATCCCAATCCTCCTCACCATCATTATCGTCATCATAATCATCAGATCATTATCAGTTTATCACCATTATAACCACTACCACAACATCTTTCCCACTAGCAAAAGTAGAAATACCTACAGGTATCTTTATCCCTGAATACTGTCATATCAACTACCATCCTCATCCTCATCAACATCTCCCTCTATTTCCTGCCTACTCACCTGGACCCCACAAGAATGTCTCCATTAGGCAAGCAAACTACACTCCAGATGGTCTGAGCAGGCATGGTGATGGTCTGGCTGCATTGCCCGTCAGTCCACACTCTCACCGTCCTGTCCTCGCTGGAGGTCACAAAGTCCTGTCCGTTGCCTAGCAGCGAGATGCTGTAGATGAAGCCCTCGTGGCCGTCGTACTGGTGGACGCAATCCCCGGTGGTCAGCCACCTTCGGACTATGCCGTCGTTGCTGGCTGAGAGGAACTCCACCTCGGAGAGGACGGCCAGTGCCCTGACGCAGTCAGTATGACCTAGGAGCAACCAGACACACAACAAGTCAATTTTAATTAGTGTTCTCCTTCACCAAAGAGCTTTTCCTTAAAATAGAATAGTACATGCTTGCTAAATGCATGGGTACCCAATCTAATATCATCTCTTTTCAATTCTGTGTCAATCATGAAAAAGAACAAAATGACTCTGAAATAGTGATGTACATAAAATTTAAATCAAACATGTTGGAATGTTGTGAGATACATCCATACAAGTAATCATAAATTAAGGCCTACCAGGCTCACTGAAAGGTCTACTGAATGTAAATTTGTCCCTGAATGATAGGATCTTCATATGGAATGAATAAAAGGTTTGATCTAGGTGTAATTATTTAATCCCACACAGAGTAAAGGTTTTCTTACCAGTGAAAGTGCGTTCACAGCGGCCAGCCCTCCACATCTTGATAGTCTTGTCCGCAGACCCGGTCAGCATCAGACCCTGGGTGGGCAAGAGGGCGACCGCCCACACGGTAGCTTCGTGACCCTGTAAGGTCATCACATTCCTTTCATTTAGCCACACCTTGGCTGTCGTATCCCATGATCCACTCAACAGAGTTCCAAATTTACCAGATGCAAGTGCACACACTGGAACAAAATAGAGTGTGAAAAGAAAAAGTTTTGACAAGATATAAAAAGAGATGGCAAACTATCATACTTTCATGGAGTTAATGATCTTAAAACTAATTGGCATAGAGCTAGTATACATGTGAATGCATAGAATCAACTGAAGACAAAATTTTACGTGCAAATTTAGGTTTACAGTTAAGAATGTTAATAACAATTATACAAAAAAAACAGGTTTGATATTGGTTTCTTCTGTGCCCTTTCCTCCAAATGTACTCGGCTAAGACTCAAATCACAAACCATTTGATCTATGATCTGGTAACTTATCCCCGAGATGATGACACCTCTTCTGATGAACTAATCCTGAGAAACTCACCAGCATTTTTGTGCCCTTCGAGCACATAGACAGGAAGGGGACTCTCCAGTGTGTATGCATGGATCTTGTAGTCGTTGCTCCCGGTGACGACGAGGCCCTGAGCATACTTCTCATTCGGCGGTAGCACGCATAAGCAGGAGACAAAGTTCTGATGACCACTCATACAGTGTGCCTCCTCATATCCAGGCTCAGAATCACTGTGATAAAAAAAATAAAGGAAAACAAAGGAATAACTCAAGTGAGTGAAGCTGCACATCAAACAGTTTCTTGGTGGTTGTAACGTTTACTGCCCAAGGCGAGGCATAGATTTACATTAAGGAGGGCTAAACCTAAATTGGGGCAAGACTCTCTTTCGACTCTTTGCACCACCCTCTAAAATAAAAAAAAAGAAAGTTTTATATTGTTTATTCTCTATGCCAGTTATGTTATTTTATATGTACATGTAGTTTCATGCAGCAAAATATATACTCTGTGGTTCTACTAATTGCCGGAATCTACTGGAATCTACTAACACTACTGAAAATGAGAGAAAGAGAAGAAAAGAAGAGCCCGCTAGCAAACTCTGGAGGTACTTTGCAAGGTTTGTTGGGTGCGGGAATGATTGATTACAAACGCATTTTAGATTTTGTTTACATCACTCTTCACGCAGGAGTATCGGTGCCAATCAAGGCTAAGTGATATCATATTGCATGTTATCAGCTATCCCTGACTATGGGGAAGTCCTCCCTGACATTAAGTTGGTTTTAAGAGAAGCAGAAAAATAAGAGGAACAGGTCAGTGAAAGTTTAAGCAAATTCTGATTAAAAATAAGAAATTTATGATTTTTGCAATCGCAATTAATCTAACACAAATAGGCAACCCTGTGACGTATTTTGCGAGCTCCTCTAAAATTCGCTCTGTACTAAAAATTCAATAAACTTTCACTTTCTTTGTTATTGATGACGGAATAGATTTTTTTCCATCATACAGGGGTTGCATAGAAACATATTTGCAATAATTCTCGCTATCGCCAATATATTGAAATACCAATATAGGGTCTATATCAGGGCTGTAAACCCTCCCGCATTTGGACGGAGTCTCACGCCACCACGCTTATTCTCCTACCGTCCCACCAGCTCGTAGCGGGAGATTCCCGCCACCATGCCCTACCACCCGCTCTCCCGCAATCTCCCGGTTTATGAAAAACCTCCCGCCAAACGTGCAAAATGAACCAGCGTACAGTTTCGTATGAAAATTTTTTTTGCTCAATGGGGGGTAGTGAGCACTTCAAAAAAATTGTTACTCAATCCCCCGTTGACCCAAAAAAAAATTGCATACGATCTCCCTCGAAGTTCCCCAAAGTTGACAGTCCTGGTCTATATAGTCAAGCCTGTCATTTTCTCAAACACGTACGTACGTGCATTGCACATTATAGACCTATATAGTCTAGGTCTATGCACACTACACGTACTGCATGCGCTACATTTGATTTGGGCATTTTAGGCGTATTGGCGGTAGTGAGAATCACATTTAGGGTGCATGTATGATTGAAAAAAGTTTTGAGGGAAAATAGAAATATCTGATTTTTTTTTGTAGGCCTACAGAGCAAATGGGAAGGGAGCTTGCAAGCTACATCACAGAGTTGTCAATTTGTGTTTGATTTTAAAAATTCTTAACTTCCTCATTTGTAATCAGAATTTGCTCAAACTTTCACTGACCTGTTTCTCTCATTTTCTGTTTCTATCGAAACCAACTCAATATCTGGATGGGAAAAAGGAGACCAATGCATGTGACCCAATTACAATGAAGTGCTACTGAGTACTGTGCAGAGCCAATGGCAATGCCAATGGTATTCTACATTCTAGTCTAGTTTAGCTTTTGCCTTTTTTGGATTTACGATAATGTCCAAAAAATTTCATAGAGAGTAGAAACACTTGAGTAAAACAAGATTTAAATCTCACATTATTCTTTACAAGATTCTGAAGTCAGACCCTGACATATATTCCTGCAAGTATCATCTAAATCTAAATCTAATACATGGCTAGTCTTTGTTCAAAATTGCAGATCTATTGGCAATGCAATGCAATGTCAATGACTCAGCTCAGCTCAATGACTCAAAATCATTTGTATTTCAATCAGTGTTGACTGTGTTCAACTTACACTTGTTTAGCCTATATCTACTATTTTTGTTTACCTTGAAGGGACCCATAGTCGTGCAGTCCTATCTCTGGACGCGGTAATGATTGATCCTTCTGGGAATAAACCAGCAGCAACAGCTCGAACATCAGATTCGTGTCCAGAAAGTGAGCATGAGAGCTTGAAAGGAACTGCCATGTTGATTTTTGGCAACTCATTCACATGTACGTACTATACACATCAAGTAGACCTAGGTCTATACATGATTCATTCATTCACATTTTCGATCTTTGACTTTGCGCTGCTAAATTTTTGGCATACCGCCATCTCTTGATGAAATGTAGGTAGGTAATTGTTATGGCAAGCCAAGCGGTGGATAATATGGCTACAAATATCTGTACGTATACTGCGCTTGCTGCTAGCTAGCTAGCGCTCTAGCACTCATGTATTGCATGCATTGGTACCGCATAAACACACCACCAGCGCCAGTTTTCGCGGCTACACTGAAAAATTCACCGAGCACTCCGTATTATGGGATGATTTAATTTGCCATTTGACCAGAAACAAAATCAACTCCTGGTATGTAGCCACAACTCTTGCACTTTTAATACTCGGAACTTTAAATTTATTATAATCCCCCAAAACACCTGTTGATTGACTGAGCTGTGTCTGTGTTGTGTTGTGTTGTGTCGGTGGTCATGACATGTGTAAATCAGTATTCAGGTAGTATTTTAGTGATACTACTACTAGCTCTACTACTAGTACTAGTAGTGACTACTACTACTACTTTTTACTCGTATTTAGTAAATGTAATTGAGTTTGAATGTTCAGAACTTCAGGATGCTGTTTTGTCATGTTTGAGAATGAATGTGTTGTTGTGGAACTTGAATTTGAAAGCATGATCACGACGATCAGAGAAACAGGTTGATGAAAAACTGAAAGTTTGAAAACTTTAAATTACCGGTAAAGAAATGTCAAGATAGGGAATACTAAACGCTACAGTACAGGTAAGTGAGGTAACACTATTTCTTGGAATTGGAGTGTGTGTGTGGTTGCCTATTTCACAACACAATGACAATAACGGCGAGTTTAGTGAGTTGATGATTGATTTGACTGAGCTCTGTCATTGTAAATTAATACAACACGTAGAACAATAGCTTACATCGGCTTACAGCCAGCGCATGCGCAGAACGATCATCCGATCTCGGTCTCATTTTCGTAATTTGGCGCCAAGCCTAGCCGACATGGGCCCTTTAGATTGGCTATCGCTGGCTGCCATAGGCTCTATGTTATAAGATATTAGTGCGAGAAGATAGCTTGCGATTTTCCGTTTTTACCAATACCAAAATTATGATATTTCAGTCAAACCCTCTATTTGTTACAAGTTAATTGGTGTCCTTGAAAATTTAAGTATTTCACTTAAGTTTAAGTCTTACTTAACTAAGTCTTAAGTTTGAAAAATTCTCATTTTCGTCATATTTAAGGTACAAACTAGAAATTTATTCCGAAATTTCCGTTGGTTTTTTTTTTTTATGTGTGTGCAATTTTGTGCGTGCATCAGTTACATGTGTGAAGTGCGTCACCTGCTTAAAGCACGTCATGTTAAAATCTCCGTGGCGTGACGTAATATTTCGTATTGACTTTGCCATTGAACTTAAGTCGCGCTTAAGTTAAGTAGGCCCTCTCTCACTTAAATTCGAAGCCACTTAGCGTATCGGCCAATTACATCGCGGAATGGTAAAAGTTCTATGTGTACAATATTTGACCTCTACTACGCACGTAGAACTTATCGCATTCAGCGCTGTACAGAAAGTTTACGAGCTCCGATTGGTTGAGACGCTCCAGCTGTTTCGAATTTAAGTGAGAGACGGCCCCCACTTACGTAAGCTTACGTAAGTTCAAGTGCAATGCCAATACGTAACATTACATAACGCACTGACATGCCATACTTTAAACAGGTGACGCACTTCACACATAGATGACGCACACTCAGCATAGGTACATGTACAAACATGAAATAGAAAAATCAACAAACATTTCAGTACAACTTGCAAGTTTGTACCTTCAATATGACGAAAATGAGAATTTTTCAAACTTAAGTAAGACTTAAATTTAAGTGAAATACTTAACTTTTCAAGGACACTGAAAAAAATCGTACAAGTAGAAGATTTGACTGGAATATCATGATTTTGGTATCAGATCAACTGGAATCTCCTCGCACTAATATCTTATAACATAGAGCCTATGGCAGCCAGCGATAGCCAATCTGAAGGGCCCATGTCAGTTAGGCTAGGCGCCAACTTACGAAAATGAGGCTGAGACGGGCTGAACGTAATGCGCATGCGCTAAATGTAAGCTAAAGTTCTACGTGTTACGTTAGTCTTTACTCTAGTATACATGTACGTTAGTCTTTGTTATAATAGTGTGGATTCACAATTAACAGCGCCCCCAATGGCAAGCAGCAACAGGCCGAT
Source organism: Mesocentrotus franciscanus (assembly GCA_037976565.1). Lineage (NCBI taxonomy): Eukaryota > Metazoa > Echinodermata > Echinoidea > Camarodonta > Strongylocentrotidae > Mesocentrotus > Mesocentrotus franciscanus. The sequence continues at coordinate 14,553,292 of CP137674.1, read as the reverse complement.
TTTTCAGCTCATGGGTCGATTTCCGATCAAAACGAGTGAAGTGGTCAGAACTGTTCAACTAGTTAATAATTTTGAAGAGATTGATTGTTCTGATATCAGCGCACATTCTTATATTGTATTTGGATGTTAAAATCCACCCATCAATCAAGAAATCAAGAAAATTTGGGCTGATTTTGGACAAAAATCAAGAGAAATTGTCATTTTGGGGCAAAAAAGTGATGGAAATGACCATATTGTTGTTGATGGGGACCACTTTTTCTAGCATCGGGACACATTTTTTACATAGAATAGGCCTGTATGATATACAAATAGTGAATGGCCATGAGTGCAATGGTACAAGATTTTGCATTCGGTGAAAGATAAGAGACGCTCTATCCAACGAGGCACAGCCGAGTTGAATAGAGTGTCTCATCTTTCACCGAATGCAAAATCTTGTTCCATTGCACGAATAAAGACCATTCACTATTAATTGTTTTATACAACACCTCGGATGTTAACGGGCTTAAAACACGTTTTTTTGTTAAGGACAGATTTCCTAGGCCTAGATCTAGATCTAGTCCAAGTCTCAGCGAGTTTGTTTTGTTTTTTATCGTTAAAATTACCGATTGTGAGCGCGCACTATATGCAGCAAACCATGCGCGTACCATGCGCCGCGCTTTGTGACATCAGAATGCAATTTCGTTTGATCCATTTGTTCCATTGCACGGTGAAGTCACTTACCTCACAATATACTTTGTAGATCGTTAGTGACGTCAGCGTGCAATGGTGCAAATTGATCAAATGGAATTGCACGCCTGGAGAATGATGCCGTTCAACATTACTTTTAGCACATGTCACTTGATTAAGAATTGACCAATGAGGTTGCAAGAATCTTAGTAGGTGTTATATAAACAGTGATAATATTAATAACGATTGTAAAAGTCTTTCCAGACTGAAAGTGACCATAATGGTATTAGTTCGGGTCAAAATGTGGCCTAAATGACGAAAACATCATGAGAAGGGTCAATAAGACTGATATTCTTAAAATCAGCACAAAATATTACTCCGATAAGCCATTCAAACCTTCCCCACCAACAATTCTGATTAAATCCCTTATCTCCTAGGGTACTTAACAATGCCACAGCAGATTTGTTTTTCTTCCCAAAATACGTCACTTGAAATTGGCTAAACACTAGTGTCGCTAGATTGTGCTGTGAATTTTGAATCCACCGTATTTACACGCTAGCTCACAGCTCACTCAAATAACAACACACAATAAAACATACTGCACCACAGATAGAAATAGACTAGATAGATCTACCTTAATTTTACTCATTAAATTAAACTTTATATGTCCGAAATACCAGATCCTCAAAAAATGCAGTTTCCACTCGTGCTGCTACTGAAGTCTGGTCATAATAGACTTATGACTATCGATCTTTTGTTTTGTTTATATTTACATGTATAATAGTGTTGATCTTAGCTCTGTTGTTTTTTGTTCTGTTTTATTTTATGTCTCTTGTATGCAGTTGCTTGTATGTACATGTATATATAAGCATGAAGTTGTAAATATCTTTGTATATTATCTTTTAGTGGAATCTAAATGATCCAGTTTAAGCCAAATACTGGTTAAGAATATATTAATTAGTAATTAAAGAAAACAAAATTAGAAAAAAGCTTTTTCATGAGATACAAAGTACAAAGATCTGTAGAAAAAACATATAGTATATACATGTAAACAAACAAAAATTTGAATTAAATAATAAATACATATAAAGAACAATAGTAGAAGGGGTGTGTTTTCAGACATGGGAGACCTTTAATACATGATTTGTCATGAGATTTTCGGACTTCTGACGACATTATGGTAGTGCTTACTTGAACAGATAGTAAATTGCAAAATGATAATAATAATAATAATCCCTTTCATTGGAACTGACATTTACAGAGTAGATAGTACAGTTTCAACTAAATTTGCATGTACATGTATATGCTCCTCAAAACGGTTGCTATCTTTAGCTGAGCAGTTTCCAGTGTACAGTACGTGCGATTGTGCGGTCATTGGCTTTTTGTACATGCATGTCTCTTAAACACTAAGCAGAAATCTATCTGACCATGCAAAGATTAGAAAGAGATTGATGGAATTAAAAGCATTTCTTCATGTAAGCCGCAGGTTTATCCAGGAAGGTTTTTATTACTGAATAAAGGTTCATTCAGACATGACAGCAAAACATCTGTGGTTTTTTATTTTAAATAATGACATACAGTATTAAACTGTAATATGCTTCACAATTCTGCATCTTATAACACAGAGCTCAGTGCATATGTGCAAGTCCTATTGTGCATGCAGCTGTCATTCATTTACAATGTGTTTTTTTTAATATAGTTTTTTTTTGCCTTGGTTCAGATATGGCATGGTAAACCATGCCATATCTGAACAAGCAAGCCTTAAAATATTTGAAAGTAAATCCTTTCACGGATTCTTTATCGAAGTTAAAGATTATATAGGGGGGCATTGTGACGATAATCTGTCTTGGAAAAAACTTAAATTGCTTTCAATGTGTGAAAAGAACAGATTAAAAACAGTGGAAGTGTCATGGTATATACATGTAGTGGTTCATTCACTTGACTCTTAATCCAAGGGTTGGAGGTTGAAATTCCAGTCCAACACTAATATCTCTTGGCAAGACATTAATCCACAATTGCCACTTTCTTGATTTTTAATTGATTTTTGTTCAAACTTTCATTGACCTGTCTCTCATTTTTCTGCATTTATTAAAACCAACTTAATATCAGGGTGGACTTCCCCTTTAAGCTTCCTTACAGTTACACTGTTACAGGCATACATGTTGTAATCACCAAGATTTTCACTTTTTTTGTTTTGTTTTATTTTTATTCATATTTTTGCTTTCTGAAACACTAAGAAATAAGACTGATTCTTCATCACAGTCCTGGGGGGTGTTTCACAAAGACTAAGATCGACTTTAAGTTGGACTAAGTATAGCAGGCCGTTCATGCCATTGTTTGCTATCATTATTTACTGGCATTGGTCTCTCAAGGGACGTACAAATCATGGTAAAACATCTACAAAACTTACATTTTTTGATAATTCATTATTGAAGGAAAAAATATTATCTAAAGATCATAATGGTGAGAGCAAACAATGGCACGAACGGCCTGTTATACTTAAGTCCAACTTAAAGTCGATCTTAGTCTTTGTGAAACACCCCCCAAGTGTTCAAATAGTAGACCTACTGTACATGTACCTTCACAGTTTAAATTGTAAATGATGAACTCTCGACCAGAAACGTTTTTTTACCTTTTGAACCATGTTATTGCAGACCTTGTCTGGTACACCGTACACGTGATTATTGTGTTGTCAGTGCTTTTAAAATGTTGATTTTACATGTAAAGTGTATGTGGTCTTTAAATCGACATATACCATGGGCTGTACATACACAAAGTAATTTTGTTGGACACTTGACCAGGACGTGTTACAGGGACAAAATACCCCAAAAGGCAACACTTCACTTGGCTAAATACAGTACGCAAGAGCACCAATATTTGCTCATCCAAAACAGAGCCTAGGGGGGCTGCTCTGCGCAAAGATTCTGGAAGCTTTTGTGTTGGCTGTGCCTCAGGGTTTAGTCATTGCTCTGCATAGAAATATCAAGTGCGGATGGATGGAGCATTGTTTGTCAGTTATCTCAGGTCGACCTACCGTGAATGGGAACCTATTGAAGGAGGACTTTGATCCAAATGAACAAATCAAGTGATTTCCCATTTCCCATTTCCCTTGAAGTTGATGGGCTTGCCACTTGCAACTGGTATGCCTGTGATTTGTTGTGATGAAAAAGTTGCTGAAAACTTGTGAGAGAGTAAATATGCATGATCTTCTGTAGAGTACAGTGGCCTACATGTGTGTATTTGAACTTGAACTTGAACGTGACTGTTATGTAGAGTAGACCGGCATTGGATAATGTAAAAATTTAGTGGTCAAGAACAAATTCCAAATTGCACAAATACTCATGAATACTCACATGTACACTGTACATGTACAATGTATACTGTACAGGCATATTCCCTAAAATTGTATTCATGAGCTGAACTGCAGACAGAAGTTATATGTATGTACATGGAATAATAACAATAATAATTGGATTTATATAATAGCCGCAATAGCGTCTTCTATAGAGCATACATGTATGCCATTTATAGAATGAATGTCTATTTTCATATACCTAACAAATATTGCAATTATCAGGAATTGAATGATTTACGTGTAGAAGCATGAATACAAGCCTACTCCTTTTATCCTATGGTTTTGAATATTTTGTAACATACTTTTTAGCAGTATAAATTCTGTATCAGTACATGTTAAATTTTATCTTAAATTTTAAAATTATATCTAATTTAGTTGATTGTAGCAAATAGCAATTACAGTTCCTTAACCATGATAACATAACCTTGATCTTGGTGTATAATGTATACACAAATCAATTGAATAGATGTATGCAAATAACAAATAAACATGGTTACTTTGAGTGTAAACAATGTGGTATATTTGACGAATGTATGGTGAATCGTGATGCAAGATTGCTGCAAAATTTTTGCTAGTTTGGTGCGTTGATGCATTCCATTTGGTTTCCGTTCTTCGAAAATAAGTACAGTCAAACCTGCTTTAGTGACCACCTGTCTACAAGGACCACATTTTTTGTTTTCCTTGAAAATGATTTCTTATTGAAACATGTACTAAAGGAACCTGTCTACAAAGACCACCTGTCTACAAAGACCACTTTTTGTGTTTCCCTTGGGCGGTCGCTATAGACAGGTTTGACTGTACGACAAAATGTGCACTATGTATGTTACACAATTACGCATGTGCATGTACAGTAGGTGTGAAAATTTTTTAAAAATATTTCCTAATGTTTATTTGTAGGCGTACACCTGTACATGTACGCCTTAATAGTACATTAATAGTACATGTACATTCAGACACATTATGGAGCCACATCTTGTTTGATTTGAAAATATACCGGTAGGCAAAACTGTGGGGGGTTGGACGTACATCAGCAAAAAATGTTTTTCAGACTTTTCAATTAAAATCTCTGTATCTCTTTATATGAGCCAAGTCTTGAATTTTCTGTATTGATTGATATCTAATCTGATAATCTGATATCACTCAAGATTTAAAGATACTATGTCCCTTTTGCAGCCAACATCAAATTCTATAGAACTTTGCAGGAATTATGAATATGTCATGTATGTGCGTTCTGTGAAATTTAAACGTTAGCAGTGTCCTAATATTCAAATTATGCAAGGAAACCTGTTTACTTGCTAGACTTCACTGTCAGACACTATTGAGTGACTGACTGGCTTTTTCATCTTTGGTAATAACATACTTAAGAGCTGTAAAGGGTACATGAGCATTTGTCTACATCAATAACCCACTTCTTGTAATGGCCAAAATTAAACTGATTGAATCTTTGCGCAGCATAAAACGTACGACCATTCGGTACAATGGTCTGAAAAATCAGACTATTACTTACTGGCTCTATAGCTCCTAAGTCGATTCGACAACTAATAGTCGTTATTTTCCCACTTAAAGACATTTTCAAGCCCCCCCCCCTTTTTTAGGGAAGTTCTAAATTAGTATTGTCTTTCAAATGCCATTGGAATTTAACCTTTTCATTTTTTTGGCCTGCAAATGGGACATAGTACCTTTAATGAGGTAAGTTCATTGCCATATTTGAAATAGAGATTGATCTTCTTTTTTTTTTGGGGTCGGACATACATTATGAAGGGGTTGGATGTGCATCATCCGACCCCCTTTAAATCGCTTGACAAAAATATTAATCTACACGTACATGTACCGTATCCAAAGGGTTAGGGTTATGGATACGTGCATTAGCTATCCCATCAAGTTGGTTTCCAAGTGGCAAGTTCTAACATGAGACTTTTCTCTCTTGATCAGGAGGTCAAAGAGTACTGTACACTATCAAATGGATTCTCTATGTACTATGTACATGTACGTGGGTCCCCTGAAAGGGGAAGTCCACATGGATATCAATTTGGTTTTACTAGAAGCAGAAAAATGAGAGAAACAGTTCAGTTAAAGCTTGAGCAAATTCCGATTAGAAATAAGAAAGTAATAAAATGTTGAAGTTGCCATCAATCAAAAATAAATTGGCAACTCTGTGACGTATCTTGCCATAAGTGCACTAGCTATCACATCAAGTCAGTTTCAAAGTACTTTTCTCTCACAGGAGGTCAAGGTGTACTTTACACTATCAGATGGATTCTCTAAGATGTACCCTGTACATGTGGGCCCCTTTAATCCATTGACTACTGAATTCATTCATTCCCATAGGCTTGATACAGTAACCACTCTGTTCCGGTAGGCAAAGGTTTAATATGCCTGGATTTTGTGGGATATGAAATTATTTGGTTGTTCTGCCATAACACTACAGCCACATAGAAAACTACCCGGTACATTAACATGTTCCATAGGGGTTGTGTGATGAGTTAATCGACATCTCATGTTCTACTGAAGACTTACCAGTAATCTCCTTGAAGAGGTGATTTGTTTCCAGCCTACAGAACATTCCATGTCAAAAGGAAGATGAGTCTATGAACAAAAGGATCTTTTGATCAGCTAAGCTTCTTGCCCTTCGTCACAAATTGAGACTTTGTATGACCTTACTTCCCACGTTGACAGCCCAATTACTTGGTTATGTCTTTTGCCCCTTACTTGTAATTGTGTAGCCTAGTTCCCATCTATGGAATATTTTCTGTTTTTACTTTTTACTGAAAATGGGTGTGCCGAGACTGGAGTTTGAATGTGTAAAATAACCCTTATTTGAATGGCTTTTGTGAGTCGAAACTGTGGGTTCTTGACTTTATAGTCTATACTCCAGACTCCGTTATACTCGTAGCCAATACATTTATAATTACAGAGGTGGGCTATTTTCCTTTTGCTGGAAACAAGGCTCCCCCAAAACTATACAAATTGAGGATTATTGCACAACATATGAAAGAGGAATGACTTTAACTGGCCATGATTTGGAAATGTTACTGTCTGGGCTCAAAGTCACTACCGGTCCTTTGGATCGGATACTGCAATACAAATCCTCATAATAGAGAATAAGTAAATATCATTAATTCCTGTTTCCTGTACATAGAAAATACAGACTGTACAGACATGGATCATTAGTTTAGAAATATTCTGCATCTATAGAGGATGCATTTTGCGTGAAGATGTAATCTTTTATGATTAGACTTAACATGCTATTAGTATTAAAGAGAAAGACCAGTTCTGGTCATGCGATTGCATTGTGAAAGAAACGTTGTGGAATCGATCAGAAAAGGTTGATCATCTAGTATATAAGTATTGGTATGTACTGCAAGGTTCTGGAATCATCAAAATGATAAGAAATTTGGCCCAGTCTTGGTAAACTTACAAGCACTGCACACAGAAAGATGTATATGGGACAACGCGACCATGTGCGCGATATCTATTTGGTCCCAATAGATATAATAATTTACCAAATATATCAATTAGTAGGTGGTTTCACGAATTTCCAGGCAAAATTTGTATCATCACGTATTAGTCAAAATATATTCTTTTACATGATTGGTAACGAGAGCTTCCATTTCATTTTTTTGAGAGAGGGGTGTTTCCAAAACTGGTCTGTATACCTTTAAGCCAAGGCTCTACAGGTTCTTGCAGTTTGATAAAAGTAGATATGATTGTCCTCTAAGCTACATGTACATGCTGATATTTCCAAAAGAGATAGCATTTTTATTTGCTGTCTGCATGGTACAGTTTGTAGTTATCAATCTTTAACCAGTTTTTCTATTGATACAAATACCGGTATATTTTTGCAATTTTTCTTTATCGTAAATTTTTGTCACCAAAATGATGTACCGGTGCATGTAGCTCAACATTTGGGGCCTTTATCATATTGATTGTAACCTTCTTATCAAAGTAATTATTAAAAGGGATGTCACACTGGCCTAAAGAATCAACAGATGCTCCACTCTTTGATTGACTTTTATAAAGGCCTCTCTACCAATAGAAATTTTACTGAGGAAGACATCATCATTTATTTGCTGCATTGTGGAAGCAGCTCTAGGCCACAAGGTGCAGGAAATAAAGTGCCTATTCGTGTAGAACACCTTTTAAATTTTACTACATTTATTAGAGTATGTGCTGTGAGTGAGATGAATTTTAAAAAAATCATTAACCACAAGCATACAGTTGGAGCGTGTTCAGACTATAGGAAGTTTATATGAAACTCATCAAAAGAAACGCTGTATAAAGAATGATTGTATAGTGAAAGGAGAGTACAGACTAGATAACGACATCGTTTAAAGAAACTTCTTATAATGGAACTGGTTTTGTCAAGGTCAGTTGACATGACAGCTGGCTAATCATGAGTGTGCATTCATTTTAAGCCCATCCTGTTTTTTTTTATATACGATTTTTGTACGTTATGTCATTCAGAATAGAATGGGATGCTGTTTCTTTGTTTAAATGACACTTAAACAGGTGTTTCGTGACTTACAGACTCAGAAAGTTTAATTGTTAAATCGTATAGCTACACAATGAATGCTGTTAGTCTGAACACAGAGTGAGTGACAACCAATGAAGCAGCAAGCTCGATTGGGTCGTGCACTTCAATGTCATTTCTTCATCAATATGGAGTAGCATTATTGATTGCATCTGAGACTGGAGAGCGTGCCTCTATTGACATAATGATCTCAGCAAAATGGGTTGAAGAGTCCTCAAGGATGACCATTAAAACATGTTTACTGTATTGATGTCCAACAGAAACCTTTGAGTGCTAGTAGAAGGACTTGGTATCACAGACAAAAAATTAATGTATTTTGTTTATTTTAAGCGATATAATCCTGCTACTTATGCATTTAGGATATAATTGACATTTTGCAGTTAATGGTGGTTACGACTAATGTATCTGGAAAAGTAAAATTATTTACAGACTTTACAGTGTGTGCTAGAATTATATTGACCTTTTAACATTTTTTGGTAATAGTTCATTTTTGACATCTTTGATATATAATCCAAAGTCTCTGAGTCAAAATACTTTCTTTTTGTGTTGTATATATGCATGCACAAGAAGCACTGCCATTTACATTTTTCTAAAAATAAAGATTGATATCTTGGTTATTGGCCTAAGTTTTGGGATATTGAATTCATTTGGGCTTGACTTTCAAAATGTAGGAATGTACATTGCAGTTATACAGTGTATATACATTTGTAATATTCTACATGAACTTGTCCGTGTATGGGTTGCTAATTACTGCATGCATGGACATGCAATATGTATGAACTATGAAATATGATACTGTTTGGGAATGGCCCGAAATTGTATTACCGACTTTCATTTGCATATCTTAGGTCTCCTAGCTGCATGAGCGTGCATTTCATTAGGCCTTGGTTTTTCTGTAAATCTAGTGAATATCTGGAGCTTAATGGAGCTTGATAAATGCGACATCCCGCAAATCATGTTCGTATACTGTGTTTCGATATGTATGTATAGAAACCCTGTTTCTGAGTAGCAAAAGTTGATAAACGCACCCATAGTATTGGGAATTTGGGATATTGAATTAATTTTGGCTTGACTTTCAAAATGTAGGAATGTACATTGCAGTTATATAATATTCTACATGAACCTGTCCGTGCATGGGTTGTCAATTACTGCATGCATGGACATGCAATATGTACAGTATGAACTATGAAATATGATACTGTTGGGGAATGGCCCAAAGTCCTATTACCGACTTTCATTTGCATATCTTAGGTCTCCTTCGTGAGCGTGCATTTCATTAGGCCTGGGTTTTTCTGTAAAACTGTAAATATCTGGAGCTTAATGTAATGTAAGGACTAGCTGCCTGGTTCTATGCAGACCCATCCAGCCTCGAAAGTGTATTGTTGAACCCATGCCTTGTCGTTACAGGGGTCGGGAACCGCAGCTGAGAGGGAGCCTTTCAGCATGCTTTCAACAAATTGAGCCCCTTTTGTTTACTTGTCGGTGAAACCTAAACTTTCTGTTTTTCTTCCCTAGTTGACACAGTCTATGTACGTGTATATCTTTGTTTCCACCGTTCACTTGCAGGTGAAAAAACAGGGAGCAATTGGAAAGCGTATGAAATACTGGTGTAGTACCGGTATGCTAGTGTCCACATGGCAATATCCTTACATGTACATGTGCATACAGTACATTTCCGACTTGTACATTTCACTTTTTTAGTTATGGAAAATGATATTCTTACATACCAGACTGTACTGTTCCATTCTTTATACATGTACTTTATATTGTAAGATTAAAATTTTTAAAATGAATGCTTTTGCTTGCTTACTATTTTCTGTATGATAATTGAAAGCCAAATTATTGGGAGAAAACTCATATATACCTTGAAGAAATACATGTACCTTTTGATAATACATTTGATTTATATCTTAATTATCTGATTATCATGTTCATGACTAAAGGAAATGAATTTATCTTTGAAAAAGCAGGAAAGTGGAAGAGCTCCTGGAAAGAAAAAAAAGTTGTGTACCGGTACTACATTAGATACATGCATTGTACATGTACAATGGATGAATCAACTTCAAGAAGGGATTTTGGGTGTACTTTTTGCAACCATCACATTATTTGAGATACAATATCCTAAAATGGAAGAATACAATACATGGAGATAACGAATCGTACACTTATTCACAGAGCTCTATTGTAACGAGTCAAGCTGCAATTGTACAGGTCCATTCATAGTGTGAATGCATCTCATCGTCTCCAAACACGTTCTGAACCCCTATTGTGTATTCCATTGTATGGGCCTTTGGTGAGCTGGAAATTGTTGGTAAACAGGTTGAATCGCAGGTGGAGGAAACCAAAGTGGAATGAAAGGAAGGAGTTATAATGATGGATGGAGATTGAGTCACAAGACAAATGATTCCAGTCTCAAGTTCAACTGACTTTATAATATCCAGGTAGTGTTATGGATGGATTAGGTTGCTAGCTGGGCTTTGCAGACTGTCTCCCAGGGAGCATCGTTTTGCTCTTACAAACAACACAAGTTAAATGTAGTTTGAAACAGCGTAGAAATTACTCTTTTCACCAGAGATCTTTAAAAAAAAAAATCATCTGGTAAAATTACTGCTGTGTTGGGCTGTTTTCAATATAGTGAGAAGGTAAAAAGCTACATTTTCTTTAAAAAAGTGTTATATTTTTGTAAGTACACATACTTAGAAAGTCATGAAACTATTTTTATTTTAAATTTTGCATTAATCTCTTCAGTTTCTTGATTTTTTAGCATTAAACTGGAAATGTATTAATGTTAAATTTATTTATTTTTATTCATGTGAATATCACTTTATCAGAAAAGGGTCTTACTTGGCTATGATTCCCTTTTGGGAGCTTTTTAAAATATATTTATTTCACTCGTAACTTTTCTAGACCTCTAAATAAACTGTACATGTACATCTACATGTATGTGCAGTAGCTCTTTAGTGCATTAACAATACATCTAATTTATCAACTGGTTTGTGACTCAGAACTACATGTACATGTATACAGTTTAGAGGCTTCTTGTTGTACTACCTAAAATGTATGACAATATATTTCTCATTTAAGAAGGGGCAAATGACTAGAGGAGGAGGGGGCATTGTCATTTCATTTGTGAATCAGGTCAGAGTACACTACAGTGATTACAACTTTTGAACATTCAAAACTTTCTCATTTTTTGTCCAATTTCATTCAAACTTTCACCTGTCTACTTTTCTGATTTTTCTACTTTCCTCTACTTTCCTCTACTTTCCTCTACTGTAGTGTGCTATCAAGGTTGGATTTCCCTTTAAAGATACTATGTCCCTTTTGCAGCCAACATCAAATTCTGTAGAACTTTGCAGGAATTATGAATATGTCATGTATGTCCTATCTGTGAAATTTAAACGTTAGCAGTGTCCTAATATTCAAATTATGCAAGGAAACCCGTTTACTTGCTAGACTTCACTGTCAGACACTATTGAGTGACTGACTGGCTTTTTCATCTTTGGTAATAACATACATAAAATGAGCTGTAAAGGGTACATGAGCATTTGTCTACATCAATAACCCACTTCTTGTAATGGCCAAAATTAAACTGATTGAATCTTTGCGCAGCATAAAACGTACGACCATTCGGTACAATGGTCTGAAAAATCAGACTATTACTTACTGGCTCTATAGCTCCTAAGTCGATTCGACAACTAATAGTCGTTATTTCCCACTTAAAGACATTTTCAAGCTCCCTTTTTTTTAAGGGAAGTTCTAAATTAGTATTTTCTTTCAAATGCCGTTGGAATTTAACCTTTTCATTTTTTTGGCATGCAAATGGGACATAGTACCTTTAAGCGTCATGATGGTAGTTAACATTATTTTTTCATAGGGTGTTTTCTAATTTTATGATTTTCAGTGCACATTTCCATGTACCCGGTAGATAGAAACATCATACTGATAACTTTAATTTCAAATTTGGTTTGTGGTAACAAAAGAGTTAGTCAGGTGTTAATTAAAGTCAAATAAGTACACTGGAATATGGTGTAAAGATGACAACATAACTGTATATAAATACAAACAAATAAAAGTGACACAGTTTGAGCTCATAATGAATTATGACTCATCACTTTAACACCCATGCACAGCTAGTCCACAGGCAAACTCAAATTCCACCCAGGGCCGTTAACAGGAAGAGCTTCCTGTGTAAATTTGTACAATTTCATTGAAGTTTAAAGTGAAAGGTGTATGCCTTTCACACTACCCCCTCATTGTTTAGACGGTGGCTGAATACCTGCGCATTTCATGCATCATGTAGCATGTCCCACTCAAAATAAGCCATTGAATATTTTTGTATTCAAAGAATAAATAAATATAAACTATTGCAAGTAAAGTGAGATTATCACCTTTGAAGGAGAAATAATCGGTTTTATAGAAGCAGTAGCAATTAATCATGAAAAAAAGCTGGTGCTTTATAAATGTATATTCCCAGTTACACTACAGTTTTAGGGTTGAATGTAGGTCTCCTTCCTTTGTGAGCTTGAAATTTGAAATGTTATTTCAGGGGGAAAATAATTTCATATCAGGAAAGCAATTTAAGGCAAGTATAAAGTGTGGCAGAATATGAGTTATTAACATTTTGGTTGCTTTCTTCAAATGTCTACACGTTTGCCAGACATGCATTTTTTGCACCAAAAAATAGGCACAGATTAAAAGGCTTCAAGACATTGCACCCTGCATGTGTGCATTCAAGTACATTATCTAGTCTACTAATAATTAACATTTTTTGTAGTTTTTAATTTTAGTACATGAATGAAGTGCTTGTATACTTAAAAAAGAGGGTATTGATACATGTAGGCCTAGATATTGATATGAGATATTACTAAGAATTTGCATTAACTCTTGATAGATATACCAAAGGCTTCATGATTATTTAACCGTTTTTAGTGCAAGATTAATGTATACTGATGTGAAAAGGGTTGTCATGGAGTTAATCAAGACCGGAAAAGGGTAATTTTGCAAAGCCATTGCATTGCAAAAAGTAATCCTTTAATCAGTCGGTGCCTATTGTTTTGTGCAAAATTGCATGTCTGGCTAACGAGCGACCATGTTTGAGATGCAGAGAAAGCAACAGAAATGTTAATAACTCATATTCTGCCACACTTTATACATGGTCTTTTGTAAAAAATACAAGCAAAAGCCAACAAAGTCAGCAGCAAGTTCAACCGAAAGTCAAGCCAAGTCATGATCCATATGTTTATGAAGAACTAAGACTCCTAGAAAGCCAGGGATTTACTCTTGGATTAACCTCCGACCCCTAATGTTGTCCTACTGGTGCGTGAAACCAGATTTCCCTTGTTGAAAGTCGGGCTATATAGAGCGGCATTAGGCCATAACTTCTGTTCATTATGTATTCAGCTTAAAGTTCAATAGTGCAACACTTCTGAAATCTGGGTGCATTTATTGCATTAATGTATTTTGTAGGAAGAAGCTGAATCTTAATTTGCACATACAGTTCCCCCTGTATTCACCAGATTGTACCAATACAGTCATATCTGCTTTAGCGACCATCTGTATAAAAAGACCACCTGTGTATAAAGACCACATTTTTTGTTTCCCTTGAATATTGTTTCTCATTGAAACCTGTACTAAAGGAACCTGTACATAAAGACACCAGCCTATAAAGAACACTTTTCATGTTTCCCTTCAGCAGTCTTTATATACAGCTTGCACTGTTAATGTACATATAGACCTATCCCATAACTGACAAGCCAATTAGGTAAACTTTTAACTTGAATGACTGTTTGTATTTTGTCGTGATATCAAACCTATGATTTTGTATAGACCGTACCATTGCTGTTCCCCATTGCAAACATACATGTACGTGTGATGTTAGAGTGGTAATCCATCCAGAATTCAGCTAGGAGCAATATATTTCATCAGTTGTGCCCCTTGGGTGAAGAAAAGGGGCACAGCAGCATTCCATCACACATATGGATCATGCTTTACTATGGCAACTGTAATCCTCCTTGTAAACCGACTCGAACCGAGCTCCAGTATTAAAATGGCAGTTTGACTCTGTAATACTGTAGGCCTACTCTTTACTAACACAAAACAAGTCAATGTTTACAGTACATACATGTAGCTGTCAACCATTCCTATTTTGGAGGAATTATTCCTACTTTTTAGCCCTAAAACTAATGTTATGGATCCTAGATTGCGCTCTTTGTCTAAACTTCTGTGTAAAAAGTATACAAATGACTTTATTCCTAAATTTTTGCATCGAGGGGTTCCTATTTTTGCTATGAAAGGTTGGCAGGTATGTTTAATAGTATTCTATTTCTGCTAATTGAATGATGCCAAACAGTACTGGGTAATTAACATAATTATACCGTATGTTCGTGTTCATGAATTTGCGTGTTTGCGTGTGTATCATGATTAGATTATAGAGGTCGACCATTGGGTTCTGTTAATTGTCCTTGCTTTTAGTCTTGGCCTTGTGGTATCAATGTGACGATCGAAGCATGATTTTAGATTCGTTTAATCGTCTGGATTATGCAGCTGTTAGCATTGAATTTGATTGTTCAGTACTCTGCACATTCAGGCATTCATGCATTCATGCACGTATTTATTCATGAAGCTCACTATTAAAAAGAGATTTACAATATTCATACTAGGGAATCGCTTGACAACAGCTCAAGTGCACGTTTTGATAGCGATAAGTATAAAATGCCAATTTTTTTTCCCTCTGATTAGACTTTTTAAATAGTGAGGTATTTTGTAAAACTTCAAATGGTGGTTCTATCTGGTGATCGGTATACATGTATTCACTGATGCACAGTTTAAACTGTAACTGCATGATGCTAAATAAAGCTATGTGTGTACTGGAATACAGTGCTTTACAAGTGCTAAGAAGAAGAATCATCATTATTGTATCATCAAAATTATAATCACCACGGCTATCATCAGCATCGTTATCATCGTGGCAGTCTTGTCATTGTCATCACTATCAATGTCTTCATTATCATCATAATTTCATTGTCATCACTTTCATAATCACTAACATCATCTTCATGATCATCATTTCATTATCATCATTTTCATACATGTAATCACTGTCACTATCATCATCATCACCACCATCATCATCATCACCATCATCATCATCATCATCATCATCATCATCATCATCATCATACATGAACACATACTCCTAGGCAGATGGGCTACAAGGCTACCAACACTCGCTGTTGAAATGAACTTCACTTTCCCTTTATATCTTCTATGTGCACATCCAGATGCCAATCAAAATCATATCCCTGGTTGAGCAAGCAAGGAATGTCAGCATTCTTGGAGATGTATCTATTTCAGATACCTGAGCTAGCAAATTGATGCCCATTTATGTTGAATATTTGTTGGCACCTTGAACGTGCACAATGTTGTCTTACAGTATGCAATCTCGGTCAGGAATTAGGCCTACCATCAACTCATCTTATCTTTCTTAAAACTTTCTTTCATTCAGATTACTAGAGGCCAACGATGACCTACACAGCAGAGGTCGGCTAGGTCGTGACCCGATGACCCTCAGCCATGGCTTCGTGTTTCTGCGTGCGTCTTGGCAAGGAAACGGTCAAGACGCTGGACTTTCGTCACTGCAATCTGCGCTTTGTACCAGAAGAGATCGTTGAATATGACGAAACTTTGGAGGAGCTCCTCCTTGATTCCAATGACATCCGAGAGCTGCCAAGGGTATGAACTGAAAAATATTTTTTGAAATATAAGCCACAAAAAAATGTCAAATGAAATGTAATGTAAGATGTAATGTAAAATGTAAGCCGACCACACATATGATCTGACTATGATCCAATTTTCAAAGAAATCGCAAAATTGCAGTATATATGGAAATTTAAGCAATTATAATCTTCATGAGTAATGTTTTGAATGAAAATATGAGTATTCGAAATCAAACTTTTAATACATTGTGAGCCTTCTGTCAGCATAAAGGCTATTTTTAGCTTCAAATCGTGGACACAGGCATGTCTGGTCTGATGTCACCACAAGTCAGAGCAATTCGACTTTTCCTTCTACAGGGAGGGTTGCAGTAGTGCAGTAACCCTGAAATTCCAATTTTAGACTCCATATGACTGCTCTGAACCTCTTCAAGATTTTCCATGTTTGAAAAATATTCATTTATTTTATGTGTACAGTCAAATCAGTCATGATGGCCTTCTTTATGATCGGCCACCTGTCTATTGCAGCCATTCACATTGTCTTCCTTTTGGAAGAAATATTTGTCTACGATGGCCATTTTTTTTCATTTTTTGATTACCATTGTAAACATGTTTAACAGCAATTTTCCTTCACGGGAGTTTATGTGTATATTAAACAAAAAGCCCCTATTTAAAGTGTACTCACCCATAAGTGTGTTGCAAGAAACAGAAATGTGAATCACTTTTTGTCATTTTTTCCCCCAACATATTTTAGAGGCAGTTTGCCCATGCCTAATTGGAACAAGGCTTCATTGTTACCTAATTGTCTTTTTTTGCATGTTTTCCCAATGCAGGATCTGTTCCATTGTGAGCTGCTCAAGAAGCTTGGGG
Source organism: Mesocentrotus franciscanus (assembly GCA_037976565.1). Classification (NCBI taxonomy): domain Eukaryota; kingdom Metazoa; phylum Echinodermata; class Echinoidea; order Camarodonta; family Strongylocentrotidae; genus Mesocentrotus; species Mesocentrotus franciscanus. The sequence continues at coordinate 14,536,155 of CP137674.1, read as the reverse complement.
TCAGTGACAATGAACTGGTCACTATCCCCACTGCTGTGGCCACCCTTATCCATCTTGAGGAACTGGACATCAGTAAGAATGGTGAGTGACCAATACCATATTCTTTTATTTTTATTTTTTAAAGTTTTGTTCACTCTAGGCCGCCAAAACCTGAATATCCTCCTCAGCGATTCTTTATGTGTAGGTGATAGCGTGTTTTACAAATTGTGCCAGGTAGAACAGGATGATTGTTTAATGTGTTTCAGCTATTGTCTTCTAAGTGCCAGTAATGCCCTATCAGTTCTCAAAAATGTTTAAAAGACGATACTTTTATTTTTAATTTAGAAATGTGTTTATATACTGTTTGAGAATAATATTCTTCCTTCAGGTTTAGTTTTGATGTATTGATTTTGATAATATGTTGCCTATGTTTGCAGGGATTGTGGAGCTACCTGACAACATCAAGGGTTGCAAGAGTCTGAGACTGGTGGAAGTCAGTGTGAATCCACTGGGAAAGTAAGTTATGTCACCTTCTTCTTCTTCTCCCTTGAAATACTGTTGAGCTTCCGATTTTTGACCACTTTCCATCTTCTAGATGGTTCCACCGGGTCCATAGAATCCACCTTACACAAAAGTCCATTTATGCTGTTTGTGAGTTGTATTTTTACAGGAATGTATATTCTCATCTGAGACTGATATTCAATTCCAGCTTCCAAAGGAAGTAATTCTGGTTTTATGCTAGGCTGAAATCGAAATCCAGCAAGCTGATTGTAGGCCAAGGTCTATTTAAGATGGAAGCATAATTGATTGGTATTGGTATTAAATTTAATCTTAGATTCAAGTTTTTTGTTTTTTTTGTTTAACCCACATCACTTTGTTTCTTAATAGGTCTATAGTTTGATGGGTACCCGGTAGGATGCAAACGTTAATGTAGTTTGCTCAGCATGGTAAACATCTGTAAAATGGCCCTGGCTGGGATGCTCCTTGGGGAGTGGAAAATGTGCATACATTGAGTGCGGGCAAGCCTGAATCCGATGACTTGGTTAATAAAATATCTGTAAAGCGCTTCGAGACATCGTCGATGTATTAAGTGCTATATAAACATGGAATATTATTATTATGATCAGCTCCTCTACTATTTTTTGCCCACTTTGCAATCCATGAAAGAAATGGGTGGGACAGTCCCATGGTAACAAACCACTTCTATATTTAAAAGACTGTCAATGTTCTTTCTTTTTCTTGTACATCAATAAGCAGGAATAAATCTAATCTTTCAGCATACCTACACTTTATTCTTTGAGGTGAGGTTTGTAAGTCCTTGAATCAGACTTTAATGGCAGACTAAGCCCTCACCCTTGTCGGGTTTCCACATCAACGTGGAGCTAGCTAGCTGCCAGACATCCCAGTCTCTCTGCCTCATAGCTAGCATCTCATAAACAATGTTCTTTTCTTTGTCAGGCTTCCAGAAGGGTTCACTCAGCTGATGAACCTGAGCCATCTCTACCTCAACGACACTCTCCTTGACTACCTACCTGCTAGCTTTGGACGTCTCGCTAGGCTCAACGTCCTGGAGCTCAGGGAAAACAGGCTCAAAGCTCTTCCAAAGTAAGGGAGAAAGATGGTGATGACTTTGGGTGTGATGGTGACGGTGATGATTATAATGATTATGATTATAATGATGGTGATTATGATTATGACGAAAATGATAATAATAATGATAATATGTCTTGTTTACCCAGGGTAGCCTCATCAGTATTAATACTGTTGATGATGATGAGGCTGATGATGACGATGATGATGATGATGATGTTGATGATGATGTTGATGATGATGATGATAATGATGATGGCGATCATGATGATGTTGATAATAATAGTGATGATATTGACTGTGATTATGATGATGGTGGTGATTATGATTATGAGGATGCTGCTGATAGTGATGAAGATGAAGGTGAGGAGGAGGAGAAGGGTTTTAACTGATAACATGTGTTGTCATGATTATGATGGTGGTGTAGTGATGATGATGAGAAGGAGGAGGATGCTGTAGATCAGTATTACTTTGTTTCAGGCATGATCACTAAAGTAACTTTCCCCCATTTCCTATATTAGGTCCATTTCAAGATTGACGGAACTAGAGAGACTTGATCTTGGGCAGAACAGCTTCAGAGAGATTGTAAGCCAGACCTTTTTTTATCTTTTACCCTCCCTAACAATTGAAATAATAATTGTATTACTCTGAACAAATTATAATGTGTATTTGATGTTGTCTTATTAAAGTTAATCAGCAAAACAACCATGCTCTGTAGTTTATAGGCTATGTCCCCCCATCTTATTATTTTGTTTAATGCTTTCAATAAATTAATATCTGTGTATCACACACATTCATTATACAAAATAAAGAAGGAAAATGTCTCATTTATTCTTCCCAATGCTAAACATTTACTATTACATGAAGGATGTCTGTAATAGTAGGTTTTGATAATGTTATTCTTTTTTATCTTTTTTAGCCTGATGTGATAGGTTGTCTCACAAAGTTAACAGAAGTCTGGATAGATACCAACAAAGTAACCCAACTCCCAAAGGTAAAAAGTGTTGGCTTTGCCACTGTAGCAGTTTAACATGCAATTTATGCGCATTAAAGAAGTCATAAATGTCTTGTTTAAATAGCAAAATGATATTAGAAGGGAATGTGACTATGCTGAAACAAAATAAAATTAAGCAAATCATTACAAATTCCTTTAGCCGCACAGTATTCAATTACCTCTTATTTGGTATTATGGATATGATCAGTGGAGGTACCACTGTGGTTGATGAAAGGAATACAACTTATCAAAATTAATTAAAAAACATTTCCCTAATATATCATATGCATGCTTGTGTTAAAAATGGTTAGTAGTGACAACTTGTAAAGCATGCCAGAGGCTTGTAATACACAACGACAGCAACTAAAGTATGCAAAATGTATTCTGACTGTTGAAATCGAATTCAAACAGTACAGTAGTTTCTTGCTCGTTCAGATATGAAACTGCAAAACCGCAGCGTTTTTTGTGATGGCGGACAGTGTCATATGTTTTACATTTCTGAATGTTAAAACACAGAGCTCAGTGAATATGCGCAAGTCCTTTGTTGCGTGCAGTTGCCATCCATTTAACTTTTTTCTTTGGGGGGTTGTGCCATATCTGAGCAAGCCTTACATTTTAATACATTCATGAACTTGTATCTTATAACAAGCCTAAATAGATCCAAAAGTAGTTGTTGTATGATCAATTTTGTCTTCATGATTTCTTGATTTTGTATCGTCTTCATGTCTTCTTGTTTACCCCGTCATTATCTGCAGTCATTTGGAAACCTAACCTGTCTGGTGTACTTTGATGCATCTTGCAATCGCCTTGAGTACTTACCCGATGAGATGGATAAACTTGAGAGCCTCACCGATCTTCATCTCTCAAAGAATTTTCTCCATGAGCTTCCAGAGAACATTGGTAAGGACACTTTTTAAAATTTCTTTAAATCACCAACCAATCACCAACTGTCAAAGTATAACACCGCATTGAATAGGTGGCGATTAATGTATTTTGGTATGGATAAACAAGTGTTCTTTGATGTGAAAGATCAAACACATTTATGATACTCGTTTAGTGATTAGGGTTCAAAAGAAACTTCCCAGAAGTTCACTCTATTTTTATTTACCCGTAAATCAATTTTATATTTTTTAAATGTATTTGATTGAGCTTTTAGTTGACATGCACAGGAGATGATTTGATAACTTGAAAAAAATAGTTGATTGATGAACCAGTGTTCGTCCTCAAAGATCTATGTATTGGTAACCCAGTTCTCTTTGCTGTGATCAATTCAGGTCAACTGAGCAGCCTGACAACCTTGAAAGCTGACAACAACCAGCTAGCTTCCCTACCCAACTCAATCGGTGGTCTGGTATCCCTAGAGGAGCTGATCTTGAGCGCTAATGACCTGGAGGAGCTGCCCCCAAGCATTGGTCTACTGCGCAGGCTACGCCACCTCAATGTGGATGAAAATATGCTGCAGAGTGTCCCGGCTGAGGTAAGTACTTTCAGCTGGTTTTGTGATGTCACATCTTTTTGTGTCTGGTGCTGAGACTTGTTATTGGCACTTTAATAGATGTTTCACAGTAATATTGCTACTTTACTTTAGCCAATTAAAGAGAATAATGAATGGCTTGTATCAAATCTCTATGTACCTGCATTTTTAAAGAGGAGAAATATCCTATAAAAACACTTGGAACACTTGATAAATATCAAATTTTAACAGCTGTGCTCATACATGTACTCCAGGTACCATCAAGATTACATTGAATTTGAAGACAATGTCATGCAATTTGGCCCAGGCAGGATTTTTTTGTACTCCCTTTTCTTCAAAAGAAAAAGATATATAAGGAGTTATGTGATTTTTGATAAAGACTCAGCGATCTTTACCCTCTTTTTTTGGGAGGGGGACACATCTTCCAAAAGAATTTTTATATGTCAAGTCCTTAGAGCCCACTGCTGATAGCAGCAACACTCCCCAGTGCATCTATCCAGTTATTCATTCAATATGCAGTATCTTCCAATCTCCCAAACCCTCAGCACTCTTTTCTACCCAATGCTTGATTGATTACCCCACAGCTCGGTAGCTGCAGTGGGATCACCTTACTCTCCTTGAGAGGCAACTACCTCCAAGTCCTCCCCGATGAGATCGGCCGCATCGCCAAGCTGACCGTGGTGAACCTTAGTAACAACCGTCTCCAGTCACTGCCTTACAGTTTCACCAAACTCAAGAACCTCCAAGCGTTGTGGCTGTCAGAAAACCAGGTGAGCCTCTTTTCATTTTCGGGATATAGTTCAAACCAAATTTTCAAAGGATTGAAGTGTATGATACAGAAAACTTTAATTGGTTGAGTTAATTATAACATGTAGTTTAAGCTTCTACCAACCTTAACATTTTTAGTAAGCAAGCTTTCGTCCACTCCTTTGGACTTTCTCTAGCCAAGTGATTATTCACACAGTTTCTTACTGTCTGCTGCCTTGAGATCACTGGAGTGAAGATAGGTGACAATGAATAGCCAGAATCCCTATTGAGTGAAGGATTAATCAAATGTTCAAAGGATAGAAATGTACCATCACAAATACAAATCTCCCAACAAGCACTAAGAAGGAAAAAAAAATCACAGTATTTCTTGAAAGGAATTCTGTCATGATTGTCAGGAGACATTGTAGAGGATGATGCAGTAGTAATAGTAAATAACCCTTTGCCTACAGGAACCAGGTAGCTACTGTATTAAGCCTATGGAAATAAATGAATCGAGCAGTCAGTGGGTTAAGATGACAGTGCCAATAATGGTATCAAGTTTAATGAATATAGTGGCATTATCAGTGAAAATGAAAATGATGAAAAATTATCCTGATTTTTTTCTTCAATATTAACATTGATGATCATGAAATTAAGAAGTAGGTATGAATACACCTGTATAATGTGATGACAAAGATGAAAATAACGATGGTTATGATCATAAGTTTGGAAGAAGAAAAAAAAAATTCTCTGTAATTTTGTTTCTTCCATCCATCCAGTCGAAGCCATTGATTCCTCTGCAGTCAGAGTTTGTAGATCAGATTGGAACCAGAGCACTCACATGCTTCATGTTTCCACAGCAGCCACAAGATTATGATGAAGGTCAGATTTCATATATATTTGTTTTACTTTTAATTCTCAAACATATGTTTAAAATATGTTCATTAACCCAACTTTATTGATCCATAACTTGTTACCCTTCCTCTTCCTTTCTCACTCTCTCCTGTCTTTTCTTAATTGACCCTACTGCAAATAAGTTGTTCGACAGTAGATGGCGACCTTCCTCCCAAACTGCGCAGATCAGCACACGCGTGGATACGATACTGGGGAAGACGATAAGACAAGGTTTCTTCCGGCTTCCATAGAGAATGTACAGGAGTGTCAACTAATGCTTTATTTTACTAAACTATTGTTCAGGTTTCATGAACTCCCCCGATGATTTTATAAGATCGATGTAGGCACAATCATAATCTGTTACTTATAGTTTATTGGTTCCAAAACTTTAATTTCTATCAGACTTTCCTGTTCTTGACCCATTGTATTTGTATGGGAACCAGTGCTGCCCTCTATAGCCAAATACCGTAGTTGCGGTAGCGAAAATTCCTCACAACATCTACTCTACACAAAGGTATTTCTAGTTGGTATGTACATGGTGTAAAACAGGAAAACAAGAAAAATCAATCATTTGTCATACTTTCTCACATGAGAATATAAGCCACTCTCATTATGAAATACAAGTCGTTGAGTAATATTTCACCGGGATATCTTCTGTTTGTTTCTCTCTCCATGCGTAGATTCCTATCTGAGTGATGGAGAGAGCTTCCATCAGTCTGTGTGGGAGCAGGAGAGAGCCAAGAGATCCAAGATTGTATTCGACGTGGAAGAATCAGAATCTGAGGTACATACATACATACATATTGATATTTATATAGCGCCTTTACATAAACATGCTCAAAGCGCTTCACATTAGTATATAAGACATAATAATCAAGGTACGCCATGAGTCCATGCTGAATAATTAAGACAAATTTCCAGTCGGTCTAATTCTCAGTTTGTCTAATGCCCATTTTGTCTTCTATCCATATAGTCTAATAACCATTAAATCATAAATAATAATCATCAAATGATTATTAGACCTTATGGATAGTAGACGAAATGGGCATTAGACTAACTGGTTATTAGACCAAATGAAAAATACACCAGATGGGTAGTAGACTTATTGGAGATTAGACCAAATGGCTATTAGACTAAATGGTAATTAGACCAAATGATAAGTAGATGAAATGATTATTGTCCCATGTTGATAGTAGACAAACTGGTTCTAGACCAATCTGCAATCCACTAAAAAAAAAAATCTTCTCAAGAGTATTGTTATTGAATTCATTGAGACTATGGCAGTTTGGTAGGTGGACTCGGATGATAATAACATCAGAGGACAGATCATGAACCTATTAGATAGTTCCTGTATTAGGCACTAATGTCCTTTGGCGAGGCATCAATCTACATTTGCTACTCCATACCCAGGAGAGAAATGGGGAACCGGTAGGATGACGAAAGCCTGTGTTAGTAATTGCCATATGCCCTCAAGGTTACCATATGGTAGGAATACTCCCAGGGAGTGGGGATGGTGCACATTGTGCGTAAATGAATTCGATGACCAGGGTAATAATATCTGTTAAGCGCTTAGAAATGGTATTTTGTATTAAGCGCTTTATAAATCCAGATTATTATTATTATTATTAAGCCTATGGAATGACTGTTCACTAGTCACTTAGTTGAGGATTTTAACCATGTCCGAACTGTTCCCTTTACCCCCCTCTTCTTTCTTTCTTCTGATACAGCATCACAAGAACACAGCCAGGGCCACCACCCGTACCCTAAAGAGACCATCAGACCTCGCTTCAGGATGGGGTCGTTGCCGCCCTTCAAACGGTCACATTCCAAGCAAGAAACCCAACCTCAAGGATAAGGTCCAGAGTCCACAGATGGAACTGCTCCCAAGCAAACCCTCGGTTGATACAAGGGTATGTGAAGAAATCGTCCTTTGTCTGTTAAAAATAATGCATAATGCTGTTTATGTTGTGTCAAGGCAATGTAGATGAAACACAAAATGTTAATTAGTCAGATTTATGTTCATTATCTGAATATATTATCGTTCACTGCTCATGTGAATGTTTAATTTAGGCAAATCAGTCAGTTTATGACCGTTATATAAAAATCGGGGGCCAAAATACATTCAATATTATACACATTATAACAAGCATTATTTTCAAATTTTGAAATAAATACTGACATGAATGGGGTGAAATATTAATAACGTGAGCATACATTGTATGTGCAGCAATAATATATTGTGTTTTAATACTTATAAATTCTAAAACGTATCTGTGTACAGAAAACATATAAAATAATCACTTCATAGATCCTTTCCAGTCTACTCTATTTTTTTTCAAGTAAGGATCTACACCCCAATCGTGGGGTTGCCCTGTTGGCATCCTACTGCTCATCTGAATACTTTTTATACATTTAGCTAAGATTTGATCATCATCCTGAATTTGACTTTACTAATAGTAGCAAGGTTGCAATATATACCTAAGTAGTGCTTGTATTACTTGGAAATTTCCTGTAGAGTTTGCTCCATGCTCAATGAAAATGATGTTAACTGAGTTTGGAGTATAATTTAGAATGTCCTACGTAATTTAGTTGTAGGTTATATTTCCCAACCTCAGTCAAAGTAATTTTTGTTTGTTAAGAGAGCAAATGTATCTTTCAACTTTAAAGCCAACCGATAAAATGTCTTTGAATTAAAGAAAAAAAATCTGTCCTTCTGTTTGAAACAGGGTTCCAGACGTGTCCGAGGGAGACGTGAGCTGGAGCTGGATGGGATACGGATCAGGGAGGCAAAGGTCACAAGGCCCAGGTCACCGGGGTCAACCATTACTGACAGTTTGCATCTATTCCAAGCTGATAAGGTGAGGGAACTGTCAAGGATTCGTTGCCATTTTGGGCTGTGTGATACTTACTAGTTGGGTTACTTTACACACTGAATGGGTCTTATATTGTACATGGTGTAGTCTGGAAGAAAATTAGAATGAGTTAACTCTCGTTATTTTGAAATTCATTATTTCATGTTCATTTTTTAAGAGCAGTAGAATGTATTGAACTTTGCATATTACTTCTTGCATTAGAGAAATTATACTGTTTTGATCAGACTTGCTGTCAATTTTAACAATCTCAAAAATGTGTGGAGTGTCATTTTGAATATCTTCTGGAAAACTGATCAAACAAATGATTGCGAGCGTTTATTTTATTTCACGAGTTGAGGTAAAAGTTGGTTCATCTCTGAAGTTGGTGCTTACAATATAAGGAATTTTAATATCATTGGTAATCGCGTTCTTCCTCAACATCTATCCATCTGCCACAACTCTTGTCATCCCTTGCAGGAGAAGCGGGCCAAAGACAAGGCACGTATCCGCCGTACAGCAAGTGCTGATAGCGATACTGAAGGTCTCTCTCCAAAGGGCAAAGGGTTCTTCAAAAAGGTATGAAATGATCACTATAATGTCTACTCTTGCCATGAGATGAACATTATTTTTAAGATTAACCCTTACATGAACCTGCAAAGTAAACATTTTGAATAGTCCACAAGTTTGTTAAAAATGTATTTGTTAAAAGCTGCAGTTCATGTAAAGTGAAGTATTAATTGAAAAATTGAAAAATTGAAAAATTAATAGAATATGTATTTCAGTGACAGTCATTCTTTTGACCTTTATTTCCAGTCCAAACATGACCGTGGAGCCCACAGTGACACTGAGGCCATTGACGCAGAGTGGACATCCAAGACCAATAGCCAAAGGAGATCACTGACCATCGAGGACTCTATCAGTCAAGATAGAAGATCTTCAGTTGATTCAAGCCGGACACCGCTGATGGATGGCCACAGACAAAATGACATGAAGAAGGACAGGCCTTCCTCTAGGCAAAATGGAAGTGCCAAGCACAATCGGTCTGGTGATGGTGTTGTAACCGATTATGGATTTATAGATCGAGGACAACATGGAGGTGATTTTGTGGATGGCCAAAGAACAAGAAGTGGTGAGATTGTGCAAAATGGGAGGAGGAGAAGTGATGTGCCATACGGAAGCAATGATCCGAGGAGAAGGATGAGTAGGAATATGAACCAAGATCCGAGGCAAAGTGGCACACCTGTGTCAGGCAATGTGGCCTTCCATGGGAAGCGAAACTCACACCAGCGACGATCAGGTTATGGAACTGATCCTGAGCTTGAAGAGCTGTACCATCATTCACTAGAAAAAGACTCTCCCAGGATGCAAATAGCCCAGTACCATACACCCTCAAAGAAATCTGGTTACTCAACAGACCCTGATCGTCGCACTCCACAAAGCGAAAGGGTTGCTCAGGGTGGCAATAAGCAAACTAGCAATAAAAAAACAGAACCTAATCCACATTCAGGGTATGGTACTGATTCTGAAATCATGGCGTACAATGGACCTTTCGATTACACACCTCCTGTGGAAGATCATGGAAGATCTTCCAGAGTTGCTCAAAGGACTCTTGAGAAACAGAGTCGGATACCAAAGAGGCAACCTGAAGCTTACGATGATCGCAAAGGACAGTGGGTTGATGGCAAAGGGTATGTGAAAGATTTAAATCAAGAAAGAGTTGGTGAAAACAATGATGAGAATTTGCATTGGGCGTACCCTACATTTGAGTCCAATAAAGGCACTGGATTTGATGATGAACAAAAAGTTGAGAAAAGGGATTACACAGAGGAACCAAGGGGTGGTAATCATGCTAGAACAAAAAGATTTGATAATTCAAGTGACCTTGGTAGACGTGCTATGGCCAATGCTGTCTTGGAAAAGGGAGATGGACATTCAAAGGAAGTAGGAAAAGTGGATTTGTCCTCAGAGATGGAAAGCCATCAAGAGCTGCATTGGGACATCTCTGAAATTCTTGGTAGTTCAAGTAGAACAACGGGACAGTTGAGTACTCCTGCCTCCTCTCCTCAGAAATCCAAGGCAGATAGTGTTGAGCATATGTATATGGGTAATGTTGAGAGACCAAAGAGAGACAAGAAGATCAAGTCTTCAACTCCAGAAAATGAAAGGCAGAGTGAGAAAACTGGCACCATTGTAAGCAATGGACCTGTTCCAAATGTAGTACTTAGGCTTGAGGATAACATGGTGGCTGTAGAAAATCAAATGACAAACCTTGAACTGAGATCAAACATTGATGTCCCCAGGGATGGAAGACCTCTTCCACCGTATCCCAAGAAGAGAGATCCCAACTTGTCTCTACCTCAAAGTCCTGCACAGCTCGATCAGAGGGACTCTTCGGCACCACCCATTGACCAAAAAGCAGGTTCACACAAGTTGTCACAATTGCAGTATTACCCATCAAAACATAGAAGTGATTCTCCACTGCCTCACTACAGCAATAGAACCACCCCTAATGACATTGCCCCAAACACTAGAACACATCTCAGGAACCAAACCCCCAATCTCCACATTGTAAACCAAAATATGCTGCAGAGCGAGAGTCGAAAACCTAGTGATAATTTGACTAATCAAATTGCAAAGCGAGGAGCCATTCCAACGTATGATGAAGCTGTGTTGCGAAGGAAAGACAGTCTTGGAAAGCAGCAGTCCCATTCCTTGAACTCACTCACCAGGGACATAAGCAAGCAACTGAAAGTGTACCCTATACCAGTAGCTGCTTCCAGTGAAGACCTCTTGTCTACCAAACAAAAACAAGAGGCCCATTATACAACTCAGGCTAGACCTTCTAATGAACGACTAACTGATGAGATGGATGATTATGAGATCATCAATGATTGGCGTCAGGGTCCTCAAGCAAAGGATCATGAGTTGCAGGGTCAACCTCATGACAGAAAACCTCAGTCATACCCTGACACCAGACAAGGACAAGACACCAAATTGAAAGGACAAAATGATGATGATGCATTGTTGCATCAGAATCAAAAGAGATCAAATACCCCAAGTAGTCAGATTGCAAGGCATCCATCAGAGAGAACTGATATGTTACAAAAGCAACGTTCTACAGGTGATGCTGGATATCAACAAAGAAGTAGATATGGTCAAAGGGAACAGGTTAATGAAAACTGGAAGCAAGAGGCTGACGTTAGTAGAAACATTCCAAGAGGAAAATCTCCTTTACCACGCTATGCACCTCAGAGAACACCAACTGCCAAGGAAGAACTGCCACATACCTACAAAGATGGAAGACGGTCATATGCAGCAGTCCATGACCAAAGGTCAAAAGATATTGATCACATCAATCAAGAAAATACTCAGTACCGCAAACATGATGAGAGGAAGTATTCTGATCATACCCAATCAATTCAAAACAGACACAGTGATGCTGATCACCATGACCAAACAGATGGAGTATTCGGCAGCCAAAGAGACATCAATCATAACAGACCTCAAGACTCCAGGTACAGTGGCCAGTACACCCCTACATACAACCAGGATGTAGCCGCTGATCAGTTTCTGTCAGCACCACCCTATGGGGAAAGACAGAGTCCCATGGAGAGTCATCAACCTGTTGAAGTTAATCAAGACAATTGGAAGCACCACCTACTGAACAAGCTTGCCACAAAGAACTTAATACCAGGAGATGACCAACAGGTACACCTAAATCCAGTTTTTAACTATTGGACAAGTTACAAAAAACCCACATATTTTTGTAATGTTTCGATTATACACATTTTTTGCAACAATGGAATAACACTTTTTCTTTATTTTTTCAACAAGTTAAGCTAGATCAGCAAAAAAGCTGTAAATCTTACACAACATATACCTTCTTTACCTTTGGGATGCCATGACAATTTAATAATATTGCTCCCTGCCCTTACAATGCTTATAAGTTGATGTGTGAATAGTCAGTCAGTCAGTAATGAATTGATTATGAATTAAATGGCTTCTGATTTGTGAAGAAGAATATACTCTTCACTGCCAATCCGCCCTTTATGCTGTTTGTAAAAGATGTCCAAGTTACAAGGCAGTGAGGTTGTTGAAAACTGTCACCATAAATTCCATCTTTTAATAACTCTGATATAATCTTCTTCATTAGACCCCGGTATCTATCAGACGTCAGGGAGAGAGCACCAAGTCCACCGTACAACAGAGGAGGCTGCATGTTTTACGAGCAAGAATGCAGAATGACTTGGTAAGAATGAATGTCAGGATGGGTGATCAGCCGCAAAAATTTAGAACTCAAGCTATTCTTTATTACAGATCTCACTAGTTGAGCCTTGGTGGTTATCAAAATTGTTTTTCTTTTTTTTTTAATATATAAATTGTATGTGCAGTATGTTGTAGCTTTGATCGTTAGTTTTGCAATTCTTTTTAGTTGGAGAGACTGTATCACATTGCATTTTGTATTTTGTCCACATGCAGAAACCTGGTGATGAATCGATTGACGAGGTCTTCCACTCTCCCTCTCTGCCATCACGCTCTCCTGGCTACAAACCCCAGTCCCATGTTCCACCCTACAACAACACCCACCACCATCCCCATCCCCATCCCCAGTACCAACCCCATGACAAGCAGAGTCCAGATGGCACCCCCGGTATCAGGAACCGCCCTTACCACCACCACCACCAACATCCCACTCCTGACACCCATGAGTCGCCTGGCCAGAAGCCATGGCAGGATGAACATGTTAAGAAAGGCCCTCCACCAGGATATCACCACCAGAGGGACTGGTCTCCTTCATCCTATGAAAAACCTCCTCAGATGATAGACCATGTGGATGTAGCAGAAACTAGGAGAGGTATGTATCATTATCTCACTCCTGATGCCAATTCACATCATAGTTTTTTCTATCTTTGTCCTGAATATTCACTTTTTGCATTGTGATCTTTAGTGTGAATGTCATTTTTCTGTGTCTATGAAAGGTATCGTTGTTTTAATGTTATTTTTCCCTTTCTTGTTTTCGGATCTCTCTCTCTCTCTCTATCTCTATCTCTCTCTCTCTCTATCTCTATCTCTCTCTCTCTCTCTCTCTCTCTCTCTCTCTCTCTCTCTCTCTCTGTCTTTCTCTCTTTCTGTCTTTCTCTTGTTAAAGAATACATCTTTCTGATCAATGCATCCTCATTTTTTCTTTGTCCCTTGCGTTGACAGGTACCCCACCAGGCAGTTCAGGAAGCTCCACCACTGGTTGCAATGGGCGTAGCTTTGCCCCCTCTCCCAGCCTCCAGCGGCGCTTGCCCCCCTACCATTCCGCTGTCGCCCAATCCCAATCTCCTCTTCCTGTCAGGAGAGCTGACCCAGATGGCATTGGGGGCCCCAAAACGGTAAGTGGTGACCCACCCACCCCCACCCCAACCCCCGAAATAGATATTATATGAGGTTTACATAATCTGGAAGCAAATTCAATGGCACAAATGTTGTTAGGTTCATTTCACATTTTCAACATTCATAATATGATTCAAATTAGTGTTAAGGTGGTGCAGAAGCTGCAGCCATTTCACTAGTTGGCATTCAGACACTGGCGGTGATACAAATTTGTTAATTTGTTGTGATTTAGGGATATACACTTGTGTAAAGCAGCATAATGGTTTGATGGGTTTTGAGGCAAGGATAACATTCTTGAATTATAGGCCATTATTTACTTCACAAAGAAGAAAACAAATAGGGCAAGCTGATATACCATTAGCAAGTTTGAGGTATCAGACAGTATTCGGAACTTGAGACACTTCACATTTGTTGTTCTCCTTTCTGTTGTCAGATTCCATTGGTAATCTATAAGAACCCTGGCCTTGGGTTCAGCATCACTGGAGGACAGAATTCACCTGGGAATCCCTTTCATCCTGAAGACATGGTATGTTGATACTGGACATGAATTGATGCCATAACCAGTGCTCTTCCTAGTACTATTACCTTTAAAAGCCATTGCCAGTACCTTACTGCTGCTATGTACATGTAGTTTTTTCATTACCAATCGCTATTGCATTTACCATTATCACTGCTGTTATATTTTCTCTTTTGCTATTGCAATGACTTTTGTCACTGTTGTTACCATTTTCATTAACTTTTTCACTAATGTTAAAAGTTTTCATGATTAATTATCTTATTCATTGCTGGTACTATTATTAAAGGGGAAGTCCACCCAGACATTAACCTTGGTTTTAATAAAAGCAGAAAAATTAGAAAAATAAATAGGTGAAGGTTTGAGCAATATCCTATTAAAAATAGGAAAGTTATGCATTTTTGAAGTTGTCATGGGTGAAACATAAATTGGCAACACTGTGACGTATCTTGCTCCTCTCCAATTTGCTCTGTACAGAAAATTTCATAAACTTTCATTTTCTTAGTTATTGAATGAGGAATAGACTTGTTTCATACAGGGATTGTTTAAAAACATATTTGCAATAATTATATTTAGGATGAATGTATGATTGAAAGTTTTCTCAAGGAAAAATATAAATTTTTGAAGATTTTTAGTACAGGGCAAACAGGAGGAGTGTACATCACAGAGTTTTCAATTTATGTTTGAAACCTTCATGTATAAATTTCTTAACTTTTAATTGATTTTTCCTCAAACTTGCACTGAACTAATCTCTCATTTTCTGCTTCTATTAAAAGCAACTTAATATCAGGCTGGACTTCTCCTTTAATGCAAAGAAAATTATCAGTTAGTATTATCACTGTCTTGGCCATCACCATCACCTTGAATATTGCTTTAACAATTATAACCTTGCATTTTATCATTGCCATTTACCATTGCCAAAACCATTCATCTGCTATTGATCTTTTCTGTATCCATTGCTTTTACCATTTCAGTTGTAATTGTGTTTTACATTTACTGTGACTATTTACAGTTCTCATATTTACAATCTTTCTTTTTTATAATGACCATTGCCATTACAGTTCACATTAGTAAGGCTTGACATTAGCGGGTGCCCAGAGCATATAATTTAGGCAACTGGTTCTAAAAACGTAAGAGAGTTGGTTGCCCTGCTTTGGGTGCCTGACAAGGATAACCAAAACTTGTGAAGTTTGTAATATTGAGTGTAGTTTCATCACATCAAACAGGAAGAGGCTGGGACTGATTTGTTGCCACAGTTTGAGGAAGTTTAGAAATGGTTGCACACTATATACACTCTGCCTGTGTGCTAGTGACTGAGATGTGTTTTGAATGTGTTACTACTTTAAGAGTGCTTTTTATTGTAGCAAATGAAGTTGGTGGTAAATAGGTTCCACAAGCACACACAGAAATCCAGTCAAAGTTTGTTTCAAGCAGTTCAACTACCATTGTTTTTTTAATTACTATTCATACTTTTGTCATTGCTGTTACATTGCCAGTAGCTTCAGTAGTTGCTGTGATGACCTTTGCTGTTACTTGTAGAATTACTATTATCACTTTCATTGCTGTTACCTTCGCCACAGGCACTACCTCTACCAGTTCCTTAGCCATTCTTTATTCTGCATTGTAAATTGATATTACAAATACAGAAAACAGTACCCATTATTTATACATTTATTTTTGCCTTATCAAAGTTGTTGCAGTTTACCTTGGTTTTATTTATGCTTGCTATGTTTGTGCCTTGTACTATTGACCACACCATGAAAGGAGCCCCATGACCGTGGCTCTCTGTCTTTTGAACTCTTGCACCTATTGGTGCCCACATAATGCTGCAGTGATAATGTTATCCTCCTGAAGAAAAAATTCTTCCTTCTTGATTTCACAAGATATATTCCAACCATACAGTGGAAACTATTTATTTTCCTGCCAAGGATGTTTTGTCTTAAGCCCTATGTTCAGATAAATAGTAACGTTGAAAGGTTTGGACATCCCACTGTGGAACAAGTAGAATGTAACCCCTGTCAAATTATCTCTGAAAAACTTGCATTTGTAGGGAATCATTCCAATATTGATCCATTTTTGTCCTCTCTTTGACAGGGTATCTTCGTGACCAAGGTACAACCAGAGGGTCCTGCAGACCATTGCCTGCTCCCTGGAGACAAGATTCTTACTGTCAACAACCAGGACTTTGTGGACATTGATCATGAGCAGGCTGTCCAGGTGCTCAAGAACAGTAACCCAGTTTCAATGGTAATCAGCAGAGAAACATGAGGAGCTTTGTCCAGCCTTCATTTCAAGAACCAGGACTATGTCAGCTTAGATAATGAACAGGCAGTTGTTGTCCTCAACAACAGTAACCCAGTCTTTATGGTCACCAGGAGATGTGGATTGGCCAGTATTAGGACAATATTTGTGACCAAGATCCAACCAGATGGTCCTGCTGACTACTACCTGCTTAGAAGTAGGAAGTGTTTAACAACCAGGACTTTGTTGACATCATTCAGGAACAGGTAGTCCAGGTCTTTAAGAACAGTAACCCAATACCAATGGTCATCGACAGAGAACCATGTAAAGATTGTATTTGTGACCAAGATACAACTGGACTTTCCTTCTCACCACTGCTTGCTACCTGGACACAAGATTCTCCATGTGAACAACCAGGACTTTGTCGACATTGATCATGAGCATGCCATCCAGCTCCTCAAGAACAGTAACCCAGTTTTTATGATCATCAGTACAGAAACATGAGAGAATTGTCCAGCGCTAGTAGGGAGAGGTTTACTCCGAACGAATCCTCGTTATGTGTACACTTCCAATTCAATATCCTCAAAGACCAACACATCAGTACAGGTGCTGAAGAATACTAACCCTGTTTCTATGTTGATTAGTAGAGAGAACATCTACTTTGTTTTGAACCCACTACCTCCCAGTTATGAGACCACTGTTCTACTACTGAACCAACTCGCCTACTCATATTTTTATAGAAAATCATGAATAAATTGGTGAGTGAAGGAGGCAGCCTTATAAGGGTTTCAATTAATATATTATAAAATGCAGTCATTGAATGTAACTTTAAATAAGTGCCTATGCAAAATTGTTCTTCTGTCAAACATTACTCGGCGAGAAAGAGAAGTACAAAGGACAGAAATTCAAAGAGGTGATGTGTGTTCCAGCAGAAATATTCCAAAGTATGCAGCTTATTAAAGAACTTAAACTTTTTAGTAAAGATCTACAATGACCTTGAAGAGCTGCTGTCATAGAAATGTGACGAATCAGTACTGATTTTTGTATTCGTTTTTTTCACTGTAAATATAGCATGCACCAAAGAGAAATAGTAGACTCTTTACTTGATATCTATTTGCACTTTTTGTCTGTATCTGTGTTATGTTCTTGTGGTTGGTTTGTCAAGCATTTGGTAGAGATCATTTTGTCAGTCTGTTGAGACAAAGAAGTTACAGTATCAGTTAATCTTTATTTGCATTTTCTGTTCATGATGATTTTTATGCCTCCGCTACAACGTAGCCGGAGGCATTATGTTTTCTGGTTGTCCGTCCGTCCGTACGTACGTACGGTTCTCGTGATCGCGTTATCTCAAGAACCAATTGATTGATTACCGCCAAACTCGGGTCATGTATGTATCTTGCAGAGGTAATGAAGTGATTAGATTTTGGGGTCATGAGGTCCAAGGTCAAAGGTCACAGGGCCCATTATGTATGCAAAAATAGTTCGTGATCGCGTTATCTCAAGAACCGATTGATGGATTCCCGCCAAACTCGGGTCATGTATGTATCTTGCAGAGCTAATGAAGTGATTAGATTTTGGGGTCACGAGGTCCAAGGTCAAAGGTCACAGGGCCCATTATGTATGCAAAAATAGTTCGTGATCGCGTTATCTCAAGAACCGATTGATGGATTACCGCCAAATTCGGGTCATGTATGTATCTTGCAGAGCTAATGAAGTGATTAGATTTTGGGGTCACGAGGTCCAAGGTCAAAGGTCACAGGGCCCATTATGTATGCAAAAATAGTTCGTGATCGCGTTATCTCAAGAACCGATTGATGGATTACCGCCAAACTTGGGTCATGTATGTATCTTGCAGAGCTAATGAACTGATTAGATTTTGGGGTCACGAGGTCCAAGGTCAAAGGTCACAGGGCCCATTATGTATGCAAAAATAGTTCGTGATCGCGTTATCTCAAGAACCGATTGATGGATTACCGCCAAACTTGGGTCATGTATGTATCTTGCAGAGCTAATGAACTGATTAGATTTTGGGGTCACGAGGTCAAAGGTCAAAGGTCACAGGGCTCATTATGTATGCAAAAATAGCTCGTGATCACTTTATCTCAAGAACCGATTGATGGATTACCGCCAAACTTGGGTCATGTATGTATCTTGCAGAGCAATGAACTGATTAGATTTTGGGGTCACGAGGTCAAAGGTCTAAGGTCACAGGGCTCATTATGTATGCAAAATAGCTTGTGATCACGTTATCTCAAGAACCGATTGATGGATTACCGCCAAACTTGGGTCATGTATGTATCTTGCAGAGTCAATGAACTGATTAGATTTGGGGATCACGAGGTCAAAGGTCACAGGGCTCATTATGTATCTCAAAATAGCTCGTGATCGCGTTATCATTAGAACCAACAGATGGATTACAATCAAACTTGAATTTTAAAAATTGCTTCCATTTTGGTTTGTAAAATTGCTCTATGGCGGAGGCATCATTTTCGACTGCGCGCAGTTGAAGTTCCATCTAGTTTTTTAATAACTCATTTAACTTTGTTAAGATGAGATATCAAAAAAGAATTGTGATATAGCCTCTAACTGAAGCATTACTGTTAGTAAGATTTGTGATTTGAAAAGTCTTTTTGAACTACAAAAATCTGAGAGCCTTTGTCATGATCAACTAACACATGTATTTCTGTCTGACTTTGCCTTATAGTTTAATGTGGTGATGTGGTTTACAGGGCTATCAAAATAGCACAAAACAATTAGATTTTATATCTTGCATGTAAATATTCAATATTGTATGTAGTGTATATATTACTCTGACAAATATATTAACAATAATTATGGCATTTGATTTTTGTTTTGTTGAATAACATTTGAGCTTCATGTGGGAAATTGACAAGTGACTTCATAACTTATATATGCCTTGCATCTGAAGGCATTCGACAATTAAATTTAAATAGATGATTTATATGTGGAGAACATGTGCTGTGAAATTGTAGAAGTAAAACTTTGCTTTGGATTACAGTCTGTGGTGCTATTTTTGCAAGTAATATTCACTCTCGGTGTAGTACTTCTTGAAAAAGATCTGACAATTTGTTGAATCATGGTTTGGTGTGATAAATGGAATCAAGTTTTTACTGTTTAGTGACCATGCATTAGAGTCAATGACGAAAATATATTTCCTCACAATCTTGTATTTATCCAATATTTCACCATTGTCTAATGGCATATTATTACCTTGAAATAGCTGCAAATAAGTGAATGGCCTTAGGTATGTCAATAAGTGCAAGTGTTATTTTACAGATGTTAACACTCAATTTCTTTAATCTTTTTTTCTAAAATAATTGTTGAAGAAAACAATAACTGGTTTTCTAGCTTACCACAGAGGTTGTGATGGGAATTAAAAAAATATTTGTATTTTGCCTTTCACTTCCTGATGTGCAAAAGGTATTTAAGGTGAAAGTTGTTATTTAAAAATCATCAGGTTAATGACAAAATGCAATAACAGGACATACACGTACATATCTTGTTTTGTGATTACCCTTTGAAAAAGTCTGTAGAGATATTTCAAAGGAATTCAGCAAAAATGTCAGATGCAGGGTTTTGGTATACTCATGTTTATGTAATAGACCATTTTCATGATGTAATCAAATGTGTTTCCTACCTAGCAACAATGAATGTATGCAATTTGCATTCTGACTATTGAAATACAATTATTTGTAGCAGGTGAATGAAATGATTATAACATGGCACTTAACATATATTTTTGTGTTAAATTTGATTATATGACGAAAATGGTCTATTCAGTGAAATTATTCTCACAGGCATAGTGACTACATCAGTTGCACATCCACATCAAGATTTCAAACTTTAATGTTTGAATGGTATTCACCTTACAGCACACGAATCATTGAAACTAAAAGACATCAGATATATGTATAAAAACATCATTTATTTGGAGCTTTGTTAAAACAAGATACTAATACATAATGTGCCAATGGTTGATTATGACTTTAAATTCTTTTGTTACCATAGAAAAATCTGTATTCTTTGCTTTGTTGATAGAATTATTTATATTGACTGGAGACAATACCTTGTATAAGATATATCACTGCTCCTGCTATTTTATTCATTACAATACCTGTATTCACATCTTTTTGATATCTTATTTATGTAGAAACTCTGGACTTTGTATAATCCTGACTTATTAACTCCCTTTGATACAGAAACTCATAATAAATTAATTTATCAGAATAATTGTCTAAATTGTCTGATTTAGTTTTTTTTTCTTTCCCCCATGGAGTGAAAAACAGATGTTGAAACTGTAGGAGAGAGAGAGAGAAGAGAGAAAGGGAAGAAAAGCGAGAATATGCAATTTATTCCAAACTTTTTTCCCCCACCAATCACCGCTATGTGTAGTATCATTAGAAAGTGTGTTTATCTCTCATGATACTACACAAAGCTATGATTATGCCATGACGAGAGAGATAGTATCGATCAAACTTGAGTTTCCACACTTTTTTGAGGGGTTTACATCAATAAACTCACAAACAATTTAATAACCTGTACATTTGTCGAGGCATATTACTATCTCTATAAGGCAACATAAACTACAAATTACAGTCAAACCTGTCTATAGCGACTGCCCAAGGGATACACAAAAGGTGGTCTTTGAAGACAGGTTCCTTCAGTACATGTTTCAATGAGAAACCATTTTCAAGGAAACAAAAAAAGGTGGTCTTTGTAGACGGGTGGTTACTAAACAGGTTTGACTGTATACGTTAAAACTCTGAGATCCAACTTGACTAGTTAAAATCCCCTTGGCCCCAAAATCGATGCAGTTCTAGAAACCCATTTCTTTGAGAAATTTGACTTATCTCCTGTACACTATCTATGACTCTTTAACCCTACAGGGACCCGTTTCACAAAGCCTTTTTTCAATGACAAATGACAAAAATCAATGACAAATCTGCTGATGACCACTCAGAAGCAAGGATTTCACTATCTTATAACAAAAACTGTCATTTGTCACTGATGAAAAGTTTTGTGAAATGGGGCCCAGGACTGAGAGACTCTAGTAGCAACTCCTTTGTGAGCACCAACAGAATGACGACCAAACATGGTAGCTTATGCCTGATTGTGTACTTGGTTACTGGTCTAAATGAGAGTAATCAATGGAGTAAATATCATGCAGGAGAGGGTGATTTTAGCACTCTCAGGGTAGAGTGCCAAATTGAAAATATTTTCTTTTCTTTTCCTTTTCCCATTTATACTAGAGCTAGAATTACCATGTCACCCAACATCACAAACTTGACATGTTTTTGTTGACTCAAGAGTCCTCTTGATAGATTACAGAGTTGTGAATTATGTTGACTTTTCACGATCAAAATCCCATCTTCTCAAAGAAATGCTGTATTAAATGTTGGTTTTCATTTAAAAACCACAGTAAGAAGAAATTGCAGTAGAATGAAAATGGACTTCTACACCACAATGATATTATTGCCTACTGCCTATTGAAGATCTACGGAGAGCTCTGATATACATGCTGGCTTAACTATTTCTTGATCCTTTTCCATGATGACAAAATATTAATTTCAACTGACAGAATCATGATCTTTAAACTGAATTCGAAAAAAAAAAGTTGAATATACACACATCTTGTAATATCCAAGTAAAAACATTGTAGCAGTTTATACATAGTAAAAGAGTCACTCTCTGATAATGTAAGTGTCCATAACACCAGACTGCATTTGAAGGGCATCGTTCAGGAAAGAATATCCTTGTCAGCAACCTCGCATGGAAACTTGCTTGCAATTTTATCCCAACTGGGAGGTTTCCTAGTTTGCTGGTTGTCTTTCAATGTTCTGTTCTTGGTGGCATTCTACCACACAAGGAATCCTATGAGTGGTACTACCACGACTTGATCGCCTTATACATTTCTTTATAAGTAGAGACTTGCAGCAAAGACGATGTCACGCTTGATCTTGACAATTCCTGTTGGGAATACAGACATAAATACGATTTTTAGATTCAAATGCACAAATACTTCTCGGCACACACAACGATAAATATAACTGGATATGATTTTCCTACTGATTTGGAACACAGCACATTTTATCAGTTGATAAACAACAAATAGTAATTGACAAAATAATAAGGAAAATCATTTAGTTCTCTCTTAATGTAGTTTTTCATTGGAGATCTTTATAGATTTTCTGTATACAAGATGAGATTTCCTTGTAGCAGTTGCTACATATCAGTTCTTAATTCCAATAGCTCCTTATGAGATTAACAGAAATCTTTTAAAGCTTTCTAGAGAAAGGTGTCCACCTACCTTCTGCAAACTTGTTCTCCAGTTCCGTGTTGCCGATGGCCTTGGCCGCGTGGCACATCTCCTTCATGAGCTCCTCCAGACGTCTCATGCAGCGGATAATGCTACCCTCGAAAGTGTCTGTCATCTTGCAGATCTGGGAGAAGGATGCCCCTGTAGCCCAGGCGTAGACCACCTCCATCAAGGTTGACTTGAAGGACATGACGTAGTCTTCCTCGTCTATTTCCAGTTTGGCTTCCATGCTGACCTTGGCTATCCTGCGGGCAGTGTCCTGTAGGAAGAAAGCATGTGTATGCTTGTAAGTAAGCAACCAGGGGACCGACGGCTTTAAGTCCTCTCTGAGGGACTTGGTAATGAGGATTACTGCCTTACCAAAGGGCACTAGCGCATTGACTTGGTTTTGAACTCGGGACCTCCCGGTTACAAGACCACTGCTCTACCACTGAGCCATCGCGTCTCCTATGATGTATGTTTGTTAAACCATTATCATCCAATTCCTGGCATCATCATCTTTGTGAACCTGAATGAATGGACAGAAAAATGGTGCTTCTTTCCCCTCTTTTCTTTTTTCCATATTTGCAACCTACTCTCTTGTTTGTTTATTTATCTTTATTTATGATTATCGTACATTTCGTGTATTTATGTTTTTTTATTGGAAATCTGTCTTGCAGCCAAAATCTTTTTTAAAGATAAAAACTTATATATAAATGATGTCTTCACATTAGCAACTGTGATGTACTTTTAGAACACCTCTCCCATTTGTTTTGCAATGAATATTCCATATATCCCCTTTCATGATTATTGATGAACGAATCTATCTATTGCTTGGAGGGGCTGTGTAAGAACAAGTGTCCAATAATATATCTAGGGAACAGTTAGACATTTTCTTTGGAGAAAATAAAAATGAATGAAATCATGTCATATGCGAGAGGTGTCATAGTAGAGTGGTTTAGGCACTTGACTTGAAATGCAAAGGTCGCAGGTTTGATCCCGACACAGTACTAATGTCCTTTGGCAAGGCATTAATCTACATGTGCCACTCCATACCCAGGAGAAAAATGGGGACTTGGTAGGATGACGAAAACCTTTGAGTTAGTAACTGCCATATGCCCTCACGGTGACCATATAGTAGGAATACTCCACAGGGAGTAGAGATGGTGCACATCGTGCGTGAATGAATCTGATGACCGGGGTAAAAATATTTTTAAAGCGCTTAGAGACGGTATTTCACATTAAGCGCTATATCAATCCAGATTAATATTATTATATGTAAACAATGGCTAACCCATCCATACCTGAAGTTGTCTGAGAGCTGTTGCAACCTGACTGGTGAGTTGAGGTGTCTCCTTGCTCTTCTCCTCAAATACAAAGCAGCTCATTAGGGTGACGCATTCCTCGGCAGTCAGGGGGTTAAACAGACCGTTGAAAATCATTTCTGTTAGCACAAGCTCATCAGCACTGCAACAAAAGGTGGAAAAGAATATGAATTTATAACACTTTTTTTTTGCTGAGCTGAAAGTACTTAGCAGTGACTAAAAGCTTAAAGTTCAAGATTTGAACACAAAAATCCCAGATTTCTGAAATGTACATATAATTAAATCATATTTCACTAGTAATGCACTTCAAATAGATTTCACAAAGAAAGCTGCTTCAGGAAAAGAAAGAAAGTCGTCTGCAAAGACCTGCAGTCCTAACATTACACCTAATACTAAAGTAGGTTTACCAAGACTGTTCAAGGAACAGAAAAGTGGGCATCTTGATTTTTGCAATAGCCTCCTTTCTGGGATTTCGGCTCGTCAAGTGCAGAAGATGCAGGTTGTGCAGAACTCAGCAGCTCGTCTTATTTATCATATTAACATCGTAGGAAACATGAATCTGTGTCTCTTATTCTAAGAGACTGACACTGGCTACCCATTCACTCTCGCATTTCATTCAAAATATTGTTGTTAGCTTATGAATGTTTTTATGATTTTGCGCCTCCTTATTTGATAGAGCTGTTAACATTGTACATACCTTCTAGAAATCTTCGTTCTAATAAGAAAAATTGTTTGTTATTCCACCAGTGATGACCAGGTCATATGGTGAACGCAGCTTCGCTCACACTGCCTCAACTTTATGGAACAATCTCCCGGAACATCTAAAAAACATTGACTCCATTGTTAAGTTTAAGATTGCTTTAAAGACGCACTTAATTAACATTTAATTCATCCATTTTTGTCTGTTACCCAGTACATCTTGTCTTTGTATTCTGTTGTGTTTTTCTCTAGAGCGCTTAGGGACATGTTTTATTACTATGTGTTATGCGCTATACAAGAACGGTTAATTATTATTATTATTACAAGGGTTTATTTTTAGTGGGGGAGGGGTGTTCGGCCAGATACCTGGGAGCAAATTTAGCACCCAAAGATTTTCTGACAAAAAAAAAGTATTGCCCATTACAGACGGGTAGATGGTCTGTATGTACAGGGGGGTGTTTCACAAATATCCTAAGTTGAACTTATCTCTAAGTTGGACTTAACAATTATGGAAAGCCGTTAGGATCTATGAAAATATTTTGTAACAGTTATTTTAAAAGGCATAAAATGTTGATTAAGTTCATTCATATTTCCTATTATCAAGGAGATTTCATGTTCTTGCTGTGGAATTTATAAAAAGTCTAAAATATTTGAATTTTCGCTTTTGAATATATCTTATTTTAAGGCTACAAATGGCTCTCCATAATTTTTAAGTCCAACTTAGAGTTAAGTTCGACTTAGGATCTTTGTGAAACACCCCCCAGGTTGGTAAGCATTATTTCTGTTATCCGTCTCACCTGCTGATCTCACAAGCGACACGACCCTTTGTCTCGATGACGTCAGCTGGGGTTGCAAACCCCATTCTCCTGATCACCCTCTTTCTGCATTTCAGTTCGTCCATTTGGATGATTGTCCTGGCTTTCTTCAGCTCTCTCTTGGCTTCCCTTATCTGATCTGCAAGCTGTCAAAAGTCAAGAGTGTTAATTTACACTCTATCTTTTGTATAGTATGCATCATATAACAATTTGAGATACTGCCTCGTTGAATAGAACATCTGCAGATTTGACCTTTTGGATTAGTTTAGTCATCTCACTCAAACATGGAATATTTATTTATCTACCTATTTATTTATTTGTATAAAGTCAAACTCTCAATTACATAATTTGTATTATACAGGTTGGCCACTCATTAGGGTCGCTTACTTCCTGATAGTAACATGTACATACCAGGAACATTTCTTGTAATGGTGTCCTATTCTTTATGCGTTCTTACTGGGTATGCATTCTTTTTATTTATCAAACAAAATCAAATTTAAACCAAATGAAATTGAACATCACACACATGTACAAACCAGGGCCCTGTTTCATAAAACTTGATATCAATAACAAGTTACAATAACTGCTACTGAAATCATGGCATCATATTGGCTGAGAGAAAGTTTGTCATAGAAATTTGTCATTTTTTATTGATAACAAGTTTTATGAAACAGGGCCCAAGCCTGGTACAAACAAGATTAGACAGGAGGGTAACATTCAAGTTTGAAAGGGTGCAGTCATAAGGGGGAGGGGGGAGTGCAAAAGAGAGTGAAATGCACATGAACAGAGATGTGTGTGATGAAAGAGTGAAAATCCACAAGCAAAAAGTTAAACGACACGATACAGCAATCTTACCTGTGCTTTCTTTTCATAGAGACCGTAGAGTTTCTCCAGCTCTGGGTCTGTGTGCAGTGTATGTGAGTACATTCTCTCTTCAAAAGCCTCTACTTTCTACACAAATAAACAAAGGGCAAAGAAAAGACATTATATAAAATCTGTTTATGTATTTGATATGTAAACTTGGATTTTTCTGTCCATGAATCAAGCTTTCCTTTCATTTTCGCTCACGTAGTTGCTACATAATCAACATAAGGTTGCAGAGTTTACTGCGGACGGGTACATGAATTAAAAATACAAAAAGAAAAACAAACAAAAATCCATCTCAATACATGTACCTTCTATTTTAACAAGGCTACTTCTCTTTTCAATTGATTTTATAATACCGGGTACATGGTGTTAAGGGTGATTTTACTCCATGCTGAAAAAGCCTATGAAGCCCTCCAAGGAGCTCCTAAATCTTAATCTGTTATGACATGGATTAGCTAAAAATCTTAAGAGCTCCTCAATAATCAAACAATATTTCATGAATTATGCAAATATTTATAAATATTCCTGGAGGTATTCATTATGAAGATGTACGTGTAAATGAGGATGTCACCTTACCTCTACCACTTTTCTGAGTGCATCGTCTTTAATGCCCATGTCCTCCACTGGGTCTAAGAGGGGTAGGCCATCGGGAAATCTTCTCTGGACCTCCTACAGAATGAAAATGATAAAAGATATGTAGAGGAATAGCCTTGAATGCAAGTCTATCCACTTTACTTCCATCCTCTCTCCCTCTCTCTCTCTCTCTCTCTCACACACACACACACCCTCCTTCCCTCTCTTTCACTCTTTCTTTATATCTATCACCAATGATGTAATTACTGTCTTGTATACCACTCTCTCTAACTCACTCACCCACTCACTCACTCACCCCCTCCCTCCTCCCCATTCCCTCTCTTTATCTCTATCACTCTTTCTCTATATCTATCACCAATTATGTAATTACCGTCTTGTATACCACTCTCTCTCTCTCTCTCTCTCTCTCTCTCTCACACACATAGACAACCACACTGATTTCACCCCTTTCTTCTTCTTCTCTGTCTGTCTATCTCCTCTTTTATTTCTGTCTCTTTCATTCTCCCTTTATTTCTGCCCCCCCCCCCTCAATTTTCTTACTTTCTCCCCACCTCTCTTTCTTTCTTTCCTTTTTTCTTTCATTCTTTCTTTATTATCTCTCCTCTCCAATCTCCTCTTCCATCTAATATCTTTTTCTCATCTACCCCCTTCCTCATTACTGTACTTCTCGCAACTGTTCTTATGCATACAAATGGGACAGTTGATGTCTGCCCAGGAATATGCACACAAACAGACCTACCTGAATCGACTTGCCCACGCTCTGTCTGTTGTCTGGAGGCCTCAGGTCTTTGGGCAGGTAGACTCGGACACTGCTAATCTCACTGATCAGGTGAAGCATTATGGGTACAACCTAAAAAGCAACCAACCAATCACAAATCAATGACATTTTCCATACTCCATTTTAAAGCAATGGAAAACAATCTTCTATATCTTCCCTGCCTGTGAGCAAGTCATATTAAAATAAAACAGTGATAGCCCTGACACAAAGTGGTATGCCATTTCCATGAGAGTACATGTCAATAAGATGACTCTTTTCGCCTTGTTTTCAAAAATTTAATTTTTTAAAGATTCATTTTTTTTAAACATTCCTTTTGATATGTATATTTCCTATATAAGTATCATTAACACATGCAAAAAATTGTAAGTTTCTAACATTAAGAATGTATGTAAAGAGTTTTTTTTTCTCTCTCTCTCTCTTTTATTTCTTGAAGTATTTACAAAGAAAAATTGAAAACACTGACATAATAACCTACATATTTCATATCATTAAGAGAAATATTTAACTCAGTGTTTGTATTTCTTTGTACATTGAAACATGGAAAAGCCATAGAGAGGAATTATAGCTCACTGTCATCTCTCCTTTCTCGCCCTCCTTGGGAGGCTTAGCTGACTCCGAGGCTGCATTCTTGACGCTCTCTTGGGAGCAGTTGAGAAGAACCTCTGCGATGTAGAGGGGTGAATCGTCTTTGGGATTGTTCATCTTCTGGTTTGCTTTCCTCCGGAAGTTCACGACCACGCCCCATCCAAAGAGATCCTCGCCATTCTTCACCTTTAGCACAATGGGTAAGGTGATATAAAATTTTACAGTATTCTTGACAATGAACCCTTCTGTGCCTCAAGGAATTTCAAGAATTAAATCAAATTATGACTACTTTGTTTCAAGATTAAATACGTCATAAGATATCTTCTGTGGAAATATGCTTCACTGTGAAAATCTTGCAATTCCTCGTCCAAACACATTCTTCAACACTCAAATACATGGTTGGCATTTGCAGAAAATGTGTGCAAATGTCACCAGAAATGTCATCAATACATCTAAGCAATTACACTTTTTAATTCACTTTTTCCTCTGTTATTTGCACCTCACCTTCAGTAACCTGCCTGGCTGCATGAAGGGTAGACAGTATTTGGGCTTGGTGATGAAACCCTGGATTTCTTTGGCAAGCTTCTTGAGCTGTTGTCTGATCTTGTAATAGGACTCCACGCTGTCCTCCTGGGGTATCGTCATGGTGTTGTACTCCTCCTCCAGCTTCCGCAGCTCTGTTTCACCACGGTAACAAGTATAACAAAACAATAACGATGACTGACTTACCAGAAATCTATTTTGTCAAGCTTATTCAAATTAATGATGCATCCAGTAGTTTTTCAAAAGTATTATTGAAAATATAATACAAATAATGAAGAGTTTGGCGAGACACACACCATTCACAAACGTAATAGAATTAATGTAAAGGGTCTCAGAAACTCAGCTTGAGCAGCCGATTGTTAAAACAAATATTGACTAGCATGAATAGAGCTGGGCGCCAAAAGAGGTTATATGTAGAGTGTTAATCCTGTGTGCTTGTAATTCACAACAACTTAACTGTAAATTGACTAAATTCACAGCATTTTCTTGGGTAATTCTTTCTTTACTCACATGACCAATTGCCAAATCAGTAATTTAATAAATTTAAAGCATGCTGCTTTCCAAACTTACTCTCAAAGAGCTCTGGAATGGCTGTGTAGCTCTGGAACTGGAAGAATGACCTCTCCAGCATGTACTCTGGGTTGATGCCTTCGACCCTTAACAGATTCATCACCATGTTGTAGGTCAGATGGAAGGCACTGTTCAGAGGGTCCGGCTGACCCTGTGGGGTGAAAGGTCAGAGGTTAACAGTCGTACAATTACATGACAAGAATCATCAGGACGATACAAAAAACAGCAATTTTTACAGTCTACAATAACAAAAAATATATAGATGGACGAGATAGTATCTGTTGAATATGAAAGAATTTTGGAATATAACACATTCTCCATAGATCCCTGCCTAAGGTGCCTAAGGCACCATCTTTATTAAGAGGTCAACCCTTTGACTACTGACTTCTCTCATTTCAATAGGTTTCATACAGGAACTCTTGAGACTCTTCTACATGAACTAAACCCCTCCAAAACTGAGTTTGGAAACTCAAGTATCATTGATAATATCTCTTTTGTCATGGCATAATCATTGCTTTGTTAAGTATCATTAGAAAGTGTGTTTATTTCTCTTTAAAATGATACCCCACTTGTTATAATTTTTAACTTATGGAATGTGCAGTACATCAAAAAAAGGGGCATAACAATACCAGTGCTAACCAGTGCATTTTGCAACTTTTTACTTCTGATCCTACCCCTTATTCTGATGCACTGCTCATTCCATAACTTAAAAATTATAACAAATATGGTATCATTTTAAAGAAGAATAAACACACTTTCTTATACTACGCATATTGATTATGATTATGCCATGACAAGTGAGATATAATCAATCAAACTTAAGTTTCAAAACTTTTTTGAGGGGTTTATGACCCAGCAAACTAATTTCTTGTGTCCTCTGTCTACTAAACACAAAATAATTTTTTTAAACATTCCCTACTGATGACTCTATTTAAATTACCTGGAGAATGTCCTTGCCGACACCAGGGCTCATCTTCTCATCGATCATGAGGATGACGATGCCCCTGTCATCCAGGCCACGCCTTCCTGCACGACCACTCATCTGAATGTACTCACCAGATGTAATCTGTTGAGGAAGAGAGATGATAGGAGTGGATGATAGGGCACTGGTGTACGATGATTTCAGATCTTGGAATGTTGATTGGTAACATTTACTTTGGCAGCCTTCTTGATGAATTGATTTTATTCACTCACTTCCATGCAACTAATCACCAATTAGCAATCATACACCACCAATCATCAACTACCAACCAGTCACCGGTCACAAGTTACCATCCAGAAGTCAAAAATCTCCACTCATCAAATGCCAAACAGCAATCATCAACCACTATCTAACAGTTACTGAGCACCAATCAACAATTACCATGTACACAATCATGCCGGGAGGTGAGATGGCTCAGTGGTAGAGCAGTGGTCTCGTAACCGGGAGGTCCCTGGTTCTAAACCAAGTCGATGTGCTTGTGCCCTTTGGTAAGGCATTAATCCTCATTACCAAGTCCCTCAGAGAATACTTAAAGCCTTCGGTCCCCTGGTTGCTTACTTACAAGCATACACATGGTTCAATAGCAGTCAGGTTAAACAAACTAACAAACATCCATCGTCAATCAAGTTATCAAAAACAAATCACCCTTCACCAATGAATAATCATCCTCATCAACCACTTGTCATCAGTAACCAATACAATCACCAATCAATGAGGACTGTTGACTCATGGCAGATGATTTATGATTGTAATCTAGGCTAGTCTATTTTCTTTAAATTCCAAAGGTTCTGCAAAAGTCCAGTATAGCCTTAAAGGGATTGGGTAACTTTGTCTCAGATTCTGAAACAAAATCCTGGATTTAGCTCCTGCTGCAATGATAATTATAAACCTTTAGGTCAGTCAGGAACCCCATGACTTTTACAAGCTGATCGCCTGTCTGATTAACAAGATATTTACGATTGGAAATCGAAATCAAATTTTGCCTTTTCCTAACAGTTTTCATAACACTACAGTCTATTGGGGAAAATGAGTATTTTACTTTTTTGAGGCACTTCATGATAATTTTGAAGCGCAATTTTTTTTAGGCTTCAATATTACACCAATACACAGACACTGATAACATGCATCTCAGATTTAACATTGTTAAACGATGCCTTTAACGCAAAGACATCTTAAACACCCCTTAAACTCACCCATCTGAAATCCTTGCCATCAAACTTGCGCGGATTGGTGAAGATCACTGTCCTGGCGGGCATGTTGAGACCCATGGCGAAGGTCTCGGTAGCGAAAAGAGCCTTGATGAGTCCTTCAGAGAACAGTATCTCGATGGTCTCTTTCAGGATAGGCAGGAGACCAGAGTGGTGTATCCCTACTCCTCTCTTCAGGAGTGGCAGGACATTCTCAACCTGGTACAGACAGAGGAGGCACAGGGAAAAAGAAGTTACCACACTTCTGTCAAAGTCTGTGGTACAAAAATTTATACTTTGATTTGTAAAAAAAACAATGAAGATTGTGTCTTTTGATCAGTAGTTCATATATATATATATGTTTTCATTCTGTCCCTTTATCTTTCATATCCGTTACATTGCCAAGACTGTACCAGTACGTTTTGTGATTGCCTTCATGCCTTGTTTACAAAAAAATAATCTGAAATTCCAGAGACACAACTCAAAAAAGAAAGAAAATGTGATAAAGCATGCAACATCTCACATTTTTACAAAAGTTCCAATGAATGAGCCTATCTTTAAAGTGTATAATATGTTCTATCTATCTATGTCCCATAGCTTGGAGGCAGTTGGGGCGACAATGAAATGGACCTTGAGACACAGGTTCTCCATAACTTCCTGTCTTCAGCTGTTCTAGTTAGCTGTTCAAATTACATGCCTGTCCACTACTTAATGTTATAAGTCCATGTGCTAGTTGGTCTGCCCCTCTTTCTTCTCCCATCAGTTCCTCCTTGCAAGATGGTGTTTGCCAAGCTATTCTACCATCTACTGATATGTAATATGTTGAAGACTGTATATTTTTTACCTGAGGGAGTTTCTTATCCTCCTCTGACAGGCAATCCATGGCATTGTTAAACACCTCTACCACCAGCGTCTTCTCCTCCTGGGTGTTGAAATCTAGCTTGGAGACCTGAAGGCCGTACGCCTCGCATTCCTTCTTGCTGAAGCTGAAGACAATCACAGGCTGGAAGCTTCTCTCCATCACCATCTTGACGATCTTAAAGATGTTGGAGGGCCCTGATGAGAAAACACAATGGTATATGTAACAGTTTTCAAGGTGAACCCACTCTACATACAACATCCTTTATGGAAGGACGTTAAAATGGCGACTTAAGATTGGTGGGGCCTTCATACAAACAGTTGCGTTGGTTGTTGGCTTTTAAATCAAAATCTCCAAGCAAAATGTAAAGTATTATTCTAGCTTTCTGGGCAGTTGATACATCCTGCTCAAAGCATTGAATACATACCGAAACCTGGGTTGAAAGAGATAAGTCTTGAAAAAATAAAACTGCTGTATTACAAATTTGTATTAAAATACATACTATTGTCACTGTTGTTGCTTGCTACGTTTCGACAAATATATTTATGAATAATTTAAAGTTTCAACCTGCAAAAAGTGTGGGTGCTCATGACCCCCCACTGGCAACCATGGTTCTGAAATGCAAGTTCATTTAGTTCTCTAACATGTATAAACAAAATCTGTCGGGGACACTGTCTACATGTACACATCTATTGTGCACAGAAGAGATGGAATGTACCTTTTGTGCCTCCACGTCGCCCTCTCTGGTCACCCTTGGCTGCATCACCTCCGTCTCTCAGGACCTGCATGGCAGCGTTGAAGTTATCCTGACGAAACTCACACTGTAATAACAAAGTTCAAATTATCAACCATTAAAAAAGGTTGTGATAACACTTTAAAATCAGGCTTAGTGATACAGTATGGTGAAGTTGATAAAGTTGAACACTACATTTTTTCCTCCCAATCTATATCATTGGAATAATCCAAATACCTCTGGGCCACTCATAACTTCACACTCAGTTCCATCTATTTGTCTAGTTTCTATAGAGTTTAGGGTTATCCTCTCTTTCACTTTAGCTCTCGAGTTACATCATAGAGGATCAGAGGATACGTGACCACCGGACCGTAAATAGCATGGTTCGATGTTCGAGTCCCACTGCTACACTGATGTCTTTTGGCAAGACATTAATCTACATTTGCCACACTCCACCCAGGTGAGGTAAATGAATACCCAGTAGAAAGAAATTCCTTGAATGCTTGAGTGGCTTTTCATGGTAGCTCGGCTAAAGCCGGGGTAATAATATGATTGCAGAGCCCTCAGGTAGAACAGTATTAATATTGATGAGGCAACCCTGGGTAAACAAGACATGTTATTAATACTATTACAATACTTGATGTGTATTATCAGTAAACACTAACTTACTCCATCAAGTATACCAGTAATCTTTACTATGCAAAATGACAAAGAATTTCTCCCTCTCAGGCAAAGACTCCTGCCTTTTTTAAAATTCTTACCTTCTCATCCACAACGAGATGAAGTCCGTCACCTCCCGCTGGGAAGATGTAATGCTGCAGTGGTACAGGACGATACTCAGTGTATACCACATGGCAGGGCTGTAACCATGAAACCAAACATGATACAGAAGTATAAGTAATGAAGTTAAAACTTATCTTAATTCAATTCAACTTTATTTCACAAAGCAATTCAAAAATAACATACATACATAGAACTATACATCGTTACATAAAAAGAATAGAATATATAGTATATATATTGGTACAACAACATAAAGGTTGCTTGGTAGGTAGCAGCCAGAAAGGAAGTGACCCTTATAAGTGGCAGACCTAAAGAAAATGTATAATTTGAAGATAAATGTAAGTACGAGATTACAAGTACATGACAAAGTACAACAATACCACACACACAAATAGAACAAATAAAAAAATCTGCAAATTATATTTTCAAACATTCAATCTTATTTCCTTTAACTCTGTCGAAAATGTAGCAATTTCAAATGAATAATAAATATTAAATGGAATTCAGTACAAAGCAGTTTCTGGTGTGTTTTTTTCTTTCTGAAAGGAATAACTCATTTTTTTTCATGTGACATGACTCACCTGCTTGTGAAGGTGGCAGATCCACTCTGCAAACTGCTTAGCATTAGGAATGGTAGCAGATAGAAACACATAGTGGACATTGTCTGGAAGGAGGATGATAGTTTCCTCCCACACTACACCACGATCTGAAAAAAGGAATGGTAGAAAGCATACTGGTCATAGCCAACTGATAAATATATATACAATCAAACTTGCTTTAGCAACAAACTATATATAGAAGACTGCTTTGCTTGTTTCCCTTGAGCCATCTTTATGGACAGGTTTGAATGCATCAGTATGTTCAGAATATGAATATGAATGCAATATACTATATTATATTATATACTAATTATAAACCTCTTCTATGATCATGTATACAAATATAAATTAATGCATAATGGAAGTGAAGACTAGACATAATAATTAACGGCGTAAATATTCATAATTGAATGAAACACGCCAATAAAACAAAAACAACGACAACATCAACAACAACATGTCCAATGTTTTTAATAACATGGCATATATGTGAGAATCATAATAAAGATTGAAATTCATTGTTTGACTGGTCAAACCCCTCTAAATTTCATAAGAGAAAGAAAATATTACATAATATTATAGAAATATATGAAATGTTCAGAAGTAATTTCAAAACATATCTATTTAGCACTTTGTAAGATCTCACAATTATATATTATATATATAATTTTACTCCAAGCTTTTTTGGGAAGAGGGACAGAATAAGACTACTGGTAGTTAAATATTTAGGAACAAGATTACTGCAATACTCACTCTTATCTCTCATGTAATGGATCTCATCAAAGATGACCCAGCCGACCTCTCTCATGATCTCTGACCCTCGGTACAACATGCTACGTAAAATCTGAAATGAAAAATGAATCATTGGTCCAAGAATCAGTCATATTGGTTAAGAATCCTATATGTTATACACATCTGCACTAGAAAGATATAAATGCTGGAAAATTAATGCAGGAAAGTCTGCTCTTTTGAGCAACCACACATTTAAGGTGGTTTTTTTTTTATTCCTTTGTTAATTACAGTGGAGCCCCTGCCCTTTTAGACCAGGACCCCGTGATTCAATCGCAAGTTTACAGTCTCCTATCTCTTATGTATATAGTTGCGATTATTCACAACTGTTTATAAGACAGGACCCAGTTATCCATGATCACATTGTTGGTTTATAGTGAGGTCCTGTTGTTTGAATTTTCAAACTCTCTGCTGTTTAACAAAATATACATCTGCATTAGGTACTAGGACACACTTAAGGACATAAATCAAAACATATACATGTAAATAGTTTTACCTCTGTTGTCATGATGAGGCAACTAGCTGATGGATTGATAGTCACATCTCCAGTCATAAGACCAACGTCTTGAAACTCTTCAAACAACTCTCTGTACTTCTGGTTACTCAGGGCCTTGATCGGAGTGGTGTATATCACTCTCTGCTTGTCTCTCAGAGACATGGCTATAGCATATCTGTAAAAGAAATGATCACAGTTTCTCAAAATTTGAAAAGCATGATGTGTCTCTGGATTGACAGGAATGAACAGGCCATTTTCGTAATGTAATCAAATTTAATGCTCAAAATCTTTAAATGCCTTGTTCCAAATTATAACATTCACCTGTCATTAATAACTGCATTGGTATTATTAAAGATTTTGAGCATTAAATTTGATTACATTACAAAAATGCTTTATTATTAGGGAACTTTAAGCTCATAGGGTCAAAAACTTGAGCTAGGTGTGGTTGGACTGGACTGGTTAATAGACTCTGAATCGGCACCGGTTCACTCCCTTGGTCTGTTTCACCAATACCTGAAGCTTGGCCCTGTTTCACAGAACTTGCTATCAATAATAAGTTACAATAACTGTTATAAGCTACTGAACTCACGGCACTTAATTCCTATAATGAAGTTTTCAGATAGAAAATGAATAAATCATAAAGAAAATGTCAAACTTTCTTACTCTGCACAGACAGTCTTTCCAGCTGAGGTGTGAGCAGAAACCAGCACCGATTGATTGTTTTCAAGACATTTGATGGCCTCCTTCTGGAACGGATCTAGAATGAATGGATAATCCTGGAAGAAACATGAACAAAAGAGAAGTTAACAGTAATTTTTTTTTAAATGACACAAATAATTTTTGGTTAAATTGATTCCAGGTTTACTGCATTATACTTTACACATCAAGCTTGCATTTTTGAATGAAATAAACTTGTCTGCTGTCCATTTAAAAAACTGGGGGGTGTTTCACAAAGACTACGATCGACTTTAAGTTGGACTTAAGTATGGCAGGCCATTCATGCCACTGTTTGCTCTCACCTTACTGGCATTTGTCTCTCAAGGGACGTACAAATCATGGTCACAAATCTACAGAATTTACATTTTTTGATAGTTCTTTATGGAAGGAAAAATATTATCTAAAGATTTTAATTTAGAGACCAATAGTGATAGCAACCCATGGCATGAACGGCCTGCCATAGTTAAGTCCAACTTAAAGTCGATCTTAATCTTTATGAAACACCCCCCTGGAGATTAGGATCAACACTTGGATATCATCACTTTGCATTGGTCCTCTAACATCATTCATAGACCTCAAGGAACTTTACTTTTTAATAATTATACAGAACGACTGGACGTAAAATACATCAACTCAAAAGGTGAAAATAGTTTGAAGTCAGAATATGCATTCATTTTAAAAGAAGAAATTTAAACATCCATTACTGATAGCACTACCTTAGTTTTTTTTAAATAATATCAAGAATCTTCGTAGTCATTTCTAAACCAAAACAACTCACATCTCAGGAAAAGTATATTATGAAGCCTATTCAACTCAATTCAATTTATTTAATTTCCAACAGAAAGATAAACAAAGGCATTACATATATATTATTACAGAAAGTAAATCTTGATAGGTATACAAATACACTGTATGAACATAATAACATTATTACAAGAAATTCTTTAATTTCTGAGGATACATACCTTTGCTGCTTTTTTAGTGGTGGGTTCCAGAGGTTTGTATTCTTCTTCAATCGGTATGGCCACTTCATGAGTACACCCCTCAAGACACTCCACATCATGGGTCTTCACCTGGGGCAGGATCTCTGCCAAACTGTGGTTGCACAGGTCAAAGGTCATATTTTTAATATCTGGTCAGAGTAACATATCAACTGAGTCAGAAAAGTGTCTAACCTAATGATTTATCAATTGCATATATATAAATGAGCAGTTTAATTTGTTCTCAAACAGTATGGCCATTTCATGAGTACACCCCTCAAGACACTCCACATCATGGGTCACCTGGGGCAGGATCTCTGACAAACTGTGGATGCAGAGGTCAGAGGTCATCTTTTATCATCAGGTCACAATTGAAATGAAACAGGTAACAAACATCACGACTTTTGAATCATGACCATTACTTGAACAATGGATGAATAATTACTTGATTTGGGGTATGTTTTAGTAGGGTATCTCTACGCCGGAGTTACGGGTCAAAGTATGGATATGATTCTGAATTAGCGCCGAGACTGGGCAGTTGTTTTTCACCTCTACTCAAACTATTAATATGTTTGACTTTCCCAGACATAGGGGTCTATTGACTACACAAGAAAAGATTAGTTTCAAGGACATTCTTAAAACATAGAGCAGAGATGAGGGTGAGTTTACTTACTTGAGTTCTTCTGTAAGGAGAGATACTTTGGGCCTCTTGACTTCTGCCGGGTCAGAGGTCGTTGAACTCTCAGCAGCTCTCTTATTTGAAGAGCCACCTAACGCTTCAGTACTGGAAGAGAGAGATAGAAAGAAAGCAAGGAGATACAGATGATAGAA
This sequence comes from Mesocentrotus franciscanus, assembly GCA_037976565.1. Taxonomy (NCBI): domain Eukaryota; kingdom Metazoa; phylum Echinodermata; class Echinoidea; order Camarodonta; family Strongylocentrotidae; genus Mesocentrotus; species Mesocentrotus franciscanus. The sequence goes on along the minus strand of CP137674.1, from coordinate 14,497,443 downwards.
AGGGGAACAAAAGATAGAAAGGGGAACAAAAGATAGAAAGAGGAGCAAAAGATAGAATGGGGAACAAAAGATAGAAACAGTCTATAAATTATAATATCTATGGTAGGGCAACACGCCTGGTATTCGGTCAATATCCAGTGTTCGGTCAGACAGCCGTTTCAACAGCTGTAACAAACTCAAAAATAATTTATGAGCCATGAAACTTGCACAAATCAGGCAGTTGAACTACTTATCCTAAATTGGTCAGTGTCGCACAACTTTATGCACTTCCGGGTTCTGTTAGCACATGCGTTAACATGCATAGCCACATGTAGAAGCCTATTGTGAAACAACTACGTATGCTGGTGCAATGAATTTAGTATGTGTGTGAAGAGGAGCTCTTCCGTGTTCGCTCCATCGCAGCGAAATGACGCACTTTTCGCCGTGCAAGAGGTATTTATACATTACCCTTGCCATGCGATAGCGCTCGTCCAGTATTCGGTCAAAGCATTGACATTCAGTGCTTTGTGGCGCAATTGTGTGAAAATAGTGCGCAATTGTGTGAAAATAGTGCGCAAATACGCTTCGCTCCTTGTCAACGGAGATACCACGCAAAAATTGCGTGACCGAATACTGGGCAGAAAAATGCACCATCTTCTCTCGGTAATATTTTGCTTACCGTAGCATCATTCTATATTTTAAGTGACTTTAAAATCCTGTTAGAGGACTAATTTTCTTTTCTTTTGATGGGTAGATTGCCAAATAAAGGAGGTATGAATTCAAAATATGAGTGATTTTCCCTTATTGACCGAATACCGGGCGCGCTACCCTACCCTAGTAGTAGTATGGAATATTACTAGTCTATCGCTTTCAAATTTCTTACACTGAAGTGCTGTTTGGTCACTTTGTAGCCTATAATATATGCCTCGTTGCTACTCAGTAGAGTATGGGGGCCAGTTAACGAGTTATCAATATCATATTTTACATTATCACCAAGCCCTTAAAGCTAGAAAAGTCCCTACTTCTCAGCACATCCATCCCGTTCACGGTTAGACCTCCTCATGCATTGTAGGAGTTGTATTTACCCTGGTCCTGGAAACAATTTGTTATGACCTGAGCTGTGCGATCTATCTTGTTGGTGATTATGATTCATTGTCCACCGCACCGCACAACACATAATGCAACAGATGGGACTAGACTAATTATAAAAACTCGGACGCAGCGCGCAGAGACACTCATTAACAAACTCACCTCTTTGATGATTCATTCTTTGAGTCTGTAGTTTCTTTGGAAGTTTTTGAAGATTTTTCATCATCAAAAACACTGAATAGATCGTCACCAAACGCGTCTCCCATTGCGATTTTATTGATAACAACATGTAATATTATTGGCGAAATTCAGATAAAACGTGATAAAACGTAGACTCTTTCCAGACCCTTTTTAATTTATTTTTCATTCCGACAAAATATGCAGTACATATATGTAATAAGTCACAGACTATTACTAGTCAGTTTCATAGGTCGCTCTGACAGGAGGCTCGCTCGATCCATCAATATCGGGGGAAGGGGAAATATTAACAGAAGCAATTTCTTATTTATATCATTCTATAAATTTGGAAGAAAAACATTAAAGATACTATGTCCCTTTTGCAGCCAACATCAAATTCTGTAGAATTTTGCAGGAATTATGAATATGTCATGTATGTCCTATCTGTGAAATTTAAACGTTAGCAGTGTCCTAATATTCAAATTATGCAAGGAAACCCGTTTACTTGCTAGACTTCACTGTCAGACACTATTGAGTGACTGACTGGCTTTTTTCATCTTTGGTAATAACATACATAAAATGAGCTGTAAAGGGTACATGAGCATTTGTCTACATCAATAACCCACTTCTTGTAATGGCCAAAATTAAACTGATTGAATCTTTGCGCAGCATAAAACGTACGACCATTCGGTACAATGGTCTGAAAATCAGACTATTACTTACTGGCTCTATAGCTCCTAAGTCGATTCGACAACTAATAGTCGTTATTTTCCCACTTAAAGACATTTTCAAGCCCCTTTTTTTATAGGGAAGTTCTAAATTAGTATTGTCTTTCAAATGCCGTTGGAATTTAACCTTTTCATTTTTTTGGCCTGCAAATGGGACATAGTACCTTTAAGTCCTGTGTCTAGACTCTGGACTCAGAATCTACTTCATTCTTTCCTTAATTTCCTTTCCACAATAAACTGGTTATATTCATCTGTGAAATATTAAAGACACTTTAATTTTTTTTATTACATTTGGATCAGCTCCTTTTCCATTTGATGCAATAGAGTACAGGCGCGCAGGCGCGGATCCAGGATTTCTTAGGGGGGGGGGGGCCCAAATTTGAAATTGTGCGAGCCAAATTTTGGTACGTAATGGTGACCACTAAAGCAGTGGCATAATGCGAAAAATCGTTCTGGGGGGGGGGCAGCAAAAAAATCCGCATCACCCCCACTCTTACATGGAGGCCCTGCTGAACGTTTTTCAAAGTGGGTGGGGGGGGGGAGGCTAAAGTATTTACGATCAGGTAGAGATAGCGTAAATTGGCGTGGGGTCTAGGGGCAAAGCCCCGGCGGGGGTCAAGCGGCAGAGCCCATGAAGCTCAGGGTGTATGGGCATTTAATTACGGTAAGATGAACATATTTTTATACCTTATTTGTGACACTGGCAGGACACTAATTGGCGTGGGGTCCAGGGGCGGAACCCCCAGAAGCTCAGGAGTTTTAGGCATTTAATTACCGTCAGATGAGCATCCAGGGACCCGCCTTAGAGCCCTAGGTTGGGTCCAGGGGGCAGAACCCCTGAAGCTCAGGGCGTATGGGCATTTAATTACGGTCAGATGAGCATGTTTTTATACATTATTTGTGACACTGGCAGGACACTAATTGGCGTGGGGTCCAGGGGGCGGAGCCCCCAGAAGCTCAGGAGTTTTAAGCATTAAAGTACGGTCAGATGAGTATCCAGGGGCCCGCCTTAGGGCCCTAGGTGGGGTCCAGGGGGCAGAGCCCCCGGAAGCTCAGGGGTTTTAAACACTTAATTACGGTCAGATGAGCTTATTTTGATACCTTATTTGTGACACTGGCAGGTTACTAATTGGCGTGGGCTCCCCTTTCCCTTCCCTTTCTTCTCTCTCTTTTAAGTTTACTGGGGTGGGGGGCAAGGGCCTGTCGGTCCTCCCGATCCGGACGTTGTTGGCCGAATTAATCGCAACTGATCTCCACTACTGTTCATCCTTTTCTTTTCTTCTTCCTCTTTTTTTGTTCCCTTTTAGCTCTCCTCTTTTCCTTTCCCTGCCCCTTTTTTTTTGGCGGAGGGGGAGGCAAGTGCCTTTGCCCCCGATCCACAACTTCTTGGCGGGAAAATCGCAACTGATACCCCCCCCCCCTTCTTTTCTTTTTGTCTCCCTCTTTATTTCCTTCCCTTTATCTCCTCTTTTACTTTTTTCTTTCCCTTTCCTTCCTTCTCTCTCTCTTTTTTTTTTGCTGGGGGGAAGCAAAAGCCTGGGAGGCAAGGCCCTTTCGGCCCCCCACCTCCCCCGATCTCCTTCTTCCCCCTTCTTTTCTGCTTCCTCTTCTTTCTTTCCCTTTCTCTCCTCTTTCCCTTTCCCTTCTTTTTCTTCTCTCTCTCTTTTTTTTTTGGCTTCGGGAGGGGCAAGGCCCTGGCCCCTGGATCCGCGCCTGCATTAGGGGGGCCCAAATTTGAAATTGTGCGTACGTAATGGTGACCACTAAAGCAGTGGCGTAATGAGCAAAATCGTTTTTTTGGGGGAGAAATAAATCTGCATCACCACCACGTACTCTTACATGCAGGACCTGCTGAACGGTTTTTCAAAGTGGGTGGGGGAGGGGTAGAGCGTAGCGTAAATCGGTGTAGGGTCCAGGGGCAAAGAGCCCCCCGGGAAGCTCAGGGCGTATGGGCATTTACTTACGGTCAGATGGGCATATTTTTATACCTTATTTGTGACACTGGCAACTAATTGGAGTTGGGTCCAGGGGGCGGAGCCCCCGGAAGCTTAGGGGTTTTGGGCATTAAATTACTGTCAGATGGGCATCCAGGGGCCCGCCTTAGGGCCCTAGGTGGGGTCCAGGGGGCAGAGCCCCCAGAAGCTTAGGGGTTTTAAGCATTTAATTACAGTCAGATGAGGTGTCGTGGTCGAGTGGATACATCGCAGGACTATGTTTTTTCTTTCTTTCTTTCTATTTCTCTTTAATATACTTTTAAAAAAGGAGGGTCAACCCCCCAACCCCCCCCCCTGCCGTTCTGCGGACCCTGACATGTATAGGCATCTAAATAAGCATATTTCTTGCCTGACTGTAAATTTGGGAATTTGTCATTTTCCAACAAATTATGCATAAAAAGTAAAATTTACTCAAAAGCGAGGAAAAATCCTGGAAAATTATGTCATTTTCAGCAAAATGTGTAAATCACTAGTATCAGATTAGAAATAAACCATGCTTAAATTCTATTTGGGGGCAACTGCAGTAAATTTCACCTGAAATTGCATCATGCACATTATAAGTTCCAAAACCCTTCTTTCATACAAAATTACAAATATACAAAAAAGTTCAGAAAGCTTAAATGCATACTTTATCACAAGATGTAATAAAACAATACGAATAATTCTAATGATACACACATGCAAATGCATGATAATTTTTGTGTTTCTTTCTGCCTACAAAATAGTTTTTCTGCACTTTGTTTTGTTGCTGTTATGAGCTAATATTCATATTATTGTTATCAAGCAGGAATAAATAAATAAATAAATACATTGTGTACAATGATAGATGTACAATGGTGATAGAAGAAGCGATACAAATCGCAACTGATCTTTCCTTATTTTCCCCCTTTTCTTTTCTTCTTCCTCTGTATTTGCTTTCCCTTTCCCTTCCTTCTCTCTCTCTTTTGTTTTTGTTTTACCGAGGGGGAGGGGGGAGGCAAGGGCCTTTTGGCCCCCTATCCATAGGCCTACCTTGTTTGCGGGGAAAATCGCAACTGATCTCCCCACCTTTCTTCTTCCTCTTTTTTCCCCTTAAATTCCTTTTCTCTCCTCTTCCCTTTCCCTTCCCTTCCTTCTCTCTCTTACAAGTTTGCTGGGGGCCAAGGGCCTTTCGGTCCCCCGATCCACACGTTGTTGGCCGAATTAATCGCAACTGATCTCCCCTTCTTTTCTTTTCTTCTTCCTCTTTCCCTTTCCCTTCCCCCTTTTTTTGGGCGGGGGTGGAGAGGCAAGGGCCTTTTGCCCCCTCCCCCCGATCCACAACTTGTTTGTGGGAAAATTGCAACTGATATCCCCTTTTCTGCATGCTTCCTCTTCTTTCTTTCCCTTTCTCTCCTCTTTCCCTTTTCCTTCTTTTCCTTTTCTTTCTCAATCTCTTTTTTTTTTGGTGGGGGCGCGCAAGGCCCCCTGGCCCCCACTTGACCCGCGCCTGTTCATATCAAATTTCATTAAAATCCATCAAACATTACTAAAGTTATCAAATGGAAACCAGATTTGTTACGAACTACGGAAATACGGAAGGATGAACGGCAGCGTTACTATATCCCCTCCGACTTCGTCGGCGAGGGGATAATTATAAATTTGTCATCGCAAGCATGATGATATTCAATGAGAGTCATGGAGAGACATGCATGGAGAGATCAAGAGAGGGGGAGAACTAGGATAAAGGGAGCGAGAGACAGCTGAGAAGGAGAGAGATAGAAAGAGAGGGGTGAGGGAAAGAGAAATATGTGTATGGGAGAGAAAGAAAGACAAGAGAAATATAATGAGAAAGATTGAAAGAAAACAAGGGTAATGAGAGAATCACGTACAAAGAGATCTTCTTTTCTCACATAAAAATCTATTCACTCTGTAGAGTTTCATTCGGCAAATCACAATCATGGTATTTGAATGTTTTGAAACAAATGTTTGTCATGGTATTGAGAAAGTTGTAGATGAAAATTTTCAAGATCATTGTCCATGTGCTTATGAAATTACAGCAGCTATATTATGTATTTTTGACGTCTTGGTATACAACAGAAAATCAATGGAGTGTCGATTTTTCATGTGAATTTAAATTACATGCATAATAACACATTCGGTTTCAATAAAAAGAAGAATTCCTAGTTCAAACATATTGTACAATGCGATCAGAGGAAGTTAAAATCTGTAAGGATTTATTATTGTTTATCACATTATTGTTCTTTACATTACTGTTCAAGGACTTATTATGACTTTTACACGTAACATCATTTTAGTTCCAGCTCATCATACATACATGTACTTTATATGACATTGTATAAATTAGTTACTACTTCGTTACAGAAAGAAAATAATTCATCAATTTACACTCATCACTTCCTATTTTCGTTGCAGCATTATTTTTTCGTTCATCATCTTCATCTATTCAAAAGGTACATAGTGGAAATAGCTTTCAAAATAAAGCCAACAAGCATTCATTGCAAAATTTCATGATTTTTCACACTCCCACATAAATGTACATATCTACAATCTTCAATAAAATACAGTGAGAAAGAGAGGGGAGAGAGAGAGAGATGGGGAGGGGGGGGGGGAAGTGGGCCAGAGACTTCACAAAATAGAAAGTAAAATACATGTATGTATATTAATCACAGCTTTTTGTAAAAGTGTGTTGGATATACCATGTATTTAAAGACATAATTACAAGTAGTAAAACAGACTCTTATCAATTGAATTGCTCATAAAATTGGTGAATTTCCTTTTAAAATGCATTTGACTGTGTGCCCATAAAAAGATGTGCAATGAAAAAATATACTATACTGTACAAGTGAAAAACTGAAAGGCACATGTATTTCTAACAATGCCCTGCCAGTGTTGAAAGAACCAAGTCTTCTCTTACAATAAAAAACCTCACTAATGATTTACATACCACAATTACATGAACAGTTTGACAGGTGTCAAATTATGTGAAGTTCATGTTATTTTATTCATACGTAATAACACCATATTTGGTAGTTTTTAAATAGTATTGTAGCACAAATTCTCCATGGAAATGTTACATCATCTTAGAGCTACTTAATGTTCTTTTTCATTAACTCCAGACGTACAACTTACAGCAACTGGTGGATGAAACAATGAAAATACATGTATGGACCTTGTCTGAGACATAGATAGATGTGGAGTGAGATGTACTGTAATCCCTCAAGGTTATCTAGTAGGACCTCTTTAGGCACCAGGGCAGAGGGGACGGATCTCCTTGACCTTAACCTTGAGGTAACCATTCATGGGCATTACAAGAACAGGGAGGTCAAGTGTGAATTTTTTGCCAGGCACATTTACAGCTTCTCCAGCCATGAACAGCATGTAGCGTTCCTCTGCGGAGAGAAAAGGAGAATCATTAGTACATAAAAAATTCATGAATTTTGTTTACTGTGAGTTTACTATTATGCACCTTCTGACATGAATTTTGACAATATTTATTACACCGCGCGTAAGGGGTTTTCAAACCTCCTGCGCTCACGGTAGTCTGAATGTGGATATTTTTTGTTCATGTAGTTTGAGAAGCGTTCAATACAGAGATGTGAAATTCAAACATATACATTTACAATGACACACCTATCTACATGATGATTATAGAACTTATTAAGTAAAGTTATATTTACTGACTAGCAATCTCCAATTTCACTTGATATTTATTAACTATTTGAAAAATCCATGCCAAATGTAAAAGTTAGTAATACTGAGAAAGCAACTACAACAGCGTGTTTCATCGAAATGCATAATACAAGAGTTTAAAGGTATTTCCTGAATCCTTATTTATCCCATACCAACCATGCAATATTAAATCATTCTAATATAACATTGCCTGTTGAAAGCCAGAAGGGCATTAATTCTATTAAAAAACACTTCAGTCTCTTGGCCGATGAAGTGTGATGATTTAGATATATCTTACCTGCCAGTTCAAGGTTACAGACATCATTCATGATAAATCCGATGATGGGACGATCAACTGCATACGGGTTGTCTAAATGTGTCAAATCATCCAGAATCTTGGCTCGTCCATCTGCCCTCATCCTGACGATGAAAACTGTCAAACAAACAAACATGATGAGTAAAAAAATAAGTATTTCCAGCACATCCATACATGGACATATACATGAAGCTTGAATTAGTACTTGTACACACAAAAGAAGTATGTGAGATCTTTGTATGTTTACTAATTAATAGTTACAAAATTTGAAGGGTTGAACATCAATATCATTCAGTATCTTGTTCAAAGTGTTGTTGACAATGGTTGACCTAGTGATAAAGGTCGTACACAAAACCGATCAAGAAACTAGGAAGAAGTCAGACAAACTAATCTAGCATTCTTGCAAAAGTGGTAGACTTTCAAGGATTTAAGCCTTGCTTCCACATGACGTGGTAAACGCCATGGATAAATAAAACCATTTTAAGTAGAAATGTACAACAGGTGAGGGTGAAAAAAGTATCTGCATATGTTACAAAGTTCCCTTAGCCTACTTGAATATCTAGGGGTAAATGTTTAGAAATGTGAAGCACACTGTGCTCATGTAATTTCATTTTGTTGAAGCGTCTTTAAATTTATACGGCGGTTTACCACTTTAGGTTTGAGTAATACTTTGACATGGGTATCAGAGCGAGTGAGAAATGGTGATAGTGATGTACTTACTGTTGTCAGAATCACAAATCTTCTGTTCGAGGTCATCCGGAGCAGTAGCTGTAACCACTGGACAAACTACTGTAGAGGAGAAAATAAACATAGAATACTGAGGGAAAGAAATCAATGGACAGAGTGCAAATGTAGAACTTAAGAGCAGAATGAGTAATTGAAAAGGAGGTGAAGAAAGTGAAAGAAAGAAAATATAGTGAAGAAATGAGAAAAAATAACATATTTTGTATAGGAACTGTCTTTATTCAATTACAATGAAATACTGTTATATACAGAACAAATACTTCAGTGGATGGTGTAAATGTGTTCATGTATTTGGATATGCCTCCTCCAAAAAAGCAGTGCCCTATCACAATCTAGTGAGCAAGAAAACTGGGATGTGTCATTTCATCATTGTCTATACAGCTAGATAGTCGATCGACATCAAACTTCTATCGAGAAAAAAAAAAGCATTCAACAAATTTTGCAAGTCCATGCAAGTACATTTACATCAAATCTTAAAGCCCGTCTGCACTAGTTTGGCCAAGAAGGAGTAGACCTCCCAGCATGGTCATCTGACAGGTGGTTTTCTCATCAACTCAGCTCTCAATTAACATCAGAAAAAGAGGATCATGGGGGACAAACTGGCACCGCTTAGGCATTGTTTTCTATATAGAGGGAGCAAGTAGCTACAAGTAGTGCAGTGGGGGTTTAACTAAATCATCATTTAACAATATAATTGTCAAACAAGACATTTTGTACATCTAAACAGATTCTTCCTCTGCTGGCGTTATGGTATTGGCCCGCCCCCCCCCCCAACTCAGTGTTATTTAGGGTACGCGTATGCATGTTCCCTCCCTTTGAGTTGTAGACTCGTTACCATCTTCTCCTGTCATGGCAGTGACTTCAGCACTCGGGTTGCTCCTCCCGATGGTGTTGACTGCAAGGAGGCGTACGGCGTACTCTGTGTACGGCAGAAGGCCTTCTATGGTGAAGGAAGTGTCTTGCGCGGAAAGTATCTCCACTTCGGTGAAGGAGCCGCCTGATCGGCTGGGCTTGTACTCCAGGACATGGGAGGTGACCGTGTCACTGGGCAGGGTGCTCCACTCAACGGTCAGGGAGGAGGAGGTGTAGCCTGTCACCACGGGTGAGTTGGGTACGCTGGGGCGTGCTGGGGTGGAAGAGTCAAACAATTTGATTGAATAAACAATAATAATTGATCAATTTATATAGCACAGCTATATACAAATATACTCTACTGCGCTATGATGAAAACAAAACTCCCAACAGTGCTACTTTATAGACACACAATTAAAACCTATTCAAAAGCTCCTGAAAACAAGCGCGTCTTCAACAAAACTTTGAAGACGCACTTGAAGACTTTATTGAATTTTATTATGTCTGAGCCCTCACTATAAAATAATTAATACCAGATTGAAACAGTCTAGACAGAATTTGGCCATAGGATTTGCAATATTTCAATATTGGCCGTAACACAGAGTCTTTATGCTGCAAAATAATAACCTACGGTTTTCCTACGAGACTTCATCTAGGCATCCCAGGTCTCCACTATCACTGTTTGGTGGATGCATAGGCATATCGACAAGAGGCATACAGACTGAATATTCTAGTTTACTTTAAGTTCTGCTTTGCACCAGAAACATCGGTTCCTGGCAAAAAACAGGAGCAGGGCATGTTGCTATATTCACACTATTCTACTGATTCTTCAGCTGTAAGTCATGCAATGAAATGTCCCCAATACTCACTTCTCACAGTGACTCTAGCTGAGGTGTCTATGGTCCCCAGCAAGCTCGTTGCCACGCAGGTGTAGTTGGCCGACTCGTAGATGTCCCTCAGCTGCAGGACGTTGCGCCCGACGGGGAGATCGTCCATATCGTCCAGATCCATATCTGCTTTCATCCACCGTACTCTAGGCATCGGGACGCCGTAGGCAGCACAGGTCAGGTTGACCGTGCCTCCAGGTACCACCTCCTGGTTTTCAGGTCGGATGATAAAGCGAGGCTCCACTTGACGATCTGATGGTAGGAGAAGAATGGTAATAAGTACAGAGGATCAAAGACAACAGGCATTTCTTAATGTAACTCAATGACGCACAAATGAGAAAATTAAAGTGCAAAGTCTACGAGTGCCTATTGTATTCCCAAACATAGGAAAGAGGATGATTCAATCCGGTATCGAAGATAAAGACTGAAAGAATAACTTTGATGAATAAACGAAATTTTAAGCAGATTAAGCATCAAGATACTACACTCCATTTCTATAATTTTGATGATGTAAAGAAACAAAGTATATATAGAAATCTTTACGCTGATTGTACCATTTATGGGGCTAAATCTGTAGGGCTTCCATGCCTTCAATCAACACAACACAGTCCTTTCCTTCTTCCACAGATACATGATGAAAAGCTTTGCTACATCAACTGGGCAAGGGAGATTTCAAAATTCCACACCTTTATGGCTGGAGGCAAGCATACAAGTGGGTTCTCTACACTCTAATGCCTGTCCTGATTCTTATATATTTTCATAACTAATATTTGTAATAAAAAAAAGAAGAAGAAGAAAATCATTTGGTAACGGAACTTACCTTTGACATAGACTTGAGCCTCCACAGAGTAGCGTGTTCCCAGGGAGTTCTTGGCGGCACACTCATAGTGACCCTGATCAGACAGCTGAGTTCTGGAAAACTGAAGGCCCGCTGGTAGTGGCAAAAGAAAGAGGAGGAACAAACAATATGAAATTGATTGATTGATTGTTCAAGATTTACAAAATACTTGCTCTACAACAAAACAAGGAAGATACGATTCCATATGTTGCTTTAGAATAAAGAAATAATAGGGAAAATATTAGGTGATGTTTTTTCACCTTAATGTTGTGATCGACAGGTTTTCATACTTTCCATCTTTGCTTTCGTCAGTAATCTTTTCTTCATGCTTCTGATGCATCACATTTCAGAATATATGTACCATGTTAAAAACACAGATTAAGGAGCAAATTAATCTCTTTGACATATTTGAACTAAAATATGCATGGAAGTAAATAAATGTCCCATAAAATTACTTCCAGAATTACTGACGATCCAATTATTTCTTACTGATCTATAAAAATTACTACATCAAATTAAAGTGAAAAAAGAAGAAAAAATCTACATCAAATCAATCATAAGGCACTGCATATAGATATGCATGCAATAATCCTTTCACACCTAGCTCACTCCAATATTTAACTAAATAAAATTCACAAATAACTTCAGCACACACAGCACTAAAATTACACAATTGCTAAAAGCAATTAATTAAGCCATATAATTCATTACAGGTTTTGGGGGGAAATTGACAATATATTTTCTTTCAGCTGAAATGTTCCTTAAAACCTTTTTCTTGCTACAATGAGTTTGTGTGGGCAGAGTGCAACTGACAAATGTATAGTAGACTCGTGATTTTTTTTCATGCTAATGAGCTTTCTTTGAAGGGAGCTAAGCACTCGCTAAACAAATCCTTATAGTTACCACATTTGGGTAACAGACAGTTAGTCAGAAAAATTACTACAAGATCATGAAAAGCAGAAAAAAACTAAAGAAGGAAAATATGTTTTGAATACAGCCAAAGCCATGATGAAGAATAGGCAGTGAAGCTTTTATGTTCTTTGTAACATTTCACAGAAATCGTTGAGGCACTAATTCTAAGAGCTTTTCATTAAAAAGAGAAGCATATAAGAAATTCCCTGCTGCAAAATCAAACATGAGTTCTGAAAGTTACTTCATCATGTTTAGTTGTCCTAACATCCAAATAGTGGCTTGACGGTGACCAAGTAAAATTTCCCCAATATATCTAAAGTAGTATTGCAGAAGCATCGGGGAAGTGTTCCTTAAACTCTGGAAATCTTTGAAATTATCAAAATTGTTTAGTTCTACAGATTCATCATGCTAGCATCACTTTGTCTTAAGCTCCACATTTATATCAAGCTTCTTTTTAAAATCTTTGATCTTTAAAATTATTATACACCACAGTTCTAGGACGGACAGTATAATGACTGCTAGCTAGGTCTTAAAGCTCCATCTATAATATATCAGCCTTTTCCTTCAAAATGTTTGAACACCAACATCTGACTTCTCATGGGAAATTACTTGAGGGACGACTCGAGGCATGCGAATAACTCATGTTGAATCGGAGACATCAACCAAAGCCACAGGTTCGACTCCGACATCTAATTTTAATTAAGAAACTCAATCTCCAACACATTGAGGTATGGCAGATAGGAATTTACTACCGAATCCTCAGAGGGGAATCTTCAGGCAGAACATAGAGAGGTTTGAGCAAGTCATGACCAACCTCATCAATAGTAAAGCAAAGAGCAACCTGGCGACGGACACTGGAGATCTAATGAGAAATGAATGGATGAGCATAATCTGAGCCGTCTGATTTTCTCTTTGGCGGCGCATCCGTGCCATACCACGAGTATATCTGGAGCGTGCCGTCTTGCGGGCCGGGGAGACAAGAGAGATGCAATATCGTGGCAAAAGGGAGGCGAGATGCCATGTGCCTGTTTGGCGATTCTGGGCTAACATACTAGGGAGATTGTCATATTTGTGTTTCATCATCGCGGGAGCAATGAGTCAGGGTTTGTATGGGATCATCTCCTGAGAGGCTGAGAGAGCCCAGCTTTGACTAGATCGGGTTCAATATCATTAACAATTGCACCTGCATATCAATGACTTCTTCTTTATGATGTTTAACAAGTTTTTTGTTCTATTTTCTCTCCTAATATTTTGGAGAATGGGTTGGAATCCCAGGTAAAAAAAACAGTTGAAACCAGTTGGATTTTCAACTGGTATCAACTGGAATCAACTGGTACCAGTTGAATCCAGTTGACGGAACTGGAATATGTGCCAGTTTATTCTACTGGTTTCAACTGGATTCAACTGGTACCAGTTGTACCAGTTGAAACCAGTTGACACAACTGGTAAACTTCACATGCACCAGTATATCCCAGTTGAAACCCATTGACTCTACTGGCACATGCTGAAAACAAACCAGTTGATTCCAGTTGAAACCAATTGACCATACTGGTATATTGTTACACCAGTTGATACCAGTTAAAAACGATAGGCGTTACTGGTACATCTACCAGTTGATTCCAGTTTAAAACCCATATACAACCAAAGTGGACCATTTGAGACCAGTTGTTTCCGATTGGAACATATTGAAACCCAATGGGTGTTTCCAGCTGATTCCATTTGAAAACTATAGGCGTATACTGGTATATTATTAGCCTAGTTGATACCAGTTAAAACCAATGGGCCTTACTGGTAAATCTACTAGTTCTTAACTTCATTCCAGTTGCAGCACAGTGGCCAAACTGGACCATTTGATACCAGCTGATTCCAGTTGGAAACCAGTAGATGATTACCAGTTGATTTACCAGTTGAAAACCAGTAGATGATTACCAGTTGCTTTACCAGTTGAAAACCAAAATATGATTACCACTTGAATTACCAGTTGAAACCAGTAGATGATTACCAGATGATTTACCAGTTGAAACCAATTGAAGATTGTCAGTTGATTTACCAGTTAAAACCAGTAGAATACCAGTTGAAAAACCAGTTCAATGTATCTTATGCATATATTCATGATTAATTTGCATGTTTTCACAGAAAATGTAATTATCATGATCTAACAAGCAAATGTGACAATGCACATCAATTTTGTGATTTATAGTTTCTTAGTCAATCATTGACAAGTATATTATATATGTCTGATCATGTTTTACATCTAATTTAAGACGTAAAAATATATAAATACTGATATATGTAATTAATAACCAGTAAAAACATGTACAATTTTGTATATATGTATGTACGAACTCTTCATCGCTCATTTATATACACAACTGTAATTCACTTCAAATGATCTATGTGATGGAGCAATTGCAAGAGTCTATATAAATATGGTTCAGTTGGTCGCCAGATGCCATGCAATAAAGATTATTGATTATTGATTGATTATCAGTTGATTGCTGGAAGTTACTAAATGATCAACTGGAAATATCTACTCACGGTTTTTCAACTGGTACCAGTTCACAACTGGTGGTTTCAACTGGTCCTAACTGGTACCAGTTGATTCCACTATACCAATTTCCATATTGAAACCAGTTCACTTAACTGGAATCAACTGGTACCAGTTCAGAACTGGTATATTCCAACTGGTCCTAACTGGTACCAGTTGACAACTGGTATTCCAACTGGTACCAGTACCAGTTGATTCCAGTTGATTCCACTATACCAATTTCCATATTGAAACCAGTTCACTAAACTGGAATCAACTGGTGGTTTCAACTGGTCTAACTGGTACCAGTTGACAACTGGTATTCCAACTGGTCTAACTGGTACCAGTTGACAACTGGTATTCCAACTGGTCCTAACTGGTACCAGTTGACAGCTGGTATTCCAACTGGTACCAGTACCAGTTGATTCCAGTTGATTCCACTATACCAATTTCCATATTGAAACCCGTTCACTTAACTGGAATCAACTGGTACCAGTACCAGTTGCTTTCAACTGGTCCCCAACTGTTTTTTTGACCTGGGATGGAAATGAGATTCACTTGTTACTGGGTAGGGTACACGTAGCATGCCAAGAACTACATCACGGCCGAACTGCAATCCAGTATTGCAAAAGACAAGTGTATTAAGGTATCGTGCATTCAATTGTACCAGATTTGCCATACATACAGACACCTTGGTCTAGGATGTCATTTACAATACTAAAAGACATATTCAATTTTTTTCTTTCAAAAATCAGCCCAAAAGGTTATAGGAAGGGTATTGTATGGGTGTGCTGACAATGATAGGGAATTATTCTGAGACTATTCCTCAAGTTACAATAGCTCTAACTTTAGGCCTATATTTGTACTGTGGGGAAATAGGTTCTTCCCCACATTGCAAAAAAAAAATATATATCCCTGACTAGACGTTATCATTTTTCTTGAAACTTTCAGAGCTGTTTCCTTTCCAACGTCTAAGACAAAACTTCTAAGACAAATGAATAAACGATTAGACTATTTTTGGGGTGTTTATGTTTTTTACCAGTCTTATTCATATAACAACTCCTACCAAATCACTAATAATCTACACGTGATGTATTTCTAGAGGATGTTTGCAATAGCGTTTAATATAGCTACAAGAAACAAGTGAACAGTTGAGCTTCATGTACTTGAAATGAAGTGTTGCACAGCATTTTATTTGAATGTGATTGTGATGCTAGAAGCATTAACACTCAATGACTTTGACTCCAGAATAGCACCATTTCTCACAGATTAAGTGTGATGAAACATAAGCGCAAGTGCATGTTTTAAGCTTTGGAGAAGAAAAAAGTTAAATAGATTTCCAATAACAGATGCAATATTAAAGTACTATGTCCCATTTGCAGCCAACATCAAATTCTGTGGAACTTTGCAGGAATTATAAATATGTCAGGTATGTCCCATCTGTGAAAATTAAACGTTAGCAGTGTCCTATTATTCAAATTATGCAAGGAAACCTGTTTACTTTCTAGACTTCACCGACAGACACTATTGAGTGACTGACTGACTTCTTTTTTTTCCTTTGGTAATAACATACATAAAATGAGCTGTAAAGGTACATCAGCATTTGTCTATATCAATAACCAACTTCTTGTAATGGCCAAAATTAAACTGATTGAATCTTTGCGCAGCACAAAACGTACGACCATTCGGTACAATTAAGGGTCGATTAAAACGGTGAAGGGGGAAACGGAGGGGAGGGAGTATGTGATGTGGTATAGTAAGGGTTGCAGGGGACGTAAAACATAGAAGGGAGAACAGGTAGGGTGGTAAATAAAAGAACAGATAACAAGTTTCTGTTAGTCAAGATATCTACATGTACATGTATACATATACAGGATAAATATTCCATACATAGAAGTTAACATCAATTCAACCTAATGTAATGAATAGAACAATACTGTAGGACTTGATTAAATATGAAACTAAAATGTGACATGCAAACTATGGGACAGCCCAATAAAAATTCTATAAAGACAATTTTACCCCTAAACAATATTTTAAAAAAAAAGGGGGGGGGGGTTAGGAACATGTTATAAAAATGGAAAATATCTTGCATGTATTTCATATATTAGATTTTTTAAAGGGTTATTGTAAAAGGGGTTTTTCTACAAAAATACAGAATATTCTAGCACATTTCTTTTCAATATAGTAGAGAATGTTCCTAATATTCTTACAAATACAGAAGCCCTCACTACTCTTCATTTAAAAAAATATGATCACTACTGATTAGAAACTATATTCTCTCAAGGGGAATTTGTATTAATGGGACAGTACTCCAACAAGATACACATACATGTTATATATGTAAATATAATAAACGTAAACCCACAATTATAATAGATTAAAGACAAGGCTAAGAAAACATATATACATAATGTCACACATGACATGCCTCTCTTTCCTTTACAATTGAATACCACAAAACGCAGCAAACTTAATTGAAATGCGCCTCAACCAATACTGCAGAATGGAATAAAGATACTATATACATGTAGATCTTTTGTACACTAAACTTTCAAACTGAAGAAGAAAAAAAAGCCTTTCAATAATTGCTCATGCAAGAAAGCAACATATTATAGAGAGTAGCACATCCTTATCAGACAGGCTCATAAAGAAAGTAATAAAAGTAGATTAAATTTATATTACACATGTATGCATGTTTAATATACTTACACTGGTTACAATAAAATATTATTTAATGAACGAAATTATCTGATTATCATGAAATCATGTTGCTTTGTTTCCTTCATAAATCTAAGACTGCAAAACCCTTAAGCTGTCTTTGCAGAATGTTGCTACTTGTACATATTATACAGTATACAAATATACAATACCTTTCGAGGGTCTAGCAAAAAAATGAACTAATGAAGAGGCATAAATAGTAACTTTCCCGAGGGCAAAAGCCTCGGGTATAGTAAATTTGATATAAATTTGCCTCGAGGGAAAGTTGCTATTTATGCCTCTGAATGCTCCTAGTTTGCTAGAGCCAAGAAAAAAATTGTATATCTGTTTTATATCCCTCATGAGCATCTCACTATTGCAAAGAAACATGACTGTGAGCATTCAGCAGCCTAGGCCTAAATTAAATAAAAAGGGAAGAAAAGGTGAATGACTTACAAGATTAAAATGTCAAAATTGAGCCAGCGTACGGGATTTCAAATGCCTCATAGCGGGCAACTCCCGCGGTGTCACGGCGCTCAGGCCGTGTAATTTACGCTGTGCAGTAACTGCACTAGCACTACACTTGTACTACTGTAGTACCTGTACAGCGCCAGCTAAACATTGCATCCTTTAATGTTTCATTTGAGCCGTGCAATTTAAAAAAAAAATTGTTTTAATGTGATGTGAATGTGAGTACGGTAGCCTACATGTTATTACAGAAGTGTCCAAGGAATGATACAGGCGGAAGGGATATAAAACAAATGTACAATTACTAATTCTCGGAACGAGCTAAAACTAATCGCACTCGTATACTCAAGATCAAAGAGATATCTCTTTGTCAAGATCAAGAACATCAAATTAGCTATCGATCACAGAAATATCGGTGTTCGGTGGAAAAAGTGGATTCCGGAATGCATGTACTATATCACGCCAAATAGTAAATTTTCTCACGCTCTCAAATTTAATAGTGAAACTATCCCTTTTTCGTGCTCTGTACAATCATAAAGCAAAAAACTATACACGAGGGATATAATTACATATATATATAGTTAGGGGTTTAAGTTAGTCATTGACATATGAAAGATACAAACATGGACCACACTATCCCATGAAAATGTCTTATTTACCTCTCTAAAACAGAATTTCTTCTTATTCTATTATCTAAATTATTTTCTTAAATAGCCAGCTTTCAAGAAATGATCTTTATCATGCTTTTATACTAAAAATTGAGACATTAGTTATGGGGACTGTTTCTTGCATGATATTACATTGTCTATTTCATGCAATGGAATAGGATTTGGAAATTAAAATGAAATCCTTTCTGTCTAATGTCTAGACAATTGTTCTTCTTTAAATATCAAACAACATAATATAAGGTGAGTGCAAAGCTATTACAAAACTGGTGCCGATTAATGTCATTTACTATACATCTATACAGAAAGACCATACAGAGGAGAACATTATTGCTATTAGTACAAGATCACCAATTACAGACTTATCCATATTGTCTGAATATCATCTATAAATAGAGCTGCACAATTTGCATACATTAAGCATTAATTGCACCACTACAAATTCTGCCTGAACCATAAATTAAGCAAAGACTTGCAATGGGCATTTGCATGGGCATTTGCCTGAAAAACGCCAGTGTTAGTGAAGGCTTTGTCAAAGCTGCTATTAGTTTCTGAAACATTTCATACATGGATGAAAAAAGAAGACACAGCCCATTAGATTGAACCATATTCTTCCCAAGTTATGATTAGACAGCTAATGTCTATGCCATTCTGATTTAAGAACAGTTTTCAAGCCCTGTGCTTTTCAGGTTCAAGAGCGTTTACGGCACTTGGGACTTGAGATGAACTTCATTTCAAAAGGAGCCAAACTCGCAGTCACATTGCTGTATACAATCCAGTTCTCTAAATACAACAGGGCTCATGTTGACTTTGGTTCAAGAACTACAGCAATAGCGTAGAAACACATATTCTTTCCTATTGGAAGCAATTTTCTTTTATTTAAAAAAGAAGCCCCTGGAGGAAACAATGAGCTCTTATCTCTATCACAACATCCTATCCCTCTATAATGAAATACTTTGTAGTATTTGATATCCCCGAAATCTTCTTTTTTTAAATAATTTTTCATTTCATTAAAAAAATGATAAATATGAAGTTTTACAATTCAATATACTGTATGAAGCAGGTGACCTTCCATTACATCTATCAATTGAAACGTTGAGTTTATCTCGACCCAATTTGTGCAAACGACTCTAAATTCTTTTTCAGCTGCATTGTCTCATCACTGAATAATGAAATATTTTGTGCAAACGATTATCACATCTTCATTTCTCTCTTCCTCTTCCATTCTTTAAAAAAAAATTATTGGTCACATTACAACTTACAATCCGTGGTGGAGATCCTGTCATTAGCTTCGATGGGTACAAATTCCTTGAACCACAGGATCTCAGGCTCAGGGTTGCCGGTGGCTCCACAGTAGATGGTTGCCGGTCGGTTGTTCTCCACCACCATGTAACGTCGCAGGTTTACCGTGATCTCGGGATAGCCCGCTGGAAGACTGTCAGCTGCAGAAATTAAATGAAGTAGAGAGAGAGAGAGGAGAAAAACAAAGCTATGGTCAATAAAATTTCAAATGGACAGACAAAAAATGACAAACATTGATTTTGTACATATCTTGGAAATATTACTCCTGCTAGGACTAAAGTGATGATGCTGAAATATCATTCTGTGAACAAAAATCATGTAGAGAAATATTGTTTGGATTACGTGCACTCTGACTTTTTTAATTACGTTTTTAAGGTAAACATGCCAGAGTTTGGGGCTATGGAAGATGAGCTCTTATGAATTCTTCAAACTCTTTCTTACGTTACCATCATTATCATCATCATAATTATCCTGCTCTTCTTCCTCCTCCTTTTCCTCCTCCTTCCCATCCTCTTCCATCTCATCATCATCATCATCCCACCACATCATTCTCATCACCAACCCCATTACCACTAAACCTTCTACCAAAACCATCTTCCTTCCATCATCTACCACCCTCTCCAGCTGGCAAGGTGAAAACCTGAGTAAATAATCACCACAGTGGGAGCAAGACAACAGAAGGCTCGACCCTCCTTTCCCTCCAGTCCTCGTCAAACAGCAACGGCCACCAGGGAGAAGGATCGAGGGAGGCTGGGAACGGAAGGGAGAAATCATGGCACGATTCTTTGGAGTCTGGGGACTCAGGGAGAAGACTGGTGATATTATCTCCGGCTTCTGCTGATGGGAGAGGGATAATAACGAAGCTGAGAAAGAAAGCAGTTTGTCATCACTCTAGTATAAGGTTGCTTGGGTGTAATGATGAAAGTACCAATGTTTTCCCATGCTCCTGAGGCGATGGAGCTGATTAAACTATTACTTGCCTCAGGAATAAATGGTTTGAATGTGGTATGTCTTCATGCTTTCCATGCACATACATATATTTACCCAAAAGAATAAATATTAATCCTTGCAGGATTTACAATCACAACCAATTATACTAAAATATGCTCCAAAGTCAACAATGTGAGCACCGAGGCTGATATGTGAACAGAATAACTAAACAAAGCCTGATGAAGTCATAACAGCCTTCAAACAAAAATTAATAAATACATGAACCGAATATGAACCAAAAGCAAAGCTAGCTTGAATGTTTCATGGAATAGAGGAGAAGAAAGACCATGTAACAGACAGAGAACTTGACTTGAACTCCGCGAAGATTCACCTGCGATTTTTGGATTATGACTCGTACACATCAAAAAGCTGCTATTTGCATCAAAGTGAAGAAATCCAATAGTATAAGCACATGATTGGAAAGAGCTATATGTCCCAAAGGAAACCTTACCTTGAATAGTATCAGGGACTCAACCCTAAGTGCATTTATTAGATCCTTCTCTAACATTACAAGACAGTGACCGGGAACCGGCCGTACCACCAAATTAATCGCAATTAAAAAGAGGACGGAATCAGATATGCAAGGCAACCCAAATCGCCCAAGACGAAAATCCAATTGAATCCCCATTGAATGTCCCCATTGAATCCCAATTGAATACCAATTGGCAATTTGGAGTATATGGAAAGTGAAACAATGGGTACCTATTGAAACCAATTGGCAATTTGGAGTACATTGAAACCGAAAGGCAATTGGTCCCCATTGAAACCAACTGGCAATTGGTAAATCGAGAACTATTGATAAATCGATACTTCATAATCAATGTTGGCAACTGTCCATCAATAGGGTTATTTTAATCTCAAATGCATTTACTCCATCACAAAGATCATTTGAAGTGAATTTAAGATTGACTTTTGAAAAGATTGAAGCTCGTACAAAGATATATAATAAACATACATGTTGTTTCTTGCTGGTTAGTAATCATAATCAATATATCTATTGCTAAAAAGTGCATGTAATTGTAACATGATCAGACAAATAATCTATTGTCAATAATTGCCGAAGGAAAATACAAATCACAAAATTTATGTGCATTGTCATAATTTGCTTAACAAATCATGATAAATGTATTTTTCTGTGACACGTGTAGAGTATACTAATGAATATTCATGAGATACAAAGATCTGTTGGTTTCTAATTGTTTCTATTGGACCGTTTCTATTGGTCCCACTGGTCTTATTAATCATATCGGTCCTATTGGTTTCTATTGGTTTAATTGGTTTCTATTGGTCCTATTGTTTTTTATTGGTCCAATTGGTTTCTATTGAGCATTAATTGGTCCTATTGGTTTCTATGGGTCCTATTGGTTGAAACCAATTGAACACCAATTGAATTTTCAATTGGTTTCAATTGGACCAATTGGCCCCATTAGACTTTAATGGGATTTCAATTGGTTTCAATTGGACCAATTGGCCCCATTAGACTTTAAAAAAGGATTTCAATTGGTTTCAATTGGCCCCATTAGACTGTAATGGGATTTCAATTGGTTTCAATTGGTCCAATTGGCCCCATTAGACTTTTAAAAAGATTTCAATTGGTTTCAATTGGCCCCATTAGACTTTAATGGGATTTCAATTGGACTAATTGGCCCCATTAGACTTAAAAAAGGATTTCAATTGGTTTCAATTGGACCAATTGAAGTCCAAAATAGGGCCAATTGGACCAATTGAAACCAACTGAAGTCCTATTAAAGTCCCATTGAGACCAATTAAAACCAATTGGAACCAATTGAAACCAATTGAAAATTCAATTGGTATTCAATTGGTTTCAATTGGATTTTCGTCTTGGGCGTGCCACAAAGTCAAAGGATAAAATCCTCAAATTTGATACGAGTGACTTAAGGGTGCGTTTATGCTTCATTTTTCAGGCCAGAATGAGGCTTTTAATACGCGTTTAGTTCAAAACACAGTTGCGTCCTTTCTCATTTTCGTAGAATCATCGATAAACGGCAATCGTAATCGCCGATCGTAAACTCATAAAGGGTGCGTTTATGCTTCATTTTGAAGGCAGAATGAGCGTTTTGAAATGCTCCTCGTAAATGCTCATCGTAAACGCAGTTCCACGGGGGTACTGTACGTTTATGCTCCCTTCGTATCTCCTGGCGAATTCGGGCTCTGTATCTGGATTCGCATGCTACGTTGACCCCGGGAGGGCAGGTCATGTTTTGGCGCGCTTTTTCGAATTGAATATGCTTTGTAGGCACTGCATATAGGCAGAAGCACTGTATAATCAAGGAGATACACAGCAGATGACGATCAACTCACGAAATGTGGTGTAGCAAATGCATGATGCAACGGGCTAGGCGGCTTCCCCGTGTTAGGCATCTTGCTAAATGATATGCTTTGTGGGCACTGCACCGGCAGAAGCATGCATTTATGCAGGCCAGGCGGCCACTGCGTGTACGTGTATGCGATATAAAATATATGCGTTAAAATAAAAAAGAAGAAGTAAAAGAATAACAGTACACAAACTGTCTATAATGTTCTCTCGGCTTGCGAGAAAAGAAGAGGATGATGGCGGGCGTGCGTGCGCGCGTGCACGTAACCCTGGGATGGCGATGTACTGGGGTGGGGCATGCGCGGATGTGACGTTTCTAGTTCTCGATGGCTGCGTAGTTAAGGTAAACTAGCAAATACTGTAATAGGTAGATGCATTGATTTATTGTGGTAAATAAGACATTTTGTTGGTTGGTTGGTTTATTTGTTTTACCTGACTGCTAAGAAAGCATGTGTATGATTGTAAGTAAGCAACCAGGGAACCCACAGTATCAAGTCCTCTCCGAGGGACTTGATAATGAGGATTAATGCCTTACCAAAGGGCACTGGCGCATCGACTTGGTTTCAAACCTGGGAGCTCCAGGTAACGCGACCACTGCTCTACCACTCAGCCATCGTGCCTCAATTCTTTTGGGTTTTTTCTCCCTTTTTTGTTACATCAAAGACACTTATTCCAGCAACTCAGTTTGGTGAAAGGAAAGAATATATAATGTAATTGAGAAAAGACTGTAACAATCTTTTCAGCTCACAGGAAATAGTCGTGTTCTAAAATATCACAGATGAATAATATTGTTCTATAAGCTAATTGTGCCTTGTGGGTTTTCATCGGCCACAACTTGTCCCCTTTTTGGTTTGGTCCCAAATCCGCTTCCTGGTACAAGCGAATTGCCACTGCTTTGAGTAACAGTAATTGCTCCACATCAGTAACAACTGAATGGGTTCTTATGACACTATGTTTGCTTAGATATTTAGGCAATGATTTAATTCAATCTCAACTGTGAGGGGGGAAAATATGTATTTTCATGCCAGTACCATTTAGTTGCAAATTTCCCTAAATGTCAATCAAAAGTTGACAACCATTGAGGTTGGTTTCAATACTACAAACACTTGGGTTTCTGGTTATGCAACTACATTGATTTCACCAAGAGAGGGTTCTTACAATAGAAAAGTGTGTTTAGTGCCAAATGGTGACAATTGTGAAATGATTATTCATTATAATTTCCAAATATTTTTCAACTTCACAAGGAAACTGTAGGCCTACAAGTTTGAGAACAAAAAATTGCCAATGGAATATCCAGTCATGAATTAAAATTGAATTAATTTCAAATGGCAAGGTTTGTCACATAGTCATGTCATCAGATATAGGCCTAAACCCCTTCTTCAATATTTTGAATAAAATCTACTTCTATAATTGATTTTCAATCTTGTCAGAAAAAAAAGTTGCCTGATTGAACTGAACTCTAAATCTTTAAATTTATGAGACGGATTTTTGAATGAAGAGGAAATCACACGACATTGAGAGGTTTATCGGTTCACCCGTTTGCTTTCTTTGGTTCACCGGGTTTTTTCCGCCTTGGATGCATTCGATCTGCTCCGTTGATGAACCATGCAACTATCTGCTCAATTACATCCCATTTTCATTTTTTTTTCTCTTGAGTATCATGTTCCTCAATGTTAATAAGTACTGTGAAAAACAGACACCAATTGTGTTTTCCATGCTGATTCACCTATGAATATCTTGTGAGTTAACAAAAGACCAGCGAGGCACCAGTGTTGTGTCTGCTTTGGTAAACAGACATTGTACTTTGTAGTAAACAAGTTTGTTCATAATAACTATATCCAAAATGTGAACAGAGAAAGAGAGAGAGAGAGAGCGAAAGAGAGAGAAGAGAGATATTGGGAGGAGGCAAGGAAGAGATAGAGAGTCTGTCCCATTGAAAGACTCACAATTTCTTTCTCATGAAATTCAAAACATCCGTCCCCCCCCCCCAAAAAAAAAAAAAATCATCACATTAACAGTACGCAACACATAAACGATATTAGAAAAGGAAAATACTAACTTCTCCTTTCGTAATACTCCTGGTTCTCTCTCACAAACTGAATACTAATGGGAACATTGAAAATAACAAACACCTATATTATATACCTTCATAAAAATTATATTCCATGAATGAAGTATGGATGCTGCTAATCTATTCGGCCCGAAGAACATGTTCAGTACACAATATAGACCCTAAAAAACTAGGCCACCATAATCAAATTTCATGCTCACCATCAATGGAGAAATCAATTTTATCCCTGCAGCCCTACCACAAACCTTCATATCACGCAATGTACACAGTATCAAATAGGCAAGAACATTCCATCTAAAGCACCCTTCCCTCTTTACCAATGCCCCTGATCAAAATAGGATGTCTGAATGCTGATATATTTGTTCTTTCTGGAGGCTCTACTCGAAATTGGTTTGTAAGAAGGAAACTTGGAGGACTGTTCCAGTATTCATTATAAAATTTGCCCATAGCCAATTCTGTTTAAGTGTTGCAGGGATATCCTAACTAAAATGTGCAATTTGGTTTTCTTACTACTCAACGTTATTAAACTGCATGATATTCTTATGGTGGAGATCAGGCTGGGATCACAATGAAAATGGGTAGTAAAATGTAAAGAAATAAAATAGAAAAAGGATGATTAATTATTAACCAAACATGAGAGCATCACCAAACTCAACACCATCTGTGCATTGAAGAAAGGTTCTATAGAAGGGCTGAAGGAGACAAATAATTTGTGTGAGAATAAAAAGTTTCCTCTCAATGGGGTACCTAAAAATGTAATTTCACGTTGAAAAACTCATCAGCTGCCATTCCTTCACATACCCACATCATTTGAAATATGACTAAAAGAATCTCATGAGTCATTTATATTCATCTGCCCCAACTCACATTATGTTTGCCCTGGGCAAACAGGTTTATGACACCATTTTTAATTTACCTTTTTCCCTCACAAAATGAAGCCATAATAAAGGCGGCATATTAAAATAGATATTCATGGTGGCCAATATGACTGCTTACCATGCATAGTGACGTTAAAAGTCTACATGTCAATTGGGTTCGATTTAATTAGAAGGGGGCCGTCCGGTCTAGCCATAACACCTCATTAAGGCAACCTAGTTCAGATGTACTATAGATGTACTATTCTGTAGCAGACAAGTATGGTCTGTTATGTACAGGGATAAACGGATGTCCCTTGTGGTCATTCTTATTTACTCCATAAGTAGGCCCCACTCCTTTTTCATCTTCCTTCCTCTTTATCTATCATATTAATTTTGTCACTAGGTTGCTCAATGAAACAAAGAACCGGCTTCACTGGAAACAAGTCTCTTTTAGACAGATGATCCTACAGTATAAGACAGATTCCACACGTAAACTTGGACCCAACACTGTACCTAAATAACCCTACTCACCATACTAAAACCCCAAGAGCTCTCAACTTGAACAAAATAAAGCCTTAGAGTAAGAGAGTCACTAGAGCAAATGTCTGATTATCTTCTTTTTCCAATCTCCTTGAGATAGTGGACAATAGGCGATTCACATGTGCTCAAGCAACAATTGCTCTGGCCTATATTTCATCAAAAGATTTAGGGTTAGGATGAAGAATGCACTAGGCTCCTCATGAAGGCCCTGTCTTGTAATGAAGTTGCGATTTAATTACAAATAATTTGCAAATGATATCAACTGCATATTATATGTGATCAATCACATCTCTTTCAAGACGAGGAACCAGGTGTAGTAGGGTTAGGCTTGGGTATGATGTCTGGTCCCAGGTTGAAGTTAATCTAGGGTCCTGACCATGGAGGAATTGTCACCGGAACACGTGTTATGAAACCTGAATATAATCCTGATTCAGACTCTATACCTTGAGTGATAGTAAGCCTGGCCTGTGTCGTGGCTGTCCCATCATCATTGCTTGCCTCACACACCACCGAATTGTCATTGTCTCGGTCAAGCCGAAGGGGCGATATCCTCAGCACCGACCCTCCTTCTGTGTCGATGACCTGGTAACGCAGACCGCGCACCCTCTTCTTGTTCCTGTACCATTCAAAAGTTGGGGCTGGGTCGCCCGTTGCCTTGCAGTAGAACGTTGCAGCGCCTTCATCTATACCACCCTCGTCTGTCAGACCAAGTGTGATGACCGGTGGTGCTGTAAGGTGAGAGAATAAGGGAGATCGTCATTATTTTTGTGAACGTAAAACAATGATTTTCAGGTTTATCATGTGATGTATAGTTGTAACACTTATCATCATCACAACCGGCATCATCAAAATTTTCATCAATATCGATAGGCTCACCCAGGCGCGGATCAAGAAAAAGGGAAAAGAGGAGATAAAGGGAAGGAAATAAAGAAGAAGCAGAAAAGAAAAACAGGGGGATATCAGTTGCGATTTTCCCGCCAAGAAGTTGTGGATCGGGGGCAAAGGCCCTTGCCTCCCCCCCGCCAAAAAAAGGGGGAAGGGAAAAGGAAAAGGAGAGCTAAAAGGGAACAAAAAAAGAGGAAGAAGAAAATAAAAGGATGAAAAGAAGGGGAGATCAGTTGCGATTAATTCGGCCAACAACGTCCGGATCGGGGACCGAAAGGCCCTTGCCCCCCCCCCAGCAAACTTAAAAGAGAGAAGGAAGGGAAGTGAAAGGGGCCCACGCCAATTAGTGACCTGCCAGTGTCACGAATAAGGTATTAAAATAAGCTCATCTGACCGTAATTAAATGCCTAAAACCCATGAGCTTCCAGGGGCTCTGCCCCCTGGACCCCACCTAGGGCCCTAAGGTGGACCCCTGGATGCTCATCTGACCGTAATTTAATGCTTAAAACCCCTGAGCTTCGGGGCTCTGCCCCTGGACCCCACGCCAATTAGTGACCTGCCAGTGTCACAAATAAGATATCAGAATAAGCTCATCTGACCGTAATTAAATGCCTAAAACCCCTGAGCTTCCGGGGGCTCCGCCCCCTGGACCCCACGCCAATTAGTGACCTGCCAGTGTTCACAAATAAGGTATAAAAATAAGCTCATCTGACCATAATTAAAAGCCTAAAACCCCTGAGCTTCTGGGGGCTCTGCCCCCTGGACCCCACCTAGGGCCCTAAGGCGGACCTCTGGATGCTTAGCTGACGGTAAATTAATGCCTAAAACTCCTGAGCTTCTGGGGGCTACGCCCCCTGGACCCCACGCCAATTAGTGTCCTGCCAGTGTCACAAATAAGGTATAAAAATATGCGCATCTGACCGTAATTAAATGCCCTGAGCTTCAGGGGCTCCGCCCCTTGACCCCGCCGAGGCTTTGCCCCTAGACCCCACGCCAATTTACGCTACGCTCTACCTGATCGTAAATACTTTAGCCTCCCCACCCACTTTGAAAAACGTTCAGCAGGGCCTCCATGTAAGAGTGATGGTGATGCGGATTTTTCTTCTTCTGCCCCCAACGATTTTGCTCATTACGCCACTGCTTTAGTGGTCACCATTACGTACCAATATTTGACTCGCACAATTTCAAATTTGGGCCCCCTAAGAAATCCTGGATCCGCCCCTGGGCTCACCACTAAGAATACAATCATCATAAACAATGACCATTCAGCGTTAGGACATGTGTTATGATCGCTGTCATGAACATCCTCCTCGATCATGGCGTCTAATTGATACATGTCCATCTAGGGAAGGAATCTTGGAATAAAATAACGCTGAAATGGAGAAGAAAAAAAGTGTAATGTTTCAATTGAGGATATGGAATGTATATCATTTCAACACCATATTTTGGGGGTTTATGAAAGTGATGCCTTTCATGAAGTTATCCTCTTCTTTTTTCCCTTTTTTTGGTACAATAATTGTTGAAGTTATTTTTGTGACTTCCTCACACAAGCAAAAACACTACAGAAAGACACATGTGCTAAGTGTGGTGAATATAGGAATGGAAAGTAGTCACTCTTAAGTGGTTTTGAAAAGTGAAAGTTGAACAAAATGAGGTAAAAAGAAAAGTTGTGCAATACACACACAGAAGACAGGATCAAATGCTCTAAATCTGTGGTGAAGTGAAGCTGATTATGGGTCAGCTTCTTTCCGTGAAAATGACCCCAGAACTGGTAAAGGTCCAGATTGGGGGGTTGGGCACAATGATAACCACAGTACATTGCGCTGAGAGAGAAGTGACAGTCTTATGCATTTTCAAGAGCTTCCTACACATAATGAATGTAATCATTATTCAGCACATTGAAAGCAGTCATTTCAAGTTATCATGACTTGGTTGGTTATTCAGGTTGGTTATTCAGTTTAAAATGCAATATTTATTCATTCCTAACAGAAATATAAAAATTCATTTACATCAGCTGATAAACATGGCATGCCACATCACATGTCTGATTTCCATACGTTAAGTGGTACCCTTATAAAAATGTACCATGGTTACCATGGTTCTTATGGTGGATGGTTCTCTGTACCATGGTTACCATGGTTCTCCCGTCCCTTTCGTTACCATGGTTCTCCCATACCTCTCGCTACCGTAGTTCTCCCATACCTTTCGTTACTATGGTACTTGTACTACAATGTTACTGCACATACATAGTCGTCTTTCCATTCTGCCTGTAGCTAAATAAAAAGATAGCATTGATTACATTGCATGATTGATTTTTGTTTTATCATTTACAAATCTACTTCCTTAATGCACTTTCATCACAGTATTCTTCATATCTGCCAGCCCTTGTTTATTTAATTTTGAAAGAGCATGCTAGTGGTCTGCAAAGTAGACACAAAAATGACAGGAGCTGGTATGAAGTCCACTTTCAACACAATTATCCATTTTCTAAAGGTTCAGCCACTTCTCTCGCAAACATGATCTGTTAACAATAAACATCACAATCATGTTGATCATTATTGTTGAATGATCATATGACGTATCAAACATCAAACAATGGAAACAATATAGTGAGACAACATAAAGGTCCCATTATTGGATGATCATTTAAAAAAATAAAATTTAAACAAACACAATTCAAGGCAATTATCAGCAAATATTCTATGCAGATGACTCATATATATTTCCTGATAAAAAGGATGTGGTAATTAGAGGAAGATAGAACCTGCCAAAGACCGTGACCCGACAGAGAAATCGTGAAAAGCTGCACGCAATCACGCAGAGCATGCACTCGCAGCGAGAAAAGACACAAACGCTCAAGTGGAGGGTAATATTTATCTAGCATGCGCTCAATCAGCTCAAACTCTCAAGTCTTCTGTTCTTCTCTGATTTTCTACAAAAGCACTATTGACATGATCTATTTTTCGGCCATTAACTGAATCATCACCACTTTATATTGGGAGTTATGCTACTTCCATAACTGAAGGAAATGGACTTTAGATAACTGCTTGGTCACCTAGCTCTCAGGAGAAATATATAAAATATTTTTATATTCTCTCTGGTCATGCGAGAATAAGTCTCTTCCCATCTGTTGATTTTTGGCAAGCCCTTCCATTTATGTTGCTTCATACATGTAATAACAAAATAGTACATGTGTTGTTAGTGGGTCAGAGTGCACAAAACAAACATATGCCTATACCAGGGCTTGACACAAACATGCATGTCTGCATGGTGCACGAGGGCCCCTAGAGTTCTATAGAACTCTGCTACTGACTGGTTTAATCAGAAGTGGAAAATGGTTTGAAGTGATATGAAATGTTTCTGGTCTTACTACATGTACATTACACAAACTTTGGTTCCAATCATTTCACCATAATCATGATCAACCCTTTCATATTGATGACCTTGGCCACCACACCTTCCTCAGGCATGGCTGTGTGAACACCTGTCTCTCGATTCATCATGTTCCCACATCTCAACTGATATGAAACTTCCAGGTTCTATTACCTCACATGAACTTCAGAAGGAGGAGGAAAAAAATCTGCAAGACCCGTTCACACACATGCTCTTAACTACACAACCTTAGTTGGATACTATTAGTGTGAACATCCACTTCTTGATTATTCTTGATTCATCATTTTCTCATCTTCTCTCCACAATGATCAATGGGCAGTCTTGACTTCACAAGACCAATTCACACTGATGCCCTTGGCCACAATACCTTGGTCCTAAATTGATAGTGTGAACATCTCTTTCTTGATTCATTGTGATCCCATCTCATCTCCTATCCCTCATGAACACCAGGCATACGATTCCAACTCATACTAGAATTTTCAAAGCCAACTAAGCGACCATCATTCTCGTCACAAGTCCATCATCATGGTCATCTTCATCATCACCATAATTATCACCAACATCATCATCATTCTTTATCAACAATCTTATTAACCAGTGGCATCAGAGTAATCATGCATCCAATAAATTAATGTTTATTAACTTTAATAATTTGATTGCATATTTGTTAAGGATGGCTCAGTTTTTATGCTCATTTTGATTCCCATTTCAAAATTCGACCCGCAACGTCAACACGCGACACTTCTTCCACAAAGGCAGGTCTTCAAGGGGGTCTTCAAGGCAGGAAAAGCCCGCGAAAACCCGCGGAAGGGGGGTTCAGACATTTTTCCAGTCCTCAGATAGGGGGGTGCTTTCAAAGAGAGGGAACAAGCATACGCGTACCATAAATAACACCGAGTTGGGGGCGGGGATCCACACGTTGTTGGCCGAATTTATCGCAACTGATCTCCCCTTCTTTTCATCCTTTTCTTTTCTTCTTCCTCTTTTTTGTTCCCTTTTAGCTCTCCTCTTTCCCTTTCCCTTTCCCTTTCCCTTCCCCCTTTGTTTTTGGCAGAGGGGGGCAGGGGGCTTTGGCCCCATCCACAACTTGTTGGCGGGAAAATCGCAACTGATATCCCCCTTCTTTTCTTTTCTTCTTCCTCTTTATTTCCTTACCTTTATCTGCTCTTTTCCTTTTTTCTTTCCCTTTCCTTCCTTCTCTCTTTTTTTTTGCTGGAGGGGGCGGGGGGAGGCAACAGCCTAGGAGGCAAGGCCCTTTCGCCCCCCAATCTCCTTCCCCCTTTCTTTTCTGCTTCCTCTTCTTTCTTTCCCTTTCTCTCCTTTTTCCCTTTTCCTTCTTTTCCTTCTCTCTCTCTCTCTCTCTTTTTTTTTTTTTTTTTTTGGCGGGGCAAGGCCCCTGGCCCCTGAATCCGCGCCTGGTCTGAAGGTGCTAAAAGGTGTTAAAGGACAAATTGTTCTTCTACTAAATGTGTGAAGT
Organism: Mesocentrotus franciscanus; assembly: GCA_037976565.1. Classification (NCBI taxonomy): domain Eukaryota; kingdom Metazoa; phylum Echinodermata; class Echinoidea; order Camarodonta; family Strongylocentrotidae; genus Mesocentrotus; species Mesocentrotus franciscanus. Next base: position 14,465,066 of record CP137674.1, on the reverse strand, counting down.
CAAGCTCATAATTGTTTGACAGCCTGCCTGCCTTCTAAGAACAAACTCAGACCTTTACAGTCGAGGTGGGGTTTTCCATTGATCAAAGGTGTGTGAGTGTGTGTTCGAAGAAGAACCACGTGTTGAATGATGGTGGAATGAAAATAAACTTTTTTAAAGCTTTCGCCACCAAATGGCCCCTAGCATCAAAGTCTATGACTCAAAGAGTTGAAAATAAATAATGAGAATCTGTTCTCCTCTTTTTTCAGCTAGACCTCTATTTTCAACAATACATGTACTTCCTAAAAATTGTGTGTATGTGTATTTGAGGTAATTTGAGGAAATATTTGAAGTTGAGCACATCCTTTATTCACAATCAATCTTGAACACTAAATTAGCGTACAACTGTTTAGGTCATCCACAACAAAACAAACCAAACACTCAACTCACGTACAGAGGATGCAACAAATTATAATTGTGAACTTGTCAAAACGGGCAACTTGATATTTGAAGCACTTGCTCGAATACCGAACTTAGTTGCTATAAAATACAATCCTATATGCACATCAAATGAAAAAATGTTTTGCTTGCTAATGTGATAGGCATGGCAAAGAAATAGGCATATTTCGTTGTTCTAGGGCAAGAGGGCAAGTTGATTTTGTAGCACCCTGTTATGATAAGATTGTCAACTTACATGCAGCAGACTGTCCAATGGTGAGAACGAGAACCGTGGCAAGCACCACCATTGCAACACAATCTATCCTCCACTGCTCCATGATTCAAATGATTACATGTGTCAGTTCATTGCAGTGTGAATGCACCTTGTCTTGTGATCACTGAATCAAAGAAAGAAATAAGAAAATAGATTACTATTTATATTATAAAACTGCTAGTGTGAACACATCCTGATGTGCAAAGAAAGCATCACAAGATGGCAGTGTGAAATGCATCATATCTTGTGATCACAGCATGAAAGAAAGAAAGAAATTGGGAAAATAAATGGTCATTATCATAAAAATGCTAGTGTGAATAAACCTGGTGCGCGAAAGAAATCATCATGAGATGGTAGTGTGAATGCACCTCGTTATCGCTCCATCATAGGAACAAAGAGAAATGATAAGGGTATTTCTTTTCAGAATGCAAGTGAGAACAGAGTTACTGTTGAGTAATAAAAAGCATCATACATATCAAATTGATTGTATATATAACTATAGGCATGTATTGCACAATTTAAAAACAATCAATACAACAATAGAATAAAAACACAGTGCTTACAGCAATACTTTAAAGAAACGTTTTATCAGTCAACCCTTAGATTGTTTGAGTCAATAGACCCATCGTATTATCAGTGTAATGAAAAGACAGGGTGAAAAACTGTCAGTGATTATTACAATGTGAATTGATGCAGCCTTTTAACCGGCACTGCATCAAAGGGAGAAGTCCATGAAATTATGTCAATCACCCCTAAGGATTAGTTTTCTAATAAATTAAAACAAACATAATTCTATAAGTGATTTTATCTCTATCATAGCACTTATGAGGTCCCCTCCTTTAATCCCTTGAAATTATCCATGCACAAGCATGATGGCTCTGCCTTAACCTTAATATTAATAACACCATAAATAAACACATTACCTCAATTAATGCAGAAATAATCTCCACTGCAATTCAGTTTACACACGAAAAAGAAAAGAACAATATACGCACAAAATAAGAAAGAAATCACTAGTGCTAATGGTACAACGGTGTGTATGTTGACAGTACAATCCCTGAAGTGCATGTAACTTTCCGCAAAATAACATAACAGCATTATATCAAAATTCGTGGCGGAGCGATCTACGGGGGGTAGGGTTTAACCCCCTCGGGCTGCCAAGTGAAAATGTGATGTGCATAGAAAATCGCCATCATGTGTCCAGACCCACACAGTATTCGCATCGTCATTGGGTCAATGAGGGAGTGTAGCATGAGTGTCTTTCCCGTGGTTAGAGTTAGACCACAAAGAAAGAACGCACACAGGAGAGAAACCTTTCAAGTGCAAATATTGTGAGAAGAATGATATTCAACTCATCTGCATGGTAACTTAACCAAACACATGATAACTCTAAATATAACTGTGTATTAAACTGTTACTTGATTTGAAAAGACGTACGTTATCATGCACTGCTTTTTATGGTCTGCGTCAGGGGCGGCGATCCCGGGGACGGGGACAATTTTTAGGGGTCGTCCCCCTGAAAATTTGAAAAGGCCGGTGCACACACAAAATGATAATAGCAAATATACTGACTAAAGACTGCAACACACTTTTAGGCTCTGGAGGGCCCAAGAGTACAGCGTTTAGACAAATAAAATGCAAAAATCTTCTCGCTCGGTAGCTACACTCCCTCGCATAATATCCTTCAAAATGTACAAGTAAATATTGTAAAAAAAGTGAAGTGTAACAAAAGTATATTGCTAAGAAATGTAATTTTTTAATACAACAAAACTTCAAAAACGTGTGAGGGGGTAACAGGCGCGGATCCAGGGGGAGGCCGAGCGGGCCTTGCCCCCCAGCAAAAAAAAAAAAAAAAGAAAGAGAGAGAAGGGAAAGAAAAGAAGGAAGAAGAAAAGAAAAGGGGGAAAAGAAGGAGATCGGGGGAGGAGCCGAAAGGGCCTTGCCTCCCAGGCTGTTGCCTCTCACCCCCTATCAACAAAAATAAGAGAGAGGGAAGGAAAGGGAAAGAAAAAAGGAAAAGAGGAGATAAAGGGAAGGAAAAAAAGAGGAAGAAAGAAAAAAAAGGGGGATATCAGTTGCAATTTTCCCGCGAACAAGTTGTGGATCGGGGGCAAAGGCCTTGCCTCTACCCCCCGCCACAAAAAAGAGAGAAGGAAGGGAAAGGGAAAGAGGAGAGCTAAAAGGGAACGAAAAAGACGAAAAAGAAAAGTGTGAAAAGAAGGGGACATCAGTTGCGATTAATTCCGCCAACAACGTGTGGGTGGGGGCCGAAAGGCTCTTGCCTCCCCTAGCAAACCTTAAAGAGAGAGAAGGGAAAGGGAAATTTGCGGAAATGACATAATTTTCCGAGTTTTTTTCTCACTTTTTAGTAAATTATACTTTTATATGCGTTTGTTGGAAAATAACAAATTCCTAAATTTACAGTCAGGCAAGAAATATGCTTATTTAGAGGGCCCGCGGAACTGCGGGGCTCGGGGGCCTCGAGCCCGCCAACTTTTTTTGAAAAAGTATATTAAAGAAAAATAGAAAGAAAGAATAGTGACCTGCCAGTGTCACAAAATAGTGAGGTATCAAAATATGCTCATCTGACCGTGATTAAATGCCTAAAACCCTGAGCTTCCGGGGCTCTGCCCCCTTGAATCCACCTAGGGCCCTAAGGCGGGCCCCTGGATGCTCATCTGACGGTAATTTAATACCTAAAACCCTGAGCTTCTGGGGGCTCCGCCCCTGGACCCGACGCTAATTAGTGTACTGCTAGTGTCACAAAGAAGGTATCAAAATATGCTCATCTGACCGTAATTAAACGCCTAAAACCTCAGAGCTTCCGGGGGCTCTGCCCCCTGGAACCCAACCAAGGGCCCCAAGGCGGGCCCCTGGATACTCACCTGACCGTAATTTAATGCCTAAAACCCTGAGCTTCCGGGGGCTTCGCCCCCTGGACCCTCGCCATTTAGTGACCTGCGAGTGTCACAAATGAGGTATCTAAATATGCTCATCTGACCGTAATAAATGTCTAAAACGCCTAAGCTTCCGGGGGCTCCACCCCCTCGACCCCACCAGGGGGTCTAAGGCAGGCTCCTGAATGCTTATCTGACCGTTATAAAATGTCTCAAATCCCTGAGTTTCGGGGGGCTCAGCCCCCTGGTCCCCACGCCAATGTGTGACCAGTCCTGTCAGTGTCTACATAAGGTATCAAAATATGCTCATCTGACCGTAATTAAATGCCCATAGCCCCTAGACCCCACGCCAATTTGCGCTACGCTTTACCTCATCATAAATACTTTAGCCTCCCCCACCCACTTTGAAAAACGTTCAGCGGGGTCTGGAGGTAAGAGTGGGAAGATGTGGATTTTTTGTCTGCCCCCTAAGAAATCCTGGATCCGCGCCTGAGCTTTATAACATCCTTTACATCTAGAATATTCGATATACAACACTAGCTGTGTGGCTTATTACCCTCCCCTCTCCTCGGGCACATGTAGTGGTAGGCGGGCACACCTGCAGGGAGGTGGTTTGACTGGCGACCGAGTTGACCACTAGTCCAGAATCTGGCCGATTTAATTTTATCTCCACCACACCATACAACGCAATGCGACCTCCCCCTACTTACTCGCTGTCAGCCGAAGATGGCGTGATCCTTAATAAGTAAGAGCCGACAGTTTAGCTAAACAAGCGACTCAAAAAGAACATAATAGTTGTTACTGTACCACGGAATAGATTTGAATTAACTAATCACATGCGTCATTTTCATCAGCAATAATGGCAAAATCAGGGGGAATCAATAGATAAAGGAAGATTCCTATTTCAGATCAGTTTACATAATGTATTGGGGAAAGAAGATCATCTGCACGCTCTGCATGATGGCTTATATAAAAGCCACAGATAGATATCACTCATTGTAGCTGGTGAGTTATAACTAACTTTGCCAAAATGATGTAAAGAGCAAATTGTATTGATTTATTATTCTTTTTAAATTATAGGCCTATACGCCAATGTTTATTTGTATTTATATTATTTTATGCTCGCCTTCTCTCTCTCTCGGAGAGGAAGGAAGGGAAAAGTATAGTTTAGCACTGCACGGAAGCCCATTAGTGCCACCATGTGAATTAAAAAAGAAGAAGAATTATCTGGGGGCCGCCAGAAAATTAACATATACAGGAGCGGTACAGGTATAGCCTTTTAGGTTCTAGGACAATTATCCCCTGGGCAATCACCCCCGCCAATTACCGGCTGGACAATTATCCCCCCCCCCAAGCACAATTACCCCCCGAAAAATTACCCCCCCCCGAGGACAACCACCCCAGGACAATTACCCACCGGAAAATTATCCCCCGGATAATTACCCCCCGAGAACAACCAACCCCCGGACAATTAGCCCCCGGAAAATTACCTCCTAAGACAATTACCCCCCGTGGACAATTCCCCTTTAAACAATCACCTCCCCGAGGACAAATACCCCGCGAAAAACTGCTTTTATTAAAACCAACTTATTTTCAGGGTGGACTCCCTTGAACAGGGGGTAATTTTCGGGGTGGTAATTGTCCTAAGGGGTAAGTTTCAGGGGTGGGGTGGGGTAATTTTCGGGGTAATTGTCCTGGGGGGATTGTCTGCTGGTAATTGGCCGGGGGTGATTGCTCAGTGGGTAATTGTCCTAGAACCTAAAAGGATATACCTGTACCCAGAAATGGCCCTCCCGGGGGGGGCTCAGCCCCACTTTTCAAGTACCCCAAAAGTGCCCATTTTTACATAGGAAAAGTGCCCAAATTAATTTGTAAAGTGCCCCTTCCCTTTTCACCTCTGATAATTCCCTTTTATTTTGACACGTGCCGCTTTTCCTTCAACAAGTTCCCATTTTCCTTTGCAATAAGACAGTGTCCATTTCCATTCTTATAAGTGCCCTTTTAATCTCTAGTAAGTGCCCCTTTTCAGGTACGAGAAGTGCCCTTTTCCACTTTTGAAAAGTGCCCACTTCACCTCTGATAATTGCCCTATACAAACCTGAGAGGTGCCACTTTTACTTTGACAAGTGCCTCTTTTCCTTTGTAAGAAGTGCCACTTCCCTTTTAATAACTATACCCCTTTTTAACTCGAATAAGCGCACCTTATATTTCCACATGTCAATTACCAGCGGGACAATTACCCCCTCCCAAAGGACAATTCCCCTGAAAATTACAACCCTGGGACAACCACCCCGAGGACAATTACCCCGAAAAAAAATCTGCTTTTATTAAACCCAACTTCGTATCAGGGTGGACTTCCCTTTAATTTTCGGGGGTAATTGTCCTCGGGGTGCTTGTCCTTGGTTGTCCTTGGGGGGGGGGGATTTTCCAAGAGGGTAATTTTCAGGGGTGGGGGATTGTCCTAGGGGGTAATTTTTCGGGGGTGGTTGTCCTCGGGGCCGTGGTTGTCCTTGGGGGTAGTTTTCCGGGGGTAATTGTCCTGATACGGGGGAGGGGTATAGGTGACGGTGGAAGGGAGAGAGGGTGAGAGAGGGGGAGAAAGAGAGGGGGAGAGAGAGATAGGGGAGAGGCTGAGTGAGATGAAGTGAAGGGAGGTTGGCCGTGGGGAGAGAGAGAGAGAGAGAGAGAGAAAGAGAATAAGCATTATGCCGAAGCACAATTTGTTAAATAATTACCTCTCATAATTATGAAGATAACTCCGACGATACGGTAAGGTCACGTATAGTTTCTTAGTGTTAACCTGACGGCAAAGTTACTTCCATTTCCTATAATCCAAAATAAATCTAATCCGGGTAGCTCTATTCCGGCCCCTCCCACTCCCTCCACCTGAGAAAGTAATCACTTCTGATTGGTTAAATAGCTAGCTTTACCGCTCGTCATGAATAGTAGGCCTTTAGTGATTGGTCAGTTAAGGGATACTTTTTCTTTATTTTTATTTTAAAAATGATAAATCAGCAATTCTTTTTTGTTCAGTTTCATCCCCTTTTGTATTAAAAAAAAAGAATAATTATGGTTAAATTTCATGTAAAAGTGGAAGTACATGGACAATAATTTAAAAGAGTATACTTAATGGCAACCAAACAATAATTTTCAAAAAGCAAGGTTCATGCTCCACGATTGGTCAGTTATGTGAAACCCTGATGACGTCATAACATTGACATTGACAACTTGAATGACAGTATCATCACAAGGCACTGGCTTCTGCGCATTACGCTTACCACAGGGCGTGGCAGGGCGTGGTTAAAGCGTTTAACGCCAATCCGGGCCACTAAACTGGAAGCATTATGATGCGCTTCATGACATGCGCTGCGCATGTTAATGACCGCGCCCTAGCTAACGCCCTGGTAATAAAATGTAAACAAATCACATTCTCTTGCACTTTTGCGATCTCGAGAACTTTCTGCCAAATTTTTGACAGTTTTTGCCTATTTTTCACTCTTTTAAAAGATCTTATTTCCATCCGCCAGGTAAGTACCTAATTCTTACACATTAATAGTTATTTAGAGCAAATTTGAAGAACGACGGAACAATAATCCGTATTTTATCGAAGTAAAAAGAACTCTTGTTGATTTTTTGGTTGTTCCAAATATGCATACACGTATCATAAACACGCATGTCAATAATGATGTTGTTTATGATGTCTGCAAAACCAGCTTACGTTATGACATTATCCCCATTTTCATTTCATGTGCTACTCATGCATTTCTACTTCGTCTCCTTTTCTCCTTCGCCCCCGTTTAGATCACAGTTTCTGAATAATATCACTGGAAACAGAGATTTAGGCGATGTATTGCGTTGGAAGTATTCGCTCCCCACACCCCTATGTCCTGGGAAGACCGTTACCCTGTATCGGGTCAGCTTCTCCTGTTGCCATCAAACCGCCGATGGCTAACTCCCTGGATGTAAGCAAAAATGGGAAAAACTAAATGAAATAAATAAATAAAAAAAGGATATGTTAGATAGATCTAGGCCTACAGACAGATACGGTAAAGATTTTCAAATTACAAAAAATATGATTTAAAAAAAATATATATACACCTGTAACAGATAAATGAACAAAATAGGCAGAGATGTTTACATACTAAAAAAAGTAATTTGGAAGAAAATATGAAAAAGAAAATGTAAAATAAATTTAGAAAGTTTAATTTGCATTTATAGTCGTCACTGAAATGTTTTAGCTGGCCCATCGTATGAAACAGCCGTATACAATGACATCAGTTCACCGATATATTTATAAGCACTCACAAAAACATCCACAAACAAACAAACAAATAAACTAATAAACAAATAACACCCCAAAGACAGTTGTAACCATTTTGCCTCAACCTCAATATGAACAGGAGCTATGTAGGTCCTTCCAAGACTCCAGCTTCTCTCTGCCGTCGACCATCTCACCTCCACCAGCTATGTCGGGCAAGCTCCTTCTGAAGTACCTCCAGAACAACTTGGAGAAAGAACAACTTCAGCAAAGGGTTGCTGTAAGTCCTTATCGAATACTCAACTAGTAATAATAGTTGAAATTAAGAGCTCTTAATATATATTGTGATTTTTATTTTTTTTGCACTTGAGATAGATATCAACGGCATTAGGAAATCAACAATTTTATTAGGCCTTTGGTATTTATGATGGCAATGATGATATCAATTACGTTTTACATAGTAACAATAGTAAAAATAAGATACAATTCATATCAATAATAATAATAAATATTATATTTTTGTAAATTAATGTTTGAAAGGGCCTAATTGTTATTACTTTAGGGTGGTTTAATTAAAAATATATTAATTTTAACAAGATAAAGAATGAGTTTATTTAAACCATGTTATAGGTAAAACTAGAATTGTATGTCTGATGCTTTAATAGGAAAAGCAAAATTATATGATATAAACAAGCATCAGATATTGAATTAAGAAAACCAACATACAACATGAAATCTTATTTTGTATCTTTTGTTTTGTTTTGTATGACAGAGCCTGGCGTCGCAGCTTGGTGTTAGAGCTGATGGAGACAGCACAACCCTCCTCACTAAGATCAACTCTCTGGTGACAGAATCAGAGAGGAGGAGAGTGTCAGCAGAGAGAAGGGCTAAGGCAATGGAGGAGAGGTACCTGGACCAGGCCATGAAGGTCCAGGTCTTGGAGCTAGAGCTGGCTGAGGCCAGGAAGCAGAAAGATGCTGCTTTGAAGAATCTCCAAGTAAACCATTTATTTTCTACTTCTATTTTTTGTTGCATATCAGTTGGATGGAAAAACGATGTTGCCTCCCAGTAGTTTCATTGGTTTCAAAACTTTTGTCTATTTTAATAGGGCTCTCTTATTACAAAATCGAGAGAAAAAGAAGCATGCTAATAATTATGATACAAAAAATACATATAAAGTTATATATATTAATATGAAATAAATATTAAGTATATATTATATGAAACGAATATGATACAAGGTCGTCGTAAAAAAGCACTACATCTATCACATTTCAATAATACCATTTTATGTTGTAATTTTTGTCATTGTTATATAACTAGAATGTCCATGAGGAATACAGTTTGATTTTGTTTTCCTTTTCTTTTTCCAGGATCTGACATGGCAGCCAACGGTCCTCTCTCCTGCCGACAGCGGCCCGACTACTCGTGTCTCTTGGTAAATATCAACAACAAAAAATACATTAAGCACATGTAATAAAATTGAAATAATGATGCTCTTATTGATTTAAAGTGGTGTTATTGAGATACATTATAAACATTTCCAACTTCTTGTAAAGAGCAATATGCTATGGAATCTATATTGAAACATACAAACCCTCTCACAGGAGGCGTGTATCATAATGGGAAATTTCATGTCGGTGTTTCTGTTGTCTTTTAGGTGTTCTGGAGATAATTCCCAAACACCATCTACAGCACCATTAGACTATGGAGTAGTACCCACCCATCCATCTACTCCAGACACAGCACCATACAACCCATCTACACCAGACACAGCACCATACAATCCATCTACCCCTAGCACAGCACCATACAACCCATCTACACCAGACACAGCACCATACAACCCATCTACTCCTAGCACAGCACCATACAACCCATCTACTCCAGACACAGCACCATACAACCCACCTACTCCTAGCACAGCACCATACAACCCATCCCCATTGACACCATCCCATTATCCCTCATGTAAGAATAAAAACAAAGGGCTACCCTGTAAAAAAAAAAAAATTAGTGATAAACAAAATGTACAAACAAACAAATAAATGATGGAATATAATTCGGATTATAGATGAATTCATTAATTGATTAACAAATAATTAAAAGAATGAGTAAAACGAGCAAGCAAATAAACAAATTAATAAATAGTAAATAATAAAATGTACGAATAAACAAACCAATGAGCAAATAAATAAAATAAAAAATAAAAATAAAATAAAAAGCATCGTTTCTGTGCCCTTGGAACTGCCTCTGGTCAGAATGTATGATCTTATGAAATAAAAGGATAAACATGAACGAATTCTTCTGTTACTCCATTTTCTCATTAGACCACCTAGCCCCAGCCCCTGGGCTAGTGGTACCCTCCAGCTGGTACCCTCCGACAGTTCCTCTGTCTGCTCAGGCCCCTGTGGTTCTCCAACTTACTTCACACACAGCTTCACGGTAAAACAACATTTTCATTACAAAAATACTTTTGAAATGTTTGTTGGAAATTTCTAAGAATTTTTTTAAATATGATGACCTTTTTCACCAAGTGGGCAAATCCGAAAATCGGAGGACCTTTTTCTGATTTGTTTGTTTGTTTGATTGTTTGTTTATTTTTTTTACTTCTACTTTGATCTGTTTCTTCTCTAACAAGATCTCCAACAATGAGTGCTGCTGTTGGTGGAACCACCTCGCCTTCGAGCAGGGCAGCTGCCCCAGCACAAGGCCCATCAGCCTCCTCCTTCGTTTGGGGGATGTCTGATCTGATGTCGTTTCACCAGGGCGGTGGCGACGTCATCTTGGGCAGCGGGCCAACGGGACTGTACATCTCTACCGTCATCGTGTCACCGACTATCCGATTGCGCTGAAAACCTTCAAACTACCTGACGACATCCAGGCAATGACATTGAAGGTTGGTTAAAACTAACTAAATTTAACCAAAAATGGTTGCCGCCCCTTGTTGCCTTAAGCGACAGACGATGACTAAAGAGAGGGAAGAATGATAATGGTAATGAAAACATAAACAAAAAACAATACTGATGATGGTCATGAACTCGTATTTATCCCCAAGTTTGTTCTTGTTTAACCTGACAGGTGACCGCCATCGAGTCGGAAGCTTTCATCCTTGACGTTCTCGGCAGGGAGGATTGCTTTCCCACTTTTCTTGGATGCTTGGAGATCAGCCCAGGTACGATCGGTCTTGCGATGGATTTCGTCGGGGATACGACGACGGGAGAGTCCTGGACACTGAGCCGTGGCATGCGAGAGTTAGCCCTCAGTCAACATGACTGGTAAGTACAGACAATTTCTATTTCACTTTTTCATTCTTTAAACGATTAAAAAAATTAAGTGCGAATTTTGATAGAAGACTAATCTCCATTTGCCACTCTCGATCCAGTTAAAGTAAACGGTGCTGATGATATTATCGTTGTATTGATGCTGAATAAAGGCATCTATCAGCATTTTTACCAATTACCGTTTTCAAACAGGTTTGTTCTGGCTCTCGACATCGCCAAGTCCCTGGGACACATTCACGAGAAAGGCTTCCTCATGAATGACCTGAAGGAAGATAACTGCTTGCTCCGGAAGACACCATCTGGTCGATGGCAGGCAGTTATCGTGGACTTCGGGCTCGCGTGTCCTTGCGATGCACCTTTCTACTACTGCTTTTCCGATGAAGACAAGGAGAAGTACCGTAGAAGGGTATGCTGATAATTGTCTTTTTTTAATGTGATTTCTATGAAATTTGGTAAATCACATTTTGGAGAGAAAATGGGAAGGTGCAGAATAAGCGGATTGACGGACGATGCAAACAGGATTAATCAAAAGTTTATTATAATTTGTCATATTTTTCTCGACAGCATGGTAAATGTACCCATAAGATCTCAAAATATTCAGAATTGGGCCAGGCATGCCCCCCCCCCCACTTTCTTGGCTGCATGCCCGGATTGTGTCATATTATTATTTTATATCATTTATACTTCAATAGCTAATATGATCTTTTCGGTATGCAATGATATTGATGAACATGTATTTAAATTTTTATTTAAAAAAAAAAAAAATCCCCTTTTATTGCAAAGAATTTTAAAGTCATTTCGTTTCCTCCTATTTTATTTTGACAGGAGGTGTACGTCCACATCGCTCCCGAATGCGCCCTCGATGACCAGCTGACCTCGGTCTCGAGTGACGTGTTCCAGCTCGGACGACTTCTGACCTTGATGGGCGATGCTACAACAAACGCCGATCTCACCGCCATCGGCAACATCTGTCGACAGAGCTCCCACCTCTGTCGTCCTAGCATCGACGAAGTCGTAGACGAGCTGGAGAGGATGATGTAGACAAACACTATATTCGAAAAGATATCAAATAATATATCTTTTTTAATTCAATTCAATTTTAATTCAATTTCAATTTCTCTTTCCTTGTTACATTTTTCAATTTCAGATATTTACAAATCGCCATGCGTTTTTCATGCATTCATAAGCCGTGGTTACTAAAAGTCGAATTTAACGCACAACCTATTATTGCAAGCTCTTTAAAGTGAAAATAAATGACATCCAAATGACTTTTATTGGATAACTTTTTTTTGTAGATAGGTAAGTATCACCCAAAAAACAAAACAATGATAGAGCATTAATTTTTCAAGACTTTACAGCAGTGGACCTTTTGCGATTTGTAAATTTCTGCAATTAAGAAAAGCACAATTAATATGGAAATTGCAAATAAATGCAATATCATATTTATGAGTAGTAAATTGGTATTTGCGGTTACTACATACATGCGCTGGCTTGGTATCTCTTTTAATTCATGCAATATAAATAGTTAATCATTTTTTTTTTTTAGGGGGTCATAATGAAATGTTTGATATCTTTTCGAAATACAGTGTTAGGTAAGTATTGTAAATATCCATTCCATTCTTCGTCTTTCTTATATATATATATATTTGATGATAGATCTAAACAAGAATTACTGGCAATACTATTTCTTGACTGATGAACGTCAGTATAAAGGAATAAATTCATGAAAAACATTTCAGGATGAAATTCAAATCATGTGAACCGAGCAAATACACTGTCGAGCTTGAGCAAGATTTGAAAAAAGGTTATTGAATTTGCAACAATGTTACGATATAGCACAAAACAATTTCAAATGACACAAAGAGTTATGTCAAACTTGAAAATATTTGTGTTTGTTTTTCTTTTCCATTTAAGAAAAAGCAGGCTGCGCCAATGTGAAGTCTAAACACAATATCGTGTGATTTAAAAGAAGAGAAAATCTTGTGCAATATAAGCGACTGCAATATAAGCGACTGCAAGACGGTCCCATGAGTGGAATAAACGGACATACTTTGTAAATACCGATAAATTAAATGCAAAATGAAATGAAAAATGAAAAATTGAATGAAATTGAATGAAAAGAAGTCAATTGAAGTCGAATGAAGAGAAAAAATCATTCAAAAGAAACAACACTATTATATTTAAGATCTGAATAAATTAACAAATCACAAGATTTATAAATCAATTTCTCACATTTCCCGCAAAAGTATTGGATAGCTTCGGAAAACTCCTTGAATCATTCGGAGATGGAATAATCGGTATTAACCGAAGGTAGTCCATCACGGTACAGAGCGGGTGGGGCTCTGTACATAGGGATATTATGATTTAAATCATTGTTTTTATTGGAATGTTCTTTCAAAGCAGAAAAATACCAATAAGTTTTTAACAACTTGAAAATGTTTTATATGCGTTTTGTTTGACATGTTCTTAGCAGCGTGCCTATACGGACCTGGCTGCACCAATATGAAATTTAAAATCATTTGGGAAAACAAAATAATCACGAGAAAATATTTCCAATATTTTAGAACAGCGACTATCGTTATAATTATTATTCATATCCCGTATGAAAACACACGCTACAAATGAGTGGAATGAAGCATGATTATATTAGTAAAATCAAATGAAATCAAATCAGTCGAAAGAGGATATTTTGTTGATACCCAAGACATTAGGTAGTAAAGACCAATTGTTTCCCAAACTATTCCACAATTTTTGGCAACAGAATATTGGTTAAATTCTGGAACATTTGGGAGGTGGGAAAATCTATAAACCGAAGGTAGTCGATCACTGCGCAAAAGGGGCTCGGCTCTGTTCATCATGGGCCTTTATGAGGACATTAAGTAATCAAAGATTGTTTTATTTTGAATTTAGGTTATATGTGAAGAATACCAAGAAATGTACAAACTGGTTATTAGTAACTTGCAAATTCATTTACGTTTGGTCGAACATTTACCTTACTCCTTTACAAGAGCAATTAGCTTCACCATAATGACAATGTGGGGGGTGGGAGGTATGACGTACTGTCGTTTTCATAATTTTCATAATGGAGATAATTTTCAAATGTCAATATTGCGTGATGTCTGATTAAATCTTTTAAATCATTCAAAGGTAATCAAAGGAAAACGAGTAAGTCTAAAGAAACAGTACTATATGACCTCAAGATAAAAAGGCAAATCATAGAAACTAATTTCTTTCATAAATTAGGGCCCACTGGAATGTTTGGCCCAAGTCTTTGAACATATAAACGGAGATGGAATAATCGGTTAACCGAAGGTAGTCCATCACGGTACAGAGCGGGTGGGGCTCTGTACATAATAGGGTTATTATCATTAAAGCTTTTTGTTTTATTAAATAGGCTTCGACGTCCAAATAGTATGTCACAAAACAACACAATGCATAGGTGTAATAACTTTGATGAACTTTTGAACCTGTTAAATGTATGTCGAGAGACCTGTTCCCAGCAGCTTTACCGTATATTATGACGAGGACGTGGCTCTACCTGTATTAAAATTGAAATCATTTAGGTAAGCCGCAAAAAACACTACATACTACATATTGCTAGGTGGGGGTAGGGTGCTCTGTTCATTGTAAAATACGCTCTATTGAAGAAGAGGGTTTCTATCCAAATTTGAACTTATCAAAATGGCGGCTCTTTGAACATCATGATTATCATTCAAATATACGGTCCTTTTAATAGCAACGCCATTTTTCTTAAGGCACCGTTCGAAGTTGTGCCTAACAAAATCTTACAGGTTTTCGCCTCGATGGGACAAGTTTGAGCACCTAAATTTTATCCCTTTTTTGACAGGCTGCATGATATTAATTGACGCCAACTACATGGGAGGGGGTAGTGTACCATCCTCAGACGATGACTGGGGGCGGGGAGGGTAGAGGTTGAAACTCTCTGAACCCAGTGCTGGAAACGCCATTGCTTTTTATTTTCTGTGTTCTTTATGCGGGGGTAGTCTCTTCAGTGCATAACAAATGCTTTACAAGAGAGCCCTGTGTTACAGGCGCGGATCCAAATAGGCCTTTGCCCCTCCCCGCCAAAAAACAAAAAAAGAGAGAGAGAGAGAGAGAGAGAGAGAGAGAGAGGAAAAAAGGGAAAGGGAAAGAGGAAAGAAAGGGAAAGAGGAGAGAAAGGGAAAGAAAGAAGAGGAAGCAGGAAAAAGGGGAAAGAAGGAGATGGGGGCCGAAAGGGTCTTGCCTCCCAGGCTGTTGCCTCCCCCCCCCCAATCAAAAATAGAGAGAAGGAAGGAAAGGGAAATAAAAAAGGAAAAGAGGAGATAAAGGGAAGGAAATAGAGAGGAAGAAGAAAAGAAAAGAAGGGGGATATCAGTTGCGAAAGGGGGAAGGGAATGGGAAAGAGGAGAGCTAAAAGGGAACAAAAAAGAGGAACAAGAAAAGAAAAGGATGAAAAGAAGGGAAAGGATGAAAAGAAGGGGAGATCAGTTGCGATTAATTCGGCCAACAACGTATGGATCGGGGGACCGGAAGGCTCTTGCTTCCCCCCCAGCAAACTTAAAAGAGAGAGAAAGAAGGGAAAGGAAAGGGAACAGGAAAAAAGGAGAAAGAAGAAAGGTGGGGGAGATCAGTTGCGATTTTCCCAGCCAACAAGGTGTGGATCGGCGGGGGGCGAAAGGCCCTTGCCTCCACCCCCCTCGGTAAAAAGAGAGAGAGAGAGAGAGAGAGAGAGAGGAAGGGAAAGGGAAAGAGGAGAGAAAGGGAAAGAATTATAGAGGAAGAAGAAAAGAAAAGGGGGAAAATAAGGAAAGATCAGCTGCGATTTTATAGCTTTGTCTATCATCATTGTACAACTATCATCGTACAAATGTATTTATTATTTTATTCCTGTTTGATAACAATAATATGAATATAAACTCATAACAGCAACAAAACAAAATGCAGAAGAAAACTATTTTGCAGGCAGAAAGAAACGCAAAATTGATCATGCAATTGCATGTAAGTGTATCATTAGAATTTATTCATATTGTTTTATTACATCTTGTGAAATAGTATGCATTCAAGCTTTCGGAACTTTTTTTGTGTATTTGTATGATAGAAAGCCGCGGTTGAAACTTATAATGCGCATGATGCAATTTCAGGTGCAATTTACTGCAGTTGCCCCCAAATAAAATTTAAGCATGGTTTATTTCTAATTCGATACTAGTGATTTACAAATTTTGCTTAAAATTATATATTTTCCGGGATTTTTCCTCACTTTTTAGTCAATTATACTTTTTATGCGTTTGTTGGCAAATGACGATTCCCAAATTTACAGTCAGGCAAGAAAATATATGCTTATTTAGAGGCCTACATGTCAGGGTCCGCGGAACGGCGGAGCTCGGGAGCTCGAGCTCCCCTTCCTCTTTTGAAAAAGTGTATTAAAGAGAAATAGAAAGAAAGAGAGAAAAAAGAAAGAATAGTGACCTGTCAGTGTCACAAAATAATGAGGTATCAAAAATATATGCTCATCTGACCGTAATTAAATGCCTAAAATCCCTAAGCTCTGCCCCCTGGACCCCAACTAGGGCCCTAAAGCGGGCCCCTGGATGCTCATCTGACCGTAATTTAGTTCTTAAAACCCCTGAGCCTCCGGGGGCTCCGCCCCCTGGACCCCCACGTCAATTAGTGACCTGCCAGTGTCACAAATAAGGTATCAAAATATGCTCATCTGACCGTAATTAAATGCCTAAAACCCTGAGCTTCCGGGGCTCTGCCCCTGACCCCACCTATGGCCCAAAGTCGGGCCCCTGGGTGCTCATCTGACGGTTATTTAATGCCTAAAACCACTAAGCTTCCAGGGGCCCCGCCCCCTGGAGCCTACGCCGATTAGTGTCATGCCAGTGTCACAAATAAGGTATAAAAATATGCTCATCTGACGTACCGTAATTAAATGCCCATACGCCCTGAGCTTCCGGGAGCTCAGCCCCTTGACCCCCGCCGGGGCTTTGCCTCTAGACCCCACGCCAATTTACGCTACGCTGTACCTGATCGTAAATACTTTAGCCTCCCCCCACACCCACGTAAGAGTGCATGTAAGAGTGGTGGTGATGCGGAATTTTTTCTGCCCCCAAAAAAAAAAGATTTTGCTCATTACGCCACTGCTTTAGTGGTCACCATTACGTACCAATATTTGGCTGGCACAATTTCAAATTTGGCCCCCTCCCCCAAGAAATCCTGGATCCGCGCCTGGGGGGTATATAGTCACTTCCGTCACCTTCGACCCTCTCGTTCACTATATGCTCCTCGCACTGGCGTACTGATGGGGCTTGGGCAGTGCCCCCGCCCCAAATAAACTTCAAACGTGGTTTATTTCTAATTTAATACCAGTGATTTACAAATGTTGCTGAAATGGCATGAATTTTCCCTGACCTTCCGGGGACTCTGCCCCCTGTAGGGGAGACTCAGGTTAGTTGAGCCGGTTGGTTAGTTGAGCCACCTCCTCTAAAATAAACCATGACCATTTTAAAAATTAAATGCTGCCATCTGATATTACCTTATGGTACAGGGAACACATGTGCTAAAATTGACACATGGATGCAGACTACAAGCTGGTGTAAATCAACAAAATTTGATTTTTGCTGTTCAAAGTGAATTTCCGTAAAAAGTGGACATGTCCTCATATTTTCTACACCTTATAGAATTAACTGACTATCATGATACAGTTGAAAGGAGTATCATTGTATATCATTTTAACACTATTATTTGATTTGTGTCTAGTAAGACTTTCACTTTTCACCACGATGAATTCAAAATGGTGGGTGTGGTGTTAGTTGAGCCGATGTGTGTGTGGTTATTTGAGCCAGTATTTTGCATGTGTGTTTATGTAGGGCCTATGTGTGTATGTGTTTGTGTGAAATCGCGTGTGTGCGTGCGTGTGTGTTTGCAAGTGTGTGTATTTATTTTATTCAATTGTATGTTTTTGTTTGTATTACACTTTTGGAGGAATAAAACAAAAGAAAAAAAAAGAAAAAAAAGTGTCTCATTTGTATTTATGCCACTGATCTACATATATGGCTCAACTAACCTGACACCCTGGCTCAACTAACCTGTGTGTTGGTGTGAATTGAGCCACTTGACCACTTTTTTAAAAATCTCCCCTGGCTCTAAATTCAAAAGTGTTTTTTTTCTTCATAATATACAGAATGATATAATATGCCTAACATACTGCTCTTTCAATCCCACCCCCAAACGTCCTTACGAAACATTACCCAAGGGCACCAGGTGACCTTGAGTAAAAAGTGGCTCAACTAACCTCAGTCTCCCCTACCCCTTCAGGGCCCTAAGGCGGGCCCCTGGATGCTCATCTGCCTGTAATTAAATGACTAAAACCCCTGAGCTTCCGGGGGCTCTGCCGCCTGGACCCCACTCCAATTAGTGACCTGCATGCCAGTGTCACAAAATAATAAGGTATCAAAATATGCTCATCTGACCGTAATTAAATGTCTAAAACCCCTGAGCTTCCGAGGTCTCCGCCCCCTGGACCCCACCAGGGGCCCTAAGGCGGACCCCTGGATGCTCATCTGACCGTAATTAAATGCCTAAAACCCCTGAGCTTCATGGGGCTCCGCCCCTTTACCCCCGCCGGGGCTTTCCCCCTGGACCCCACGCCTATTTACGCTCCACTTGCTTTGCTCTACCTGATCGTAAATACTTTAACATGTATGAGCAGTGGTGATGCATATTTTTTTCTGCCCTCCCCCAAACGTTTTTGCTCATTACGCCAATGCTCCTTCGTCCCTCGCATTTCACCCCGGTCATGAAAAGAAATCGATCGCCGCCCCTGGTATCCATTGTGTTAGTAGATGCCAGGAAAACATCACTTACGGGGGTTCAAAATAGCAACAACAAAAACAAAATCGCCTCGCCGCTTCGCGCGGCTCGTGGACGACGCACCGCATCGCCATTGGGTCAACCCCAAGCCCGTAACCAGGGGTGGGGTTCGATCGAATCCCCTAAAATTTTCAAAGGTAACAAAATAAGGGGGAAGAAAAGAGAGAAAAGAGGAGAGAAAAGAGGAAAGAAAAGAGGAGAGGAGAAGAGAAGAGAAGAGAAGAAGATCCGGTTTTAAAGCCCTTCAGAGGATCCCCCACCACACACACCCCAGTGCACCCACACCCCGATGTTAAAACAGCTTAAAACCGGGGTCGTCCAGGTCCAATCCCCACTTGCCAACCGTCTATTAACGCTGGGTAACAGGGGCGAGATTACTCGTTCAAGTCGGAGCTGGTACCGGTAAGATAAAATTGTTCTCTAAAGCGCGGGTGTACTTATAGGCAGTGGCGTACCCAGGATTTGTTTAAAGTGTGGGGGGGGGGGAGTTATTTTGTAAAAAAATCCAAGCCGAGACCAAGTTGTTTCAAAATTGAAAACCCCTCTAAGAGGGGGTTCGTAAAAAAAACATTTCGGATTCTATTCCAGTACATGCGCAGTTTTCAAACACTGTTTTTGCGTGTATCTGATCTCCTCTGTGTTAATGGAAGAGTGCAACCCAACTGGAACCTGCAGTCTAGTATTCAAGATTTAAGATCAAGATTCAAGATAATTTATTGTCTGATTTAAAAAATACAGAAATTTGTCCTCCACTGGCGAGTGACATACATAAAGAGCAACATAGACGATATATAAATACATCCAAGGTCCAAGGATACAAAGAAAATACAACAATAATAATGATAGCAATAATAGATATAACAGAACCGACATGTAGACTTGTAAACTGGCATCAAAAATTGATTCTCGACAATGCACAGAATGCATGAAAAAGATGAATTAAGTGCTCTGAACATTCACCCCTTCTCCCCCGGAGAAGGAGTATGAGGGAAAAAACAGAGAAAAGAACAAATGAGAGGGAGAGAGAGAGAGAGAGAGGAGTCGCATGAAGTAGAACAGAGAGGAAATGTGAGGGAGAAAGAGAAGGTGACAGAAAACGAAGAGCTCCGGGAGGGAAGAGATGAGGTAGAGTACAGGCTATCAAGAACCGTGGTAAAAAAGACAAACTAGTCATCGACATTCGACATTGCAAGCTAGATATGTACACCCTGTGATGTTGAAAATTACATACTAAGAAACATGTAAGAGGGCATGCATTCACTCTAGGTGTGGGGATTGCAAAATATAGTAGGCCTACAAGTATACTAGGGACAGTATAATAGGGTATAAGTATAATAGGGATAGACCCAGGCGCGGATCCGTGCGGGCCTTGCCCCGCAACAAAGAGAGAGAGAGAGAGAGAGAGCAGGAAAAGAAGAGGAAGAAAAAAAGAAAAGGGGAAAAGAAGGAGATCAGGGAGCCGAAAGGGCCTTGCCTCCCAGACTGTTACCCCATCAAAAATATAAGAGAGGAGAAAGGAAAGGTAAAGACAAAAGGAAAAGAGGAGATAAAGGGAAGTAAAAACAAACAAAAAAGGGGTAGAAGAAAAGAAAAGAAGGGGGATATCAGTTGCAATTTTCCCACCAACAAGTTGTGGATCAGGGGGGGGGGGCAAAGGGCCCTTGCCAATTAGTGACCTGCCAGTGTCACAAATAAGGTATCAAAATATGCTCATCTGACCGCAATTAAATGCCCAAAACCCCTGATCTTCCGGGGGCTTCGACTCCTGGACCCCACCTAGGGAGGCGGGCCCCTATATGCTCATCTGACGGTAATTTAATGCCTAAAGCCCCTGAGCTTCTGGGGCTCCGCCCCCTAGACCCCACGCCAACTAGTGTCCTGCCAGTGTCACAAATAAGGTATCAAAATATGCACATCTGACCGTAATTAAATGCCTGAAAACCCTGAGTTTTCAGGGGCTCCGCCCCCTCGACCCCACCAGGGGGCCAAATGCGGGCCCCTGAATGCTTATCTGACCGTTATAAAATGCCTCAAATCCCTGAGTTTCAGGGGGCTCAGCCCCCTGGACCCCACGCCAATTAGTGACCTGCATATGTCACAAATAAGGTATAAAATCAGCCCCCTGGACCCCACGCCAATTAGTGACCTGCATATGTCACAAATAAGGTATACAAATATGCTCATCTGATCGTAAATAAATGCCTAAAACCCCTAAGCTTCTGGGGGCTCTGCACCCTAGACCAGGCGCGGATCCAGGATTTCTTAGGGGAGGCCCAAATTTGAAATTATGCGAGCCAAATATTGGTACGTAATGGTGACCAGCAGTGGCGTAATGAGCAAAACTTTTTTTTTTTTTTTTTTTGGGGGCCGCATCTTCCCACTCTTACCTCCAGACCCCGCTGAACGTTTTGCAAAGTGGGTGGGGGAGGCTAAAGTATTTATGATGAGGTAAAGCGTAGCGCAAATTGGCGTGGGGTCTAGGGGCTATGGGCATTTAATTACGGTCATATGAGCATATTTTGATACCTTATCTAGACACTGACAGGTCACTCATTGGCGTGGGGTCCAGGGGGCTGAGCCCTCCGAAAGTCAGGGATTTGAGACATTTTATAACGGTCAGATAAGCATTCAGTAGCCTGCCTTAGACCCCCTAGTGGGGTCGAGGGGGCGGAGCCCCCGGAAGCTTAGGCGTTTTAGACATTTATTACGGTCAGATGAGCATATTTAGATACCTTATTTGTGACACTCGCAGGTCACTAATTGGCGTGGGGTCCAGGGGGCGGAGCCCCCGGAAGCTCAGGGATTTTAGGCGTTTAATTACGGTCAGATGAGCATATTTTGATACCTTATTTGTGACACTGGCAGGATACTAATTGGTGTGGGGTCCAGGGAGCGGAGCCCCCGGAAGCTCAGGGGTTTTATGCATTTCATAACGGTCAGATAACATTCAGGGGCCCGCCTTAGGGCCCCTGGTGGGGTCGACGGGGCGGAGCCCCCGGAAGCTCAGAAGTTTTAGGCATTTAATTACGGTCAGATGAACATATTTTGATACCTCATTTGTGACACTCGCAGGTCACTAAATGGCGAGGGTCCAGCGAAGCCCCCGGATGCTCAAGGGTTTTAGGCATTAAATTACGGTCAGGTGAGTATCCAGGGGCCCGCCTTGGGGCCCTTGGTTGGGTTCCAGGGGGCAGAGCCCCCGGAAGCTCTGAGGTTTTAGGCGTTTAATTACGGTCAGATGAGCATATTTTGGTACCTTCTTTGTGACACTAGCAGTACACTAAATTAGCGTCGGGTCCAGGGGGCGGAGCCCCCAGAAGCTCAGGGGTTTTAGGTATTAAATCACCGTCAGATGAGCATCCAGGGGCCCGCCTTAGGGCCCAGGTGGATTCAAGGGGGCAGAGCCCCCGGAAGCTCAGGGGTTTTAGGCATTTAATCACGGTCAGATGAGCATATTTTGATACCTCACTATTTTGTGACACTGGCAGGTCACTATTCTTTCTTTCTATTTTTCTTTAATATACTTTTTCAAAAAGTTGGCGGGCTCGAGGCCCCCGAGCCCCGCAGTTCCGCGGGCCCTGACATGTAGGCCTCTAAATAAGCATATTTCTTGCCTGACTGTAAATTTAGGAATTTGTTATTTTCCAACAAACGCATATAAAAGTATAATTTACTAAAAAGTGAGAAAAAACTCGGAAAATTATGTCATTTCCGCAAATTTCCTTCCCTTCTCTCTCTTTAAGGTTTGCTAGGGGAGGCAAGAGCCTTTCGGCCCCGACCCACACGTTGTTGGCGGAATTAATCGCAACTGATGTCCCCTTCTTTTCACACTTTTCTTTTTTTTCGTCTTTTTCGTTCCCTTTAGCTCTCCTCTTTCCCTTTCCCTTCCTTCTCTTTTTGTGGGGGGTAGAGGCAAGGGCCTTTGCCCCCGATCCACAACTTGTTGGCGGGAAAATTGCAACTGATATCCCCCTTTTGTTTCTTTCTTCCTCTTTTTCCTTCCCTTTATCTCCTCTTTTCCTTTTTCTTTCCCTTTCCTTCCCTCTCTCTTATTTTTGTTGATAGGGGTGAGAGGCAACAGCCTGGGAGGCAAGGCCCTTTCGGCTCCTCCCCCGATCTTCCCTTTCCCTTTTCTTTTCTTCTTCCTTCTTTTCTTTCCTTCTCTTTTTTTTTTTTTTTTTTTTGCTGGGGGGGGGGGCAAGGCCCGCTCGGCCTCCCCCCTGGATCCGCGCCTGCCCTGGACCCCACCTAGGCCCCTAGATGCTCATCTGACGGTAATGTAATGCCTAAATCCCCTGAGCTTCTTGGGCTCCGCCCCCTTGACCCCACGCCAGTTAGTGTCCTGCCAGTGTCACACATAATGTATCAAAATAATTATGCTCATCTGACCGTTATTAAATGCCTAAAACCCCTGAGCTTCTGGGGGCTCCGCCTCCTGGACCCCATTCCAGTTAGTGTCCTGCCAGTGTCATGAATAAAGTGTCAAAATATGCTCATCTGATCGTAATTTATTGCCTAAAACCCCTAAGCTACCGGGGGTTCCGCCCCCGATCTGGACCCCACGCCAATTAGTGACCTGCCAGTGACACAAATAAGGTATCAACATATGCTCATCTGACCGTAATTATATGCCTAAAACTCCTGAGCTTCCGGGGCTCTGCCCCCTGAACCCCCGCCGGGGTGCCCCTGGACCCCTAGTCGTTTAAAAACGAACCCCCTAATTGAAAACTCTGGTTACGGGCCTGAACCCCCCTTATAATTAGCAGAAAGCTAGATCCGCCCCTGACTATGTGCTACATAATAAAATTTTCACCAGTCACTTCCAGATATAGTTCCTTTCAAAATGTAATCGCCTAACCAGAACTCAATTTTTTTACCTTTAAAATCATCATAGCAACCATCATTCTGTAAATGCACTTCAAAGTTTGCGGTGAGGTGACGCAAGACCTTAAGAGTCAGTGGACCCATGAAATAATGAATAAATGTATTTTTTGCATTACTTTTGTCATGAAACTGCAACGATGCAATGCCTTTTTTAAATGCTTCAGGCAGTTTCTGTAATAAAAATGCCATACTTAATACTTAAGACAAAAAGTGTAGCATCTCAACCTTATCATCCGAGTGCCATAATGCATTATTAAAATGATAATGTGAGGATGTAAAGAGCTTTGGGGACCAATCTGTTTGCCTCTTAGCAGAAAATTTTATCTTGGAAGCTTTGTAACAAACAAATGTTATACAACACCATGAAAACAAAAAGAAGATTGGTAAAAGTTGAATCTATGACCAAAATAAAGATTTTAGCGCACGAGTGAGAAAATTCAAATTTTGTTGGATTTATTTTTTATTTTTATAAATTACACAGGGAAATCGACTATCTATGGAATTAATACGAACGAAAATGGCAGACTTAATTAGTAGAAAAATATACAATGTGAATTATAGTATTCTCTCTCTTTCCTCTTTTTCATTCTTCTTCGTTCTTTCTTTCGTATTCCATTTCTTTTCATTGTAGCAATTTTTTTTTTTTTTTTTTTTGGGGGACGTTGGCCTTTTTTCTTGGGGGTAGCAGCCAACAGTGCCCATAAGGCGCGCCGGAAGCAGTTTGGGATGGGGGGGGCAAACATTCCAGGGGCAGTGGCGTAATAAGCAAAAACGTTTGGGGGGCAGAAGAAAAAAATCTGCATCACCACCACTCTTACATGTTAAATGCAGTCCCCGCGGAACGTTTTTCAAAGTGGATTTGGCCTATTAACGATCAGATAGAGCGTAGCGAGTGCAAAAAAAAAGAGGAAAGAGAGAGAAAACTATAATTACCATTGTATATTTTTATATTAATTAAGTCTGCCATTTTCGTTCGTATTAATTCCATAGATAGTCGATTTCCCTGTGTAATTCATTAAAAAAAAAATCCTACAAAATTTGAATTTTCTCACTCGTGCGCTACGTGACCACCCAAATAAAATGGGCCTGTACAATTCATCAAAGGGCCTCACTATTGAAGCAAATATATATATATTATTAGTCTTTTCATTCAGTGGGATGGGCAGGAGCCCCCCACTAAACAGGTTGATACCCGAGTCGCTTGCATTGGCTTCATTTTAGTTCTTCCTGACTCAGCCCCCTCAGAGTTTTTGGCTCATTAAT
The DNA here is from genome assembly GCA_037976565.1 of Mesocentrotus franciscanus. Taxonomy (NCBI): domain Eukaryota; kingdom Metazoa; phylum Echinodermata; class Echinoidea; order Camarodonta; family Strongylocentrotidae; genus Mesocentrotus; species Mesocentrotus franciscanus. The sequence continues at coordinate 14,439,914 of CP137674.1, read as the reverse complement.
TACATCACTGCCAATTGTGAGGAAAAGTTCCCTAAACTGCAAAGATTAAACACTCCAAACATTTTCTCGCACACTGCCATATGCCGGGCTTCGATGAATAAGATACGTGATCGAGCTGCTTAATTGGAAGAAGAGTAAATGCCCACTTTTCATGCTAAAACTATGATAAATAAAAAGAAGACGGTCGCATGCTTTAGGCCTTTTCCCTTCTGTAACGGCTAGATTATTTCCAGGTAGAATGGAAGTCTCATTTGTATAGCCCTATTCTTTCTTCCGCAATAAATGGCATAAGTGAAAAATTATCAAAATAGGCCTAGGCCGTATCAGGACAAATACCCCCTGGACAATCACCCCCGGAAAATTACCCCCGGGAAACTACCCCCAAAGGACAATAACCCCCGAAAAATTACCCCGGAAAATTACCCCCAAGGACACTCACTCCCAAAGGACAATTACTCCCTCGGAAAATGACCCCCTGAAAATGACCCCTAGGACAATTACCCCCCTTAATAATTACCCCCTAGGACAAATACATCCCCAAGGACAGCCAGCCCCGAGGACAAATACCCCCTACCCCCGTCCATTGAAGGAGAAGTCCACCCTGATAATAAGTTGGTTTCAATAAATTATAAAGCATAACATTTTTTCGGGGGTAATTGTCCTCGGGCTGAGAGAGGGGATATGGAGGGAGAAGATAGAGAGAGAGAGAGAGAGAGAGAGAGAGAGAGAAGATGGCATGAGATAGAGAAAGAAAAAGCTGTCAGCGCTGACTAAATTTGACCAATCAGAGGCCTAGTATAGTAGGCCTAATAGTCGGTGTCAATAAAATTGTCGGTGAAAACGATATTAGTCACCGACTAATTGTTTCATGAAATGCTCCCACTGCAGTAGCGTACGCAGGATTTTTTTCAACGTGGAGGTTTTAAAATTTGAAAAACGCGCCGAAAATTTCGCAACGACTCAGCCAGCCGCTGAATAAGCGGGGAGATACATTTTTTTTTTTGTCCCGGAAATTGGAAAATTATACCGACCGATATTTTATTTTATTTTATTTTTTTTTTTTTACACTTGAAAAAAAGAGTGAGGGGGGGAGGGCTCCTCCGAAACACACACATAAAAAAATTGAGGGGGTTAACCCCCCCCCTGCGTACGCGCCTGCCCCAGGTACCATTCATTTTTTGAACGTCATCCTTCTGTTTTCCCATATCGTCTCGAACTTTCCCATTAGCTTTCTGAGCCTTATTTTTATTTTGAGAATTGTTGACATAAGTTTCTTGCTACTTTTCAACTTGAGCCAATTATTTTTATTACTATTAATCCGAATCTACCGATGTCCGACTAAAGTACTTTTTGTAAAATGAATTAATTATTATTATTGTTTTTTTTTTAGGCTCGGGGATTTTACATGCTCATATGCTGAAGTTATCTTTCAATAAATGAACAATGTGATATCAAAACGAATATTATTATGCACGCCACATCCATAAGTTTGTGAACATAATTATATACAGTTTAATTGTTAAACTTTTCTTTTCTTACATGAATTAAAAAAATATTATTATCACCCCCCCCCCTACCCCCGAGTAATGATATTGGTTAGATCTAGCCACTGAACTGTTCACTTCATATCAGTGCTTCTAGCATCTATTTAAATCATAGAGTTTTATATATATTTAAAGATATCCCTTTGATTTAAATATATATCTATGATTTAATATATAACTCTATGATCTGCAATAGCCGGCCCTCTACGTCTCCGGACTTGCTCACTAAAGACTGGAACATGTTCCCTTCTCTCGCTAACTCGCTGCATATGCTTTGAGCCGAGTTGTTCAATAATAATGAGATTTGTCTGTACCCGTAAGCGTTTCGTAGCCAGGTAGCACAACAACACTGCAGCTGACGACACTATTTCCTTGCCAAAAGGTAACATTTTTGGGGTGATTTTAAGAATTGAAAATAAATGTGGACGTAACATTTAACTCTCTATACCGTAAAGCGACATTTAAATTGCATCTAAGATTATACAATATCAGTTATATCGACTAAACACTATTTTCTGCAGCTGCTTGATTAAACTTGGCCCTGGCCTTGCCCTTGCCTTGGGCTTGCGCTTGGCCTTGGGGCCCTATGGCGTATGGGGATTGGGTGTCGCCTGTCGGGCGCGGGCCTATGTTTGTCGTTTTGATTCAAGGCAAAATATGCACTAAAACCTGGGTGTATTTGTAATTTATTAAATAGACAATATACCCTGTGATTGATTCATGAGAATTTATGTACCAAAATCGTTCTACAGTAGTACAGACTACAGTACAGACAGTTCTAGATCATGATACTAGAGATCTAGATCTAAAATAGACCTAGAATCTAGATCTACTACAGTTTTGGTACGCATCCGGATAACTGACCTGTCCGAACACACAACGTGTACTATAGCCGCATAGGTTTAAGGATTCAGTGTGATGACTGACAGACTTGTATTAAGTCTGTGACAGCAAGGTGCCCGAATACCGTCATCGTATGGGGGTATTCATACAACTGCTGGTCCGAGAATAAGGATCGTCCGCATAAACAAGGAGTGTCTTCGTAAATGCGGACAGACGCGTCCGCAAAAATAAGGATCGTCTGCATTTTCGAGACGTTTCTTATTTCCTATCCGCGCGTTAGCGAATGAATTCCGCGATGATTTTCTTGATGCATTTTACATTAAGTTTATACAGAGACTTTCACGTTATGAGCGATAAATCCTCAGGAAGATGGACAACCCATAAAAGACGGCGAACTGGGGGAATTTTATTACGCGGAATCTGTTTTTTGCATCGCCAGGGCGCACTTCGGGAACACAAAACCTGCGGACGATCGTTATTTTTTAGGACGCAATTTGTTCGCGTTTATGAGGATATCCTCGTTTGTGCGGACGATCCTCATTCTCCGACCAGCGCCTATACTGGTTAGAGAGGTAAGAAAGCAAGCAAAAAGACCCTTGAGTTTAGATACTACCTTTAAAATGTTACTTGCTGATCAAAATTTAACCCCAAAATGGCCAAAATCCAACTGATATACACCTATACATGTATTTGCGCATCTTGCTGTTTTTTATACATACTTCCATGAAGTTGATGCTATACCAGAATAGAGATTGAACTGACTTTCTCTCTCGCCACCTCTACAATTGAAGTACGCTATGGTAGACATGGACAGAAACAACCATCTGGTAGTGGTATTGGGAATTTTTTAATTCACATGCTGATTGCATTGCATATCCTCCCCACACTATGTCTATGCCGTATTATGCACTTCAGACTCTGTATCTAGAAGCGATCAGTGGAGCCAAATTTAGTCGGCAGTGGAACAACCGTTGATATTAGAGATTGAAGCTTTTGGTATAGGTACACTCTAGCTCTATGCTCTACATATTGGTAGTCACCTGTCTGCACACTTTAAAATATAAAATTATCCCATTCTGTTTTTTCTTCTTCTTCTTGTTCTCTCTAACATATAGTACAGTACAGTACTATAGTACATGTTCTTCAAACTTTAACTTATGTATGATAAATGCATGTTCCATAGCCTTGTTCATACTTACCATTTACTATGTTCTTAAGTCTAGGCACAGGATGGATCAAGAGTGGCCAACATGAGCAGACGATCTAATGCGTCGAACGCACGGAATGCTCCGTTTGGGACGGACATCCAACCAACGGTCAAGACGAGAATCATTGGTGGGAAAACGGTAGAAATAGATGTAAAGACTCCACCCACAAGGTAAAAATTTACAGAACTTGCTTTATATACATAAACAAACACTGTTTTATTTATCATTTATGAAAAATAAGTTGATAGAATTAATTAAAACTTGTGAGTTTCTCAGTAGAAGGAGAAAAAAACACACATAACAACAAAAAATGTCAACAATTCGGTTAGGCAAAGGGATGAAGAAAAAAAACTAAATAGAAATAAAAATTTAATGAAACATCCAGTGGCCAAAACCCTATGAAATTTTAAGGGACATGAAGGGTATCAAAATTTATTATATTAATTCTCTTGTTTTTTTTGTTTGCTTTGTTCATTCGTTTCAATTTTTAACAACTACTTTAAAATGACCTTGGACAGAAAAGTTAGTGTGTAGTCCTATGTATTCCCATTGAGAAATACTTTCATTATGTTAAGATAAGGAGATAATATCCTATGAACCTTGACCCCTTGACAGTGTCGGTAGCCGGGTATCCTCCGAGTCTCTGCGGACAGGGCCCCATGGCACCCCTCCTATGCAGTATCAGCCTCCTGTGAATGAGAGCAACCACAGCAACTACAATAACAGCCCAAATCCTGTAAGCAAACCAACAAACTAAGATGCTTTTGTTCTTTTATTTTAATTTTTAAAAAAAATTGTTTATTTTGATGGCGAGTCAGAAAAAATCTTTTCTGTCTTTTGGGCGAGAAAATTTAGAGTTTGTTAGTTGATGCCATCCTGACACCATGAATTGGCATTGAAAATAATTTTTTCTTTGAAAAGGTGTTTTATGCAATTTTTCTTACTTAAAGTGCACCACATACATGTAAGACTAAAATTTTAAAACTATATATATTTACAACCATCAACAAACCATTACTTTATTTACTGTAATAATAAAGAATTAAATTAACTATTGAATGTTACTGGTTCACAGTTCAAGCTACATAATCACTTGGCCAAAAGGCAGATATACATGTATCTGCCTTTTGGCCAAGTGAGTTTCACAGTTGTTTCAGAATTCTTACCCAAGTTATGTTTTCAAAATGTAATCAAATGAAATACTTATGTCTGTTTGAACATAGTTGCCTGGTAACTACCGCAATATCTACTCCCAGACGGCACCCAGAGACTCGAGCAACTCACATATCCATGGCAAAGGGAATCATTATGATGGCAGGCCTGGAGCCCCAAGGTTGGTATATTTAGGATCCCTTCTTAACAAAAAGGGATAAAACAAAAATCAAAGATGGGAATATATCATAACTCTGATTTATTTCATATTAAGATGTTTATCAATTGAAGGTTTTTTGAGGGTTTTTTTGTTCTTTTATTTTTCTTTCTTGAGAACTGGACATATTTTTGATAACTCTTTTGAAATAGGTTTATATCTACCAAAGATAACTTCATATAATTAGTGGTGTTTCTGGACCTAGGTGTTTTGTTGAACAGAGTATGATAATAGATCTCAAAAGTAGCTTTCGCTTCAATGCTTCTTTTTTTTTGTTTTTGTATAGAGCCCTTCCTCCAATCCATGCCTCGGACCACAGCCATGACCATGGTGACGATGATGATGTCTGGTCAGAAGACACGCCCCAGGAAGACCTTCCCAACATCAAGGATATCCTCCAGAAGCCCTTCCCAGTTCACATGGGTTCCTCATCTGCCCTGTCCCCTATCAACAACAAACGTTCTCTGACGGACCAGGTCTCGGAGCACCTGGTTGGGTACGACCCTCTCCACTTCAAGGAGATGTACACAGAGTTTGCCGAGTTTGATCACGGACTGCATGGCTTCGTCAGCCAGCCTCAGATGAACATGATTGCTCACAAGCACAAGGTACCCATTCCGATTGCAACCTTGAGGTTGCTCTTCTCCAACTTTGCCAAGGGTTCCAACCCGACCAGGTGAATTATGAGAAGCTGATTCAGTTCCTGGCTAGAGCACAGCTGGGATCAGCCAAGGCACAGACATTGCTGGAGGATGATGTCAAAAAGTAAGTTCAAATCTCTCAAAATGATCAGTGATCATTTACAAGATGTTGGATGTTGTGATATTGGCATTGTGATATTAAAACTATTTTCATATCCCCAAGTCAGGTAGTCACATTATGATATAAAAGAGAATGAGAAAATTTACCTCTCCAAGTTGTGAGCTTTAACGCAATCATTTGCAAGATGTCAACAGTTACAATATTGAAACTATTTTCATACCTTCTTAAATTGAAGATAGTTACATTATCAGTGCAATTGCTTTAAAAATGCACCCTCATTTTATACAATAGAAAATGTTGAAATTTAGCAGAGTTTTCAGCTGTCTTAGATATCAGTCAGGGACATCTGTTAACAAAAGTTTAACATTATTGTTAAACCTTGGGCTCCAGCTACAGTGTACTTAGTGTCCATGGATGTGAGTAGTAACAATGGTTTAGCCAGAAAGAAAAGAAGGAATAAATGTAACTGTCTATATTTCATTTGCATCAAGGGGAAGAGGCATAAACTATGCGTACTCTTATAACCAAATGTGTTTTCAATGAACTTAAGTGATTATTAACTTGGCTTTAGCTCCATCAGCCTTTATTTAATAGCGCATAGACTATAACAAGGAATTGTAACAGGTACTGTTTCTACCCATGGGTCTAGAAAGACAACTTGAGATCAAATTCCTAGTCTCGGGACACACACAAACTTTAAACATCTTGTTTGAATTCATGTGAATCAATCACCAGTGGCTGCCTAAACATCCCATTTGATGCTAGATTTTTCTCAAATAAGTCTTCTTGTAATTACATATATTTTACTTACAGGTTTGTGCATGAAACAAACGGCGATGAGAAAACAGATCATGAATTAGAAAGACTCAATGCTCAGATCAAAAGATACGAGGAGAAGGAGGAGAAAGAGAGAAAAGAGGAAGAAAGAAAAGTAAACGAGATGAGGGATAATAAAAAACGGAAGTAAGTTATTCTTCACCTAACCTTATCTTCCCTTTATGCATTTATCAAAGTAAAATTTTAATTTCTAGCTCTTGGCAATTTTATACATCCTCTCATGCACTTGTATGTCTCTTCATATGTTGATTAACTATCAACTGTTTTCATGTTTTAATATCAGTTCATAATAAATATAATAACAATAATAATGGTGATGATGATGATGATGATGATGATAATAATAAAAATTGATTTGAATTATGATCTGTTGAATTCAGATCAACAAAGAGGCTTATCATGCTAGGGGGAGTCATATTACTTGTTAAAATATAAAGTATATCTCCTAGCAATCAGTTTATGTTGAAATTTCTTTAATCAAAGGGATCTCTTCTTAGCAAGAAATATGAATAACATGTATAATTGTTTCTTTCTGTTAATTGCATTATAGAGAGGAGAAATGGAAGCCGTCATTTGTTACAAGGTTAGTTCTTCACCTTAATATTTCTGTATATCTTTCCAGTAGATCTTTCCAATAGTCGATCAGCAATGTTACTCATTGTTTTATATTGTGTCTGGAAATATGTTGAATATGTGTTCATTGAAAAACATGCAGTGGTAATGACGCTACAGCCAAAACGTGTATGTCATGCACTACTGACTGATGCTTGGAGTGTGTAGAGTTTTTATTAAAAAATCTAAACAAAGTACAGAATCTAAAGCCAAGAGTTTTTAGCATCTACTGGTTGTCGGGATATCAAAATTTTCAAAAGGGGGATTCATATGCTCTGAATAAAGAGAAACCAAATTAGTATGGAAAACACACTTATTCAAAACCAGGTTGTTGAACTATGACATCAGCTTGAAATTTCAATGTTTCGTCGAATATCACAAAACGTCTGAAGACATTATCCGATTTTTAAGATGTTATGTTGATTTATAGGTTTATGGGATCATTTAAAAGTTGTATTAATATCTGGTGGAGGTTCACTGATAAGATTGTGGTATTTCATATTTTACAACATAGAATTTTTTTATGTGATTGAGACTTGTTAGAAACCAAGTACATTTAGTTGCACGAAAACCTCAGGCTTTACACTATGTCATCAAATTCCAGAAAACCTCTCAAGACATTTTCTGAGTTGGAAGATGCAATGTTGATCCGAATGCTTGAGGAACAGTTCACAGATGGCAAAAAGAAACAGAAAATTGATACAGACGGCATGAGGGAAATGTGCCTCAAGAAAGACAGACAGAAACAGGGAACTTTCTCCAGAAGAGATGTAAGTCAAAACTGGTTTTATTTCTGCAAGCTCTCTGCAGAAGCGTGGTTTGATGGTTTGTTTTACCAGACTGCTAAGAAAGCATGTGTATGCTTGTAAGTAAACAGCCAGGGGACTTGTCAAATTAGGATTAATTCAACATGATGCCTCACAGTTACAAGTCCACTGCTCTATCTCGAGCCATCGCGCCTCCGCAATGGTTCTCAGTCTTCTGATTTCTTTGAAAATACAATGACCATTTCTAAGAAACCAATGTTTGATATAGAAATTCTATACTACTATTTAATTTTAATTTTATGTACACTAATGACAATGTGTAATCACTTACTCTGAATACTTTTATCCTTATGGTGTGTACGATCAAGTAAGGCCTTTTTCAGATGTGATGTGGCAAAACCACTGTGTATTTTTAAAATGATCACGAAAAGTGTAATATACGTCACGTTTCTGTATCTTATAACACAGAGCTCAGTAAATACGTGCAGGATATTTGGTGCTCCTATAGTTGCTATTCATTTACACATTTGTAAAACCACAGCAGTTTTTGCAACGGTTTAAAAGAGCCCTTAAGCTATATGTTACATAAAGTTCATTGCTAAATAATCGAGACTTAATATTTGTGATGGGGAGGGTGGAGGTTGGAGGAGGGCAAATGTTCAGCTCAAATAAGAATAGGATCAAAGATTTGAGAAACTGAGTAAAAATATATCTTGGCCTTAATGAATTTATGAATTGCTGTAGCAAACATTGTCACTCATCAGATTCGGTGCATGATCCAAATTTCTTACTTTCACTCTGTTATGAAATGATTTGTTTCAGCTGGATGATTTGTTTCTCTACTATCGGATACCAGTCCAAGGCTCTCTCCTAAACAAGATGATACAGAGGATAGATACAGGTGATGGCCAATTGAGGTGAGTATTAGGTTTCTCAGAGCCGATATAAACATACACTGTTATAATATCATTTTATTATGCCTCTGCTACAAAGTAGCCGGAGGCATTATGTTTTCTGGTTGTCCGTCCGTCCGTACGTCCCGTTCTCGTGATCGTGATGGATTACCGCCAAACTTGGGTCATGTATGTATCTTGCAAAGCCAATGAACTGAGTAGATTTTGGGGTCATGAGGTCAAAGGTCACAAGGCTCATTATGTATGCAAAAACAGCTTGTGATCACACTATCATTAGAACCGATAGACGGATTACCATCAAACTCAAGACATGTATGTATCTTGCAGAGCCAATGAACTGATTCAATTTTAGGGTCATGAGGTCAAAGGTCAAAAGTCGTGGGGCTTATCATGTATTACAAAATAGCTTGTGATCGCAATATCTTGAGAACCGATAGACAGATTACCAACAAACTCAAGACATGTTTATGTATCTTGCATAGCCAATGAACTATTAGATTTGAGGGTCATGAGGTCAAAGGTCAAAGGTCATGGGGCTCATTATGTATGCATAAAAATAGCTTGTGAACGCATTATAATTAGAACCGACAGATGGATTACTATCAAACTCAGGACAGGAATTTATCTTGCAGAGCCACGTATAGGAAAAATAGCTTGTAATCACGATATTCTGAGAACCCGTTAATGGATTACTATCAAACTTGAATATTAAATTGCTTCCGTTTTGGTTTGTAAAATCGCTCTATGGCGAAGGCATCATTTTCGACTGCACTGCACGCAGTCGAAGTTCCTAGTTTTGTATGCAAAGAATACATTTGTATTATTGGCTAATTCACAATTTGAATTTTGATGTCTTCATTTGGCAGAATGAATATAGTGCACTCTACTATTTATGTTTCTTCATAAAAAGACGAGCAGCCAGTTAATAATAATAATAATTATAAAAAGTAGATCAATTTATTTAGCACAGCTACGATATAAATATACCTTACTGTGCTGTAATGAGAACAAATCTCCTAACAGTGCTATTTTACAGACACACAATAAAAAAACTATTCAAAAGCTTCCGATAACAAGTGCGTCTTCAACAAATCTTTGAAGACAGCAACAGATGAGGCTAGTCCTATGGCAAGTGGTAGGTTATTCCAAAGCTTTGGAGTGGCGCAGCTGAAAAGTTACATTTGTTTTTATGTGAGGTATCTTTAGAAGCAGTTTGTCTTGTGTACTTCGTAATGATAATAATTCAAACATATAATTTGAGGCTTGACCATTCACAGCTTTGTAAACAAGCAAAAGTATCTTAAATGCAATTCTATGCCTTATTGTCAATCAATGTAAATTTTATAATTAAAACAGATGTAAGATGGGAACATTTTGAGAAATTGGGCACAATTCTTGCACAGGCATTCTGAATACGTTGCAACTTCATTATTTGTGAATCTGGCAACCCCCAAAATGGTGTCATTTCAATTCCTACTTAATGTTATGATGACCATATTTGTGGTACATGAAATGGATTTAATTTGGTATTAATTATTTTTCTTTCTGCTTCATAAAAAAATTAATGAACTAGTCTGTAAATTGAAATTTGACATGCATTATGCACTTGACCCATACATTCATAAAGCACACTAAACGATTTTCTTTTCTCTTTTGCTCTAACTATTTCTATTTTTAAAAAATCACAGTTGGGTAGCTTTCTTAGAGATTTTAGAAAGAGTGGATTCTGGAGATGCAATGACGCCCCGTGGAGAGAAGAGTCAGAGCCAGTCCCAGAACCACAACCAAAGGAGAGCTTCTGAAGACCCTAATTTAGCCTCATTGGGAACAGGAACTCTTTTGGAAACAGTCCTCGTAACAGTGGGTCCCAAAGGGAGAGAAGTGGAAACAGGTCCAGGGATGGGCCCAGACCACATGCTGGAGGGTTAGCCCCTGTCATAGAGCCAAGAAGACCAAGTACCTGGCCCAAGAGACCCTTCAAGGAGGTCCTACCCACACCAGAGGAACCAAAGAAGGTATCCTCCCCTCCTTGGCTCAGGAAGCCCCTTGCGGTGAGTAATGAAAAAGGAGTTGGAATTGAAGGTCTTTGAGATTTTTTTGTTGTTGTAATGCATTCCTGTTTAAATTTTTTTCAAAGACCATCAAAAAGTCTTTAGAAAGATTTTCAAGCTTAAAGGTACTATGTCCCATTTGCAGGCCCAAAAAATGAAAAAGTTACTGAAATTCCAATCGCATTTGAAAGACAATACTAGTTTAGAACTTTTGTCAAAACGAAAGGGCCTGAAAATGTCTTTGTGTGGGAAAATAACAACGATTAGTTGTCAAATCGACTTGAAGGGAAATCCAACCTTGATAGCAAACTTGTCTAGAATAAAGCAGAAAAATCAGAGAAGCATATTGATGAAAGTTTGAATGAAATCGGACAAAGAATTAGAAAGTAATGAATTTTTTAAAGTTGCAATTACTATAGGTATGGGCTCTTCAAATTGGCTGAATTGATAATGTCTATGTGATGTAGTGGCGTACAACTTTCCCATTTGCTCCAATACACAAAAGGACTAAAATTTCAACTTTTCATAAATGTATGACTCGGTATGGTCTGTTCTTTTTAGAGTTCCTGTAATAATGTACTCTCCATGATATATTTTGAGTAGTGCCCCGAGGGTGAAGGCACTTGGAAGAAAAACAGAAATAAGTGATATTTCTGTATGCGACAAACGGGAGAGTAATCCGTCACTACGTCACAATCCACTGACAGAATTGGAGATTTGAGATTCGCACAGCTGTAGTGATCTCATATTTCAAACCCTCATAACTTTCTTAATATAGGTCCGATTTATTTCAAACTTTCACCATTCTTATTAGAAGTGTTGGATTGCCCTTTAAGTGATTGCAATCACTTAAAGGTAATATAAAGTTTTGGTATGGGGTCATGAATTTGGTTCAAATTAACATATTGGAAGCATATGCGATTTTACAATTTTCAATGATCATTGTCGCGGTTGAAATCGAGTCTAAAGTGATGAAATTGTAAATAATAAACTCTTTATGTTGTATAGCTCCCTCTCAAGACTGATATTACTTTAGCTTTAAAACAATGTTTCTTGACTACAATCGACCGATTTGCTATTCCCGTTTGGAAATTATATATCAGAACTGCATATTCTTAGATTTTCATGGTCGCAGCTACCATGGAATGGCCTTAGGCGCTATTTGAAATATTTGAAATTTACCGGGAGCACCGGTAAATTTTGATTATTAAATTTGCTCGAAAGCAGAAGTGTTTTAGGGGCTAAATTTTGTAGTGCTTATAATACAGTGTACATCCACAGGGGCATCCAAATATATCAAAATTTTAAAGAATTAGTGTCCATCCAATTTTCAAAATTTCCCCAAACTATGCAGTACCTTTAAGTAAATAGTCTGATTTTCAGACCCTTGTACCGAATGGTCGTATGTTTTGTGCTGCGCAAAGACTCAATCAGTTTAATTTTGGCCATTACAAGAAGTGGGTTATTGATGTAGGCAAATGCTGCATGTACCTGTTAGTACGTGTTACAGCTCATTTATGTACATGTGTATGTTATTACCAAAGAAAAAAAGAAGTCGGTCAGTCACTCAATAGTGTCTGACAGTGAAGTCTATAAAGTAAACAGGTTTCCTAGCATAATTTGAATAATAGGACATTGCTAATGTTTAAATTTCACAGATAGGACATACATGACATATCTATGATTCCTGCAATGTTCTACATAATTTGATGTTGGCTGCAAAAGGGACACAGTATCTTTAAGAAAAAATGATTGTGTCCATACTCAGTGTGCACATATAAAGAAGGTTTACATAGCATGGTTGGCATTTACAAGTTCTGTAATTTGTTAAGTGTTTGGTCAATTTAAATATATTGTTATGCATAAATTAATTAACATGTACAAATGACTACAAATTTCTGTTTCGGAATAGAGATGTAATTGATTATTTTTAAATGATTTTTGTGGCATGGTGTATATTTAAATTGAAGCACATAATTCGGCTGGAAAGAAAAAAGGCATGACAGATTTTTTGTTTGTTTGTGTGATATTCACTGAATATCTGCAAACTGCTTGACTCGCTCTTATGTTTATATAATTTACACAGAGAATAGACCCCTTAACACAGGCTCAAGAACCAAACGACGTAACCGATGTTGAGATGGAGATCACTCGCAATGACACGCCCACAGATGAACACGCCTCCATCCACTCACCCCCGTCCACCCCATCCCCGAAGCAGGAGGGTTATGAGATCGAACAACTCAGACGGATGGCTGAAGAGCATCAACGGCGCCACCGTCACAGGCCTGTGGAGCATGAGGTGGTGATGAAGGCGCAGCAGAAAAATGAGAAGCGGGAGAGAGAGGAGTGGTTTAAGGGTTTCGTGCATCTTGCGAAGGGGCTTTACAGTACAGACACATCAAAGACTGGTAAGGATTCCGGGTACAACTTTGAGATTAGTATGTTTTTGTTATTTCTTGGATGAAGTGATTTGTTAGCAAGTCACAGAAATATATGATTCCTTTTCTCCATCTTATTTATCAAGCTAACATTCAACGATTTCAGCAGCTGTTTTGTATATAATTCAAATATTCACTTTTGATCATTTCTTTCATACTTTCAGCATGCACTATTGTTACTTCCATACGAAGACAAATTAAGGATAAACTGTATGTTTTCATATTCTAATATTTTATATCTCAACTAGGCCTGGGACTAACACTCAAATATTCAAATTATTTGAATACTGGTACCTTACTGCCGATCGGCACTTGAATACCACTTTTTCCACTTTTCAAATTTTCGACAACGAATAGTGATTTTGATTTTCGAATATATCTACCGGTAGAATTTCATGATAACATAAATAGACAATATAACCAGGCAAAATACTGTATATTATAGCCTTATCAATCATCTCGTTGGACGTCAAGAATGAAAGTAAGAATGACCGTAAACCCTCAAATATTTTAGTCTTGCAAACACCTAAGTATTGCTTAACCAAATATATCACCTCAGGGTAATCCTATCTCTTGTTTGTCTTTTTGACACTCTCGTTGTTTTGGTAATCAATTTGATCTCATTTTGTCAGGAAATTTATACCAAGTTTGATTGAGGATAGATCAATGGACTCTACTCTAGGCCAGAAATGGAGTTGACTTCTATTTTTCTGGTGTTCCTTTAACATTTTTCCATAACGATCAAAATGTACATAATGGTCACTCTTAACAATTTCTAGATAATTTCTGCATCAAAAATATCAGAAATATTTTGTCTCTGTGCGCATTTCATAAAGCTCTTTTGGAACTTTCAACTCTCTTCTCGTTGAAACTAGTAAGTGCAGATTTCTGTTTCTTTTTGTCTATGTCAGGTTGTCTGGAAAGAGAAGAGATGCTTCGGCTTGTGAACAACTACAACCTGATCTACCAGCTTGGGATATCATCCTCTCATATCAAGAGGGTCGTTGAAACATGCTGTCATGAGGGAGACCAAGTTCCGATAAAACCCGTCATTGAGATCCTGAGACAGAAAAGGAAGTGATATATATATATTTTAGACAATAAAGACATTTTGGTTTAGTTACCAAAGAGTTTGTTTGGCTGCATTGGCTAGATATACAGTATCTCATTTAGTGTCATTGAGATACTGAAACAGAAATAGAAACAATGCTACTTTTGCATGATTATTATAGACATTTCGGCATCATCCTTAAGAGGCTGCTTCCGACAAGATGGTTTTAGTGTCATTGAGATACTGAGTCAGAAAAAGAAATGATGCTTGTTATGCATGATATAGACATTTAGGCATCATCCTTAAGAGGCTGCTTCCGACAAGATGGTTTTAGTGTCATTGGGATACTGAGGTAGAAAAAGAAATGATGCTTGTTATGCATGATATAGCCATTTAGGCATTATCCTTAAGAGGCTTTCTACGACATGATGGTTTTAGCGACATACTGTCATGGAGGAGATAAATTGCCAATGATTGAGATAATCATCAGACAAACAAGAAGTGGTACTGCCTTACGCAGGAGATAAACATTAAAAAAGACTGAGGGCCTATGCAACTGTCACGGATGTTCTTACATAGAAAAGGAGTAATGCAGTGTGGATAATTTAGGCATTTTTGCATTGTTATCAAGAAAGTTTCTCCTTAAAGTCATCGTTTAACAATGTTAAATCTGAGATGCATGGCCCAACGTGTTATCAGTGTCTTTGATATGGTGTAATATTGAGCCCTAAAAAAATTGCACTTCAAAATGATCATGAAGTGCCTCTAAAAAGTAAAAAAAAATTTGAGTGACCAGTTTTACCATACTCATTTTCCCCAATAGATTGTAGTGTTATAAAAACCGTTAGGAAAACAAAAAATGAAATTTTGATTTCCAGTCATAAATATCTTGATAATCAGACAGGCGATCGGCTTGTAAAAGTCACGGATTCCTGACTGACCTAAAGGTTTATAATTATGATTGCAGCATTTTCCAGGATTTTGTTTCAGAATCTGAGGCAATGTTACTGAGTCACTTTAAGGCAAGTTGGAACTTTTAGAACTTTCCACATATACCTAATCGTCCACCCTTCACCACCTCCAGTTAAAACTTCATTTTTGAGTATTTAGGAGGATAAAGAACCAAGAACCAATAGATACAGAGACAAAGTGACATAGTTTACAGATTATTGAATCAGACAATTTGACATGCATAGAAAGGAAAGAACCCCCAAACCTGACCTGAAAACTTTCTACTGGTTTTTAAAGCAAACAAGCTGGTGATGATAATATTTCTGTTCATGTTGACTTGTGTAGTCAGAACTAACATAGGTTTAAAAAGCAGAAGACTTTGTGTGATCACAAAGATATAACCATATTAACTGTATTGCTCTAAATATATTGAGACCAGGATAAGTTTACCCTAAAAAGCACCTGTTCTATTCATCTTGAAATATTTCTTGATTTTTTTAAATTATTATTATTATTATTATTTATTTTTTATTTTTATTTATTTATTTATTTTTTTTTATTTTTTTATTTTTATTTATTTATTTTTATTTTTAATTTTAATTTTTTTTTTTTTTTTTTTTTTTGGGGGCGTTAACTAAAGCCTTGATGAATATTTAACCTTTAGTGTAGCTTTTAGAAAGCTAGCAAATGAGAATTTGCCTGTATCTATTGTACATAATACTAGATTGTCATACATGAATATATGAATGATTTGAAAGCAGTAATTTGAAATCTCTTTGGGATGGGATACACGTTTTCCTAGGTTCACAATGTCATAGTGTCACTGCCACTGTGCTGCACGGATTGGGGGGGGGGGCTGGAAGGAATTGCTTCCAACCACTACACCCCTCCCCCTTTATCAAGTAAATCTTTCAAATGTGATTTACAATGAATTTTTTTAGTTATGAATCACCATTTACTCACGAATGAAGAAAAACACCTTTTCAGCACAGAATTGCAGTGTTTATGCATTGTATAACTGTTGTATTGAAGTTCTTGAGTTTGGTGGTATATCTTTATTACAAATTCATTGACAGTAGAAATTGCTTTGCAAATTCTAAGTAATAAATTAGATCAAACTTGTCAATATTTATACTAGAAAGAGAACAATTGTTTTAGTAACATTACCTACCGGTACATTTTTATCGATCTAATTTTGACAATCATTATAAAGCAGAATGAACAAAGTTTTAAAAGAGAAATAAAATCTTTATCTATGCTTTGCTTTGTGATATATATAGGAAGCAGTGCTTGAAAATATTGAATCTCTTTTTGGAAGATCTTAACTAAACATGATTTTGATGCAAATATCACATTTTTACCTCATTAAAGCCATACATTAGACCAGTTACAAAGTTGTAAATATTAAAATTTATTTTGAATGGAGTTAATCTCTTTTGGGCTCTAAGTAGTTTGACTTGATGTTAAAATAGAATTTTATATTTTTGCAAAAATGTCTCCGTAGTAGGGTTAACTAATTCAAAGGGTAAATTTTAACTTGCCAAATGGATAGTGATATCTAAATGAAGCGTCTTTGTGTTTAAATGTAAATATTTTGTTACATTTGTCAAAACTATTATTTTTGTTGTAGAGTTACTGTGTAATTGTGTATAGCTTCTTGCAAGGAAGTGTTACAAAGAAATGAAATATTTCCTTTGTTCGTAGAAAAACATGGGATACTCTCAGTAAATGAATCACATGTGACCGCATGTGACCATTCATCTGATTAGGATCTGGGAGTGAGAATGAAATGTTTATTTTAATGAATTTGTCCATTTTATGGCTGCTTTCAGAATTCCCTCCATCTAAACATGTCTTTCAATATCAAAGTCTGAAATTTATTTTTTAATGGAATACAACAACTTTTATTAAGTTTAAGAATAGACAATAGGACCTTAATTTACCAACTTTTCCTATTTCTGTCAAAACTGATATAGCTGCATGATATATCTTTGTACAGCCCTTGTACAGTAAGTTTATAGCAAAGGATACAAATTTGTAGATTTTATTAGAAGTTATAGCCCTAATAGCCCTAATAATCTCAGATGACAGTTTTTATAATTATGACTTTTTTCAGCAGAAATTTCACTTCTTCCAACAATCTGCTTGTCTTTCATTATTTTCGATTTTCATTCTCTATCTCATGTCACTTGCTGAACATCACTTGATAAATCTTCCTGATGAAATTCCCTCTTTCATTTGCAGCCAATTTTCTGTAATGCATGTCATCCATCTTTATGCCAGGCTATTTATCTGTTCATTTCATTTGGAATGTTTCCCAAAGCTTAAGTGGTTAGGTTACTTTAAAGTGTACCATTCACCTGACAAAATAATTTGTGTATAGCTAGAATGTATCAAATCAGCCTCAAAAAAGCTTTTCCTGGCATTATATAGGTAAACGGTTTAGGAGCCTGAAGATAATAGAGGATAACATAAAACCCCGCGTGTAGTGCTTGCATGGAACCCAAGTCGGACTTGGTCTACTCAAGACATTTTACTGTTCACTGAGAATGTATTTAAATTGCAATATTTCTTTGTAGAAGTAATATTTGAAGCTCTTATTTTTAATGCAGTATAGCGACATGGAACCCCTTATATCAAGAGCAAAACATGTTTTGGTGATTGGTACAATTTAAATGAAACATTACAGTAATTTAACTGAAAAGTTGAAGTCATTTTTTTTATTAATAATTTCTAATTAGAGTAGATAATTTATCATGTTTGACCAGTAGAGAGGGCAATGTTTATGGTGATATCTTCTTTTATTTTTATTGGTGAATTGCTACATTTAGTTATGAGTTATTTGTAAAAATTTAAATTTAACATATAAATATCTAATACATACCTAATATAAAAGTGTGAAATATTAACTTTTTTGTATGGAGACAGGTATAAAAACTAATTTCATTTTTGTTTATAGAGTATACTGTATGACTGTTACAAATATGTGTGTGTGTCAGATACGTTAAAGCAAGTGTTATATCATTGGAAAATCATACTAATTGTGATGTAATATTGTACTGTATTCATTTTATGTATTATGACATTAGAAAGAAATCAGAACGTCCAGAGTGTATATATATATATATAAACATTTTAAAATTATATTTTTTGTTTGTGTTCTATTTCATGATGTGTATTCACTGAATCATTTTCTATAAAACAAATTATATTTTTAAATTAATGTCTTGAGCAAGGGAGCCAGTGAAAGAGAGAGAGAGCGAGAGAAAGAAATCAGAAAAAAATTGATAGCATATAGACCTATATTTGAGAGAGGGAGAGAGAGAGAGAGAGAGAGAGGGGAGGGGTGAGAGCGAAGTGAGTAATGAAAAAATTCATTGTAGTAAAAATATTACATTGTCATAAAAAATAGCTGAGTATTTTCAGGCATATATCCCCTTGACAAGAATCATCCTGTTATTAGAAAAATTGACACTTTGATCTAAAATCTAATTTTATCATCAAAATTCACTAGCTTAGATATAAAGAAAAAAATTGATAGCATATAGACCTATATTTGGGCACCTAGTTTAATTGCTGCCCGAATATATATATGATTTTCAGGCCCCAAATATGAGAATTATATATTCAAGAATGTCGCTATGTGAGGTATGGTTGTTCGTTCAATGAATATTGAAAATCTAAAAATCATTGCTAGGGGAGCTAGCCCCCCCTCCCCCCTCCTCCCTCACCTCAAACTGACTACAACAGAGCGCTGGAGTTGTGGATATTGAATGTAAGCAGTTAATTTCTTCTTCAATCGTGGTGAACCTTCCCAAATGCCAGTCTTTATACTGTACTGCATTATATTGAGACACAAAGCAACAAGAATTACACATTTATTAATCCTCTAGCTATATATACAAACGATATAGATAAGCTAGATCCCGAAGCAATACATGCGAAGAGGCAAAGCAACCATGCAAGCTTTATAAACTCAGCCCTATTTCTATATATACAATTTACCCTGGCTTTACGTAAGGGAGAGGGGGCGGCGCATAATCCTTATATATAGCTAGGCTCTTGTTTTTGCCTTGTACGTGCCTGCTCTCTTTTCCTTTAGCGGGTATAATTGCATGTGCCCCTCTCTGCCCATGTAGATCGAGCAAGACAATTTTAATTTTGAAATCCTGAAAGCTTGCATTTTAATTAGGGCAAAAATGGTGCATATATGGGGTACGTCAGCTATAAATTTGTCCCGGCCCTTATACTCGAATTATTGGGAATCTGTCCTCTCTGCCCCCCCCCCCCTGGTTCCAGCGCCTATGTATCTATTCATATTTCATTAATTTATTTATTCATTTGATTTTTCATGTTTTTAATTCTAATTTATTTATTTTATCAAATCAAGAAATTAAAGTTGCAGAGCAAATTATGTCATGCCGCTTGATGAGCTATATTGTCATACAATATTTTTATGATTGTTTATGTTTAAATGAAAGAGACAAATGAATTAAATATCACATAAAACATTGATTTTTGATAATATGGACCGATATTATTTTCTCGGAAATGTCTTTTTATGTTGTCTATATTATTCAAACAAATCATAGATTATACGTTAATTGATATTTGGCATTCCATAGCACCGCGTCTTGTTGTCAAGTTGAGTTCTTTCGAAACAATTAATTAGGGAGCTCAGAAATTGATGAATTTTACACTTCTTCAAGAGAATATATCTAGATGAGACCATGTCTCGTGACTGGGAACGCAATTTTACTAATACCATGAGAGAAACAGAAGATAATCTAAGCCGAATGAGGGTAAATGTAACATTGATTTCCGAGTGTGATGTGCATGTGATGATGTGACGTGATTAGGGTCTATATTGATATTATTTGTTGTGTTGTGCATATCTACACTACAGCCTACAGTCAGAGTATGAAGGGGTGACCAAAGTTCGCGGATATTTTTCTTTTCTTGCACATTACAAAATATCCTGATCGACATATATCATGTTCCATACAGGATCGGCGTGCGCGCTGCAACAAAAAAAGTCATAAAAACAATGAGACCTTACTTCGCACGGGGTTAATTTACAGCCGATTTATCAAAAAAATGCGATCCATCATCAAAAATAAGGTAATATCATAATTTGCAAGGCAAGATATAGAGTAGAGGAGGGAGTTTTCGGCCACCTAGTGCAAAATCCTATTTTTTTACTCTTTATTTCCTACTTATTATCATTATTTGTTCAAATCATGAAGCCAATACTATTATTATTTAAACGTGAGAAGAATCCCTGAAAAAATCATGATTGCCATGGCAATATTTTACCTCCGAAACGGTGAACATGAAAATGAATATTGCCATGGCAATTCATTTCCTTGTTCACTTTTTCGAGGCAGTTTTCGCCGCATGTACAAAGTCAATAGGAGCGCGCGGCGCGTCGCCCGCTGATCTATAGCACGTGCGGCCAGAGCACGTAATCCCCACGCACGGCCGAAAACTACACCTGCGGGTGCGGTGATCAGAAATTGGAATCTAAACTATACAGATATACGGCGCTATAGTATCCGACTGATAAGATAACATACATGCGGTGAGAAACTTTTGAGCTTGCGATGATCAAAAATCTGACTCTAAATCTGAAAATACTTGAAATTCACCTCATTTTATGGGACCCATATTCCTTACAGACACGCGTAAGATATTCCATTTTTCAGATTCGGTAGCGGGACCGCTGATTACATCGCTAAAATGTGATATTTAAGGATACATGTTCCATTGCAAATGTGGTTCTCCAGTGACTCTGGCATGTTATTGTATGTGTGTGATATGTGATATGCTATTATGCAATATATTTTAAAGGATTTTACCATGCATCCAACGGACCGGCCGAAAACTGCCTCCTTTACTCTACAATCAGTTGGTACCACTTTTTACTTACAATATTGAGGATATCTGCTCTCAAAATGAAGATTTCCAGACTCTTAATGGCTTATCAGTAAGCTGATAATTTTTTGGACGCAAATGACTGCAAAATTTGCCGATCTTTTGTCAATATTGTCACAATTTCACACCCAATTCCGAAGAAAATTTTGTTTCTGGGTAATTTTATGTTCCTCTTTCCATTGCATTGGTGATATCAGATTTTCGAAATCTTACCGATTTTTTTGAGAAAGCGAACTTAGGTCACGCGCGAATTAGCATGGGATTGGTGATTAATATGAAATATGATCACCTAGGGCTAGGGTCCTAGCCTTAATTAATTGGCACGTCCGGGGTGTATATATATATATATGTGTAGGTCTATATAAACATTTTTAAACGTGTTATCGAGTTATGGAATAAACTGCCAGAATCTCTAGTCACTGCACATAACATAAATATTTTAAAGACTGGTTTAGATAGACACTGGCTTGCCAAACAATTTTATGTAACCTGACATCCAAGCATTTTGCACTCCGTTTAAGTCGCAAACTGTCAAATGAACTTATATTTTGGAAGATGACCGGGAGATCTACAGGATTACCTCACTCCCGTATATCGATGATGATGATGATGATATATTTTTGTTTGTGTTCTATTTAGGCCTGAGTCATTACGGTTTTTGTGCTAAACATTTAACCGTTAAATGTATACGGGCGGTTTGAAACCATTTTGAAAATACACGTATTTTTACATGTCTGTAAATTCTAAAGTATTCGGTCATTTCGATGAAGACGTAATGTTTTCAGATCTCCGTATCGGCAAAGAAGTCTTGCCGATAATTATTGTTTTAAGATCTCCGTACGGGCAACGAAGTCTTGCTGATAATTATTGTTTTTAGATCTCTGTACAGGCAACGAAGTCTTGCCGATAATTAATTGTTTTAGATCTCCGTACGGGCAATGAAGTCTTGCCAATAATTATTAATTTAGAGTTCCGTATCGGCAACGAAGTCTTGCCGATAATTATTGTTTTTAGATCTCCGTAAGGGCAACGAAGTCTTGCCGATAATTAATTGTTTTAGATCTCCGTACGGGCAATGAAGTCTTGCCGATAATTATTAATTTAGGAGTTCTGTATCGGCAACGAAGTCTTGCCGATAATTATTGTTTTTAGATCTCTGTAAGGGCAACGAAGTCTTGCCGATAATTAATTGTTTTAGATCTCCGTATTGGCAATGAAGTCTCAAAAACAAAAACAATACACATGTAACAAAGTGCACAAAAATAATGGTTAAACGGAGCGAGAAATGCTAAACGGTTTTGATGAATGCGGTCGTTTAACCGTCGATTAAACGTTTTGACTGGGCTTAGTTCTATTCACTGAATAATTTTTTGCTTGGAAATAAGTATAAATGATACTTTCAAAGCCTTAATTTTTAACACGTATCGTGTATCATACTTTTAAAAATACATGTTACAGTTACAGTGTACCTATTATTCTGTTTATAATTTTTTTTTCTTCATCCTAATATATCAAATAGAATCGCCTTGATCCAGCAAGATACAAGCCCATAGACAGCACACTCATAGATTCTCCTCCAGGTAATTGATACTTTTAAAATTGAAAATGTGTTACTAGTACCATAATTCAGTGATTGATATGATTACCGGGGTATGGATTTTAGGTTAATCTGTTGAAAGGTCACAGAGGTAATATTACCTGAAAACTAGAGTTGAACAAGTACAACTACATACAGCTGGGTTTCGAGCAGTATTCATTGAAGTGCTCAATGTCCAAAATCAGTTCAATTGATTGAAAATTGTGGGATATTCCTGGACAAGAACAATTTCAGTTGGACGCTCACTGTTATTTGCAGTAGGCATGACAGTTTCACTTTAGGAAGATGATCTGATTAGACATTTAGATGATAATAATCATAATAATACAAGGTGTGCTGAAAGCATTTAGTTTTCAGGTTTTCTATCGATTCTTCCATCCAGGAAGCTTATTTGTAGTATTACAAGGACATTTTGATTTAAAAAGAGAACAGTGATTGTTCAGAAAAATAACAGGAGTTGTTATAAAATTTCACAGCGCTTAATATAGTAACAAGCTTCTGCATGGTCAAATGTGCGGAAGTGAGAATTGCACGGACAGCGGATTGTCTACTGCGCTTATTCGAATAGCTCTTGTTATGTTTGTGTCTTTCCATCTCAGAGCCAACAGAGCACTTAAGCAATGGCGTTCCGAAGATCAGGCTGAAAAACAACAACAAAGAGCGTCCAGTTTCAGCAATATTGACGAGTTCCTCCCCCAGTTACGAGTTGTACCGACACAGTGCGCCCTCTACTGGGCTGGTCGCACTTCTCTCAGAGAAATTGGAGAGACAGAATAAGGTACCGTATTTGCCGGCGTAAAGGCCGCAGTATTTTCTCTTCCGAAAATATCAAAAAGTCTGGGTGCGGCCAATCCGCAACAACAGTAAAAAAATCGGAAGTTAAAACAGCACGTAATTTTGTACATATGGGACTCCCAACGGTACAATGACTAGATCTATACCAGTAATGGTACAGGACATTTCTAGATTAACTCCACACATCTTACCGACTATTTCATGTTGCATTGTTGACACAAAGTTTTGTCGATCTCGTGAATAAACTTCATTACCTATTTTTAACAAATTCTACCGGTAGATCTAGAGTTAAGTCCGTGCCATTGCATTGCTAAAAGAAGGGACCGTTACGGAGCTACCGCGCAACGCAACTGCGCATCCGACGAAGTCTGTTTTCTTTAACTGTTTTCTTCGTATCCATTTCACGCAATTTCGTAGGTAGCTATAAATACCGGTAGGATACCAAAACTGCCTGCGATACAGTACTAACTTCAAAATCAATGAAGATTTGCTAAATTACGATCAATTTTGCGGTTAACTTATTTTTTTACTGTAAATTTTATAAAAATATTGATGAATTTGGTATCAGTTTGTAGAAAAAATAGTTTTCTACAAGAAATTTACGATAATTTTGTTTGGTCTGTTTGGTTTTTTTTCCTTCCATTTTTTTTTTTTTTTTTTTTTAATAATTTTTTTTAGTCTATGAAATGTCAAAATCGGGAGTGCGGCCTATGCGGCGCTGCGGCCTTATCGCCGGCAAATACGGTAGATACACTGAAGGACTGAATTTGAGCATTTGAACTACGGTACAATACTTTCTTCAGGGATTATTAGTTTTGACAATGCACTTAGTTTTGTGCTGCCAAAAAATAATATTAGTACTTTCAGCAAATTGCTTTATTTCTTTAGTTGAACATTTTATTTTAATGAGCTTAAGAAAGAGCTACACATTAACTTTGGATGTTAGCGAGTCATGGGAAGGAAAACAAAATCATAAAGAAGAGATCCTACCATATACTGTAATCTTGATTAAATACTTATTATTATTTGTTGGCTTTAGATAATTTCTCAGGGATATTTTTATTTCAGAACATTGTTGTCTATAACACTATGGGTTATAGCCTGAAACTTATTGCCAGCTCAGAAGATGAATCCATGTTACCGATAGATTGTATTGCCTCCAATGCCCCAAAATGGGTCAGTTTGGAGTCGATAATTAGCAGTGTGACTAAGGTACTATCTAGGTTTTTTTTTAAAGTCATAATAATATCTCATGGATTATTATGCTCAAACTTCTTTTAAGTTTGCATTACCGTGATTCAATGATTGATATGGTTAGATTTAAGGTTAATCTGTTGAAAGGTCACAGAGGTAATACCTGAAAATAAGATTTGAACAAGTACAACTACATACAGGTGGGTTGGAACAGTATTCATTTGGCGTGAACATGCTCAATATCCAAAATCAGTTAATCAGGCAGTTTGACTGTTATTTATATATTTTTTTCTTATTACCATTGTACTTTGTAGGTGATAGAGCAGCTGTCACATCAGGTCCAGGATCTGGACAGTGACAGAAGGAAGAATGGGGTCAAGGTTCGTGACCTAGAGCACCAGGTCAACACCCTGACCACAAGACTGACTGAAAACAGGGGGCAACATAATGTAAGTATTTTTTTTAATCAGTTTTCCATTACTTGTCATAACAATAATAATATTGATAATGATAGTAATTGTAAATTTTATTAAGCATTTTCTATACAAATATATTCAACTGTGCGTAACAATGTAACAAGAACAAAACCAGAATTTTGCAAATATTGCATGTTCCGGTGTTCAATATAACGAAATATATGAACTGACAAATTCTGAATTTGGAGGTGAATATTATACAAATGATGCATGCGCATGAGTTCATTGTACAATCTAACCGCACTCGAGTTGAAGCTGTCGGCTGAGTGCTATAGAACCACACAGCCTCAAAGAGGGCTGATAGATCGTATAATGAATGAATGAAAACATGCATCATTTGTTTCATACTACGAAACTCCTAGATCCTTGTTATTTGATGTAAAAAGAATTCATTCAAGATTGTTTTGTGACAGTATGGATGACAAATAAGCTTGTAGTTCTGGTAGATGGTTCTAAACAACAGAGCCCACGCAGCCCGTGTATGGGCATGCATGAACCTTATGTGTGCATGCCCATAGAGATCCTATATATAGGATCTCTATGTGCATGCCTCATACGCGGGCTGCGCACTAGGGATAGTTGAATCCCCTGCTATCACCCCGAGGCGCGCCGCCCACCCAGGCGCCTCGGTGATAGCGGGGATTCAACTATCCCGCGAGCCAGTATAGAAACAGCTAGTCCTCGAGTATTAAGGCAGTTGATATGACTTTTATATGCCGAATTAAAACAAAAATCTACCAAGAATTCTTACCTTAGCCTTTTAGTGAGTAAAAATTTGTTAAAACATCACAGAAAATCTGAAACACTGTCTGTTAATCTTCGCTTAATCTTCGAGTGAAAGTCTCAATCATTTGGGAATCGCAGACAAAGAGCACTGTATATGGCGTCCGTGCTCGCACGTACTACAATTTTAACACGCAAACCAATGGGGATCGCAATAAACCAATGGGAATCGCAGGATAATGAGGCGGAGGGTAGAAACTTTTAACTAGGCCCTGTGGGCTATTGCTATGCCCTGTGAGTTAGGCATGGCTTGAAATCACGACTCCAATTTCGACCAATCAGATGGCTAGATTTCTAAAGTGAGGTATATAATATTATTTATTGAATATCACGTGACCAACAATCCTCCAATCGAATGACAAGGATTTACTTAGGTGTTGTATAATCTCAGTTAATCAATCACACGTGACCGCGCATGACCAATCATTGTATCCCCCGGCAGTATGCCGGTGGGGTACTTTGGATTCAGCAGCGTTATGCCGCCCCCGCCGCGTCCGCCACGTCATATTCTTGTGTGCCACATTCCTTGACAGATTTCTTTTAAATTTTGTATGGAGGTGTATCTTGGTATAATCTACAAGCCTATAGATTTTGGTGATGTTGCCTCCAGTGTTCCATCTTTTATAGGGTCAAAGGTCATATTTTGATAGATGTCTTGTGTGCCCTCTAGTGTGCGGTCTAACTGCATCATTCCTTGGCGGATTTCTTTCAAATTTGGTATGGAGGTGTATCTTTGTATAATCTACTCACCTATAACTTTTGGTGATGCTTCCCCCAGTGTTCTGTCTTCTATAGGGTAAAAGGCCATATTTTTTGGATGGTTTGTGTGCGCTCTATAGGCCACATTTCTCAAGGGATTTGTTCAAATTTTGAACGAAGGTGTATCTTGGTATAATCTACAAGCCTATAGATTTTGGTGATGTTGCCTCCAGTGTTCCGTCTTTTATAGGGTCAAAGGTCATATTTTGATAGATGTCTTGTGTGCCCTCTAGTGTGCGGTCTAACTGCGTCATTCCTTGGCGGATTTCTTTCAAATTCGGTATGGAGGTGTATCTTTGTATAATCTACTCACCTATAACTTTTGGTGATGCTGCCCCCAGTGTTCTGTCTTCTATAGGGTAAAAGGCCATATTTTTTTGGATGGTTTGTGTGCGCTCTATAGGCCACATTTCTCAAGGGATTTGTTCAAATTTTGAACGAAGGTGTATCTTGGTATAATCTACAAGCCTATAAATTTTGCTGATGCTGCCTCAAGTGTTCCGTCTTTTATTAGGGTCAAAGGTCATATTTTGATAGATGTCTTGTGTGTACTCTAGTGTGCGGTCTAACTGCATCATTTCTTGACATATTTCTTTCAATTTGAGTATGGAAGTGTATGTTGGTAAAATCTTTGCACCTATAGTTTTTGGTGATGCTGCCACCAGTGTTCCGCGTTTATAGGGTCAAAAGGTCATATTTTGGTGGGTGTCTAGTGTGCGCTCTGCATGTCATATTTCATGACAGATTTCTTTCAAATTTTGTATAGAGATGTAACTTGGTACAATCTACACATCTCTCCTTTTTAGAGATGCTGCCCTCATTGTTCCATCCTTTATAAGGTCAAAGGTCATTTATCCCTTTTGTGCACTGTTATACTGCCACATTTTTTAAAGGATTTCTTTCAAATTTTGGATGGAGGTGTATCTTGATCAAATCTTCACATCTTTAGTGTTTGGTGATGCTGCCACCAGTGTTCCGTGTATTATAGGGTCAAAGGTCATATTTTGGTGGGTGTCGATCCAGCGTGCGCTCGATCTGCAGGTCATACTTCATGACGGATTTCTTTCAAATGTTGTATGGAGGTGTATCTTGGTACAATCTACACAACATTAGTGTTTGGTGATGCTGCCACCTGTGTTCCGTCTGTTATAGGGTCAAAGGTCATTTTGGTGGCTGTCTTTTGTGCGCTCTGCTGCCACATTTCTTGACAGATTTCTACAGAGATGCATTATACTCTAAATCTACACACATATTCTCATGGTGATGCTGCTCCTACTCTTGACAATAGTCAGAGCCACTAGTGGCGATCTCTACGTCATCCTTTTGTTTCTGGGAGGGGAGAGGGAATCTTTGTCCCTCCTTCGAACATAAGGATGACACAAAATCTTGCCACTGCCGGGGGACACATTCGCATTGCGCGGCAATAGAGATTGCGATATTTCTAGTTTGATTAAGATCTAGGAGTGAGTTGTATAAAATGTTATATTGGCCAAAGAAATCATGCAATATGCAATAAGCAGGTATCATAATGTGATATATGCTCATATACAAGAACGTATTGTTATTATTATGTATTTCAGCTCATCTTACTGTACATTAATAACTTATCAAAACTTTTAATTGATTGATTTCTCAAAATCTTGTGTGTATATTAAAGAGAGTTTCCAAGCTTTTGACATTTCTTCTTAATTAAATCTTCAAAGCAGATGGAACAGCAGATCGATGGTTGGCAGAGAGATGTAAGGAATCGTTTAGATGAACTCCATGAGCGAGTCACAAGACAGATGACCAATGGTGGAAG
Source organism: Mesocentrotus franciscanus (assembly GCA_037976565.1). Lineage (NCBI taxonomy): Eukaryota > Metazoa > Echinodermata > Echinoidea > Camarodonta > Strongylocentrotidae > Mesocentrotus > Mesocentrotus franciscanus. The sequence goes on along the minus strand of CP137674.1, from coordinate 14,411,225 downwards.
CGGCGATACGTACCACAGTGAGGGGGCTCTTGCAATGCTTGCCAGAGATCTCCATGAAGCGTAAGTATATTTATTTTTTTTTAAGCATTTAGAAATAATTTTTTTTTAAATTTGGGTCAGATATTACCAAAACAAATTTCTGGAATGGACTTTCATGAGTTATATATACTTTTATCTGTTGAATGGGAGTACTTTAAACTTATCAGTTAGTTAAAAAAATATATATATATATATATATATATATATATATATATATATATATATATATATATATATATATATATATATATATATTGTACATGTATAGGTAGAGTTTGTATTTTTTTATTAATGAAGATTTAACAAAAATAATTTTAAGTGATCATGAAGCTGTAGTAATTTGCATAAATACTAACATTTTCTTATGTAAGGAAAAAGTGTCTATATTGCACTGAAGATATAGCTACTGCATTTTGAAATTAAACACTGGTTAAGTTGACCTAAAATTTCATTGTTAATTTCCATGATATTTATTATTAATTGATTTATTCATTTTTACCTCTGTGTCAGTACATGAAACTCAGTGTAGAACAAAGGACTCATTTTCAAATGTTCTCATGTTGCACGTTTGGTCAATCCCATTCTTTGTTACAGGAAGCGAATGCTGCAGGGAGAATACAACGCCCTCCATCACGAGATAGAGACACTGAGAACAAGACTGGTCAAGCAAGAGATGGACGTGACCGGTCAGCTGATGGAAGGGAAAGAGATGGGCCGGAGAATGGACAGGCTAGATAGGGTAAATCATATTGACCTTTTCATATCTATGTACAGTCAAACCTGCTTTAGTGACCACCTGTCTACAAGGACCACCTGTCTACAAAGACCACATTTGTTGTTTCCCTTGAAAATGGTTTCTCATTGAAACACGTACTAAATGAACCTGTCTACAAAGACCACCTGTCTACAAAGACCACTTTTTGTGTTTCCCTTGGGCGGTCGCTATAGACAGGTTTGACTCACTGTATTAAAAATCAGCTCAATTCTTGATGTGAATAGTGTATCTATGATTGTCTGTTTGGAGCCAGAAGGGCATTAACTCCTATGCTTTCACACAGAGTTTTAGCCCTTTTGGCTCTCAAGATGATATTCAAGTTTATATTAGTAGTGAAATAGTTCAAGATTTGCTAATGTAGTAGTAGTGGTGGTGGTGGTGGTAAATATCTGTCATGTTCATGTGAATGTGTTTTCATGTGTCCAGCAGGGCACTCTGTGTAATGCTATGTAATGTAATGGGTATTACATACACCTTATTCAGGTTCAAGGATTTCTCCATGAGTAGATCCTGACTTATCATGAATAGGATTAAAAGGATTGTTGAAGTCTAAGTAATTCTGAGATGCTGCATTGAAATACGATTTTCCTGTAATATCATTTTAAAACGGATTATGATTGATCGTTTGATTTATATTTATTTCCTTTAGATATTCACTAACAGATGTTTTTGAACTAGTACAGTAGACGTTGCATAATAGATGGAAGTGAAAACTTGAAGAAAAAAAAGGAAAAAAAATCCCACTTTTTTTTCCACTTTTTTTTTAACACAAAGAAATGATTATGATTGGTCGATGCATAATGCACAGCTGCCAACCATTCCCATTTTGTAGGAATGATTCCTACTTTTAGGCGCTCAAAGTACCATTGTGAACCCTAGATACCCCTCTCTTTCTGAAAACTTCTGTGTAAAAAGTATACAAAAGAGACTCTACCAGTAACTCTAATATTTGCCTTGCAAGATTCCTAATTTTTGCTGTGAATGGTTGAAAGGCATGATAATGTTTCAGGTCCATACATTCACACTCGTATCTTTCTCTTTTCACATTTTGAACCCATAGAAGCTTGGTAAGGTACAGTCAGACCAACAGCAGGTGCTATCCCATCACCTTGGGTTGTCGTCTAGCTCTCCTCAACCCCCTCCAAGGCTGTACAGCGATCAGAAAGACATCACAGATCTTAAGTAAGATTAACTCTTCTATACTGCTAAAATTTATGAAAGGGTCAAGTCAGAAATTATCTCTTGGGAATCAATGTTTGAGTTTAAAGTCTTTTTTTTATTCAACTATTTTTTTAATTGTTGAATTGAGCATATATTTTTTTTTAAATAAGATAAACTTCATTATGCATCTATCTCTTTCAGCAAAAGATGGCTATTTTCAAGTTCAATTCAATTTATTAATTTCATAAAATACAAAGATATAATATAAAATAAAATTGTGCCTGGGAAATCACGATATAAAAGTCATGACATATCAATTTTCAATGCATTGGTTATTTTCCTTATTGCCTTTGCTTTGTTCTAGGACGGAGATGAGTAAGCTACTAGCTTCATTCAGCAGACTTGAAAGTGCTTCTCAAGTTTCCCGCTCCAGCAATGGATCAGCGCCCTCTACTGTTTCTGCCACCACTGTATCTTCCAGCATCAGTATGTTTTAACTTGTGTTCACATTGTTAATATAGTGATGACGTTTATAAAGCGCATTATGTTATATACTTCCATGCGCTTCATGTGGTATACAATGGAAAAAACGGTGATATGAACATATGAAATGAAAATATATGTCTCCTACCTTTACTGATGATAGAGTATTAGAAGTATTACTTTACATATATATATATATATATATATATATATATATATATATATATATATATATATATATACAGTCAAACCTGCTTTAGTGACCACCTGTCTACAAAGACCACTTGTCTATAAAGACCACATTTTTTGTATCCCTTGAAAATGGTTTCTCATTTAAACATGTACTAAAGCAGGGTCGGCCAACCTTTTAAAGCTCGCGGGCCACAGCTAACGATTGGCATAACTTGGCGGGCTGTAGGCCTTCTCCCCACATACACACACTCATGCAATACGTGTACACATCTGGAATTTTGCAAGCATATTGCTTGATTCACAACATATGTATATTCAGGGGCGGATCTAGCTTTTTGCTAAGGGGTTGACCCAATGACGATGCAAAGCATCGTCCACGAAAGCCTAGCGGCGAGGCGATTTTTGTTGTTGCTATTTTGAACCCCAGTAAGTGATGTTTTCCTGGCATCTACTAACACAATGGAGACAATAAAAGGCAGTGCATGATAACGTCTTTTTAATTCAAGTAACAGTTTAATACAAAGTTATATCCAGAGTTATCATGTGTTTTGTTAAGTTACCAGATGAATTGAATATCTTCTCACAATATGCACATTACATTTTCACTCTGCAGCCCAAGGGGCGTTAAACCCCTACCCCCTGAGATCCGCCACTGATATTTACAAACGTTACTGCGTGTGGAAATTTACAAACTAATATTAACACGGCGAGTGATGTTAATGTCGTTACCTGATGTAATGTAATGAGAGGGAATTTGAGGTGTTTTGTATCAACCACGTAACGAGTCAATATGTTGTGAATGATGAAAACAAATTATGGAAATAGAGATAGCTGTGTGCCGCATTACATTTATGAGCTATTTTTCTAATTATTTTTGTCAATGCTCCGCGGGCCGCAGGTTGGCCACCCATGTACTAAAGGACCTGTCTACAAAGACCACCTCTCTACAAAGACCACTTTTTGTGTTTCCCTTGGGCGGTCGCTATAGACAGGTTTGACTGTATATATATATATATATATATATTCTACTATACGAAAAACTACTTGAAAAGAATTACTTTATAATACCATCTAAGGTACTTTATTATTGAAAATAGTAAAATAAAATTCTATCTTTGATAATGATAACAACAAGGGGGTGTAATTGTAGCTCTTAATCCATAAAAGAGTGCACTCTGTTATCACTTAATGTAGAAACATGTAAAACAAGTTTCATCAATAGGAAAAGACTTTAAAGGTAAAGACCAGTTTTGGAAACGCCCCTCTCAAAAAAATGAAATGGAAGCTCTCATTACCAATCATGTGAAAGAATATGTTTTGACTAATACGTGATGATACAAATCTTGCCGGGAAAGTCGGGAAACCGCCTACTAATTGATACATTTGCTAAATTATTATATCTATTGGGACCAAATAGATATCGCGCACGTGGTCGCGTAGTCCCATATACATCTTTCTGTGTCCAGTGCTTGTAACTTTACCAAGACTGGGCCAAATTTCTTATCATTTTGATGGTTCCAGAACCTTGCAGTACACACCAATACTTATATGCTAGATGATAAACCTTTTCTGACGATTCCACAATGTTTCTTTCACAATACAATCGCATGACCAGAACTGGTCTTTATCTTTAATATTGAATTTGATTTTGAAAAGAATTGTGATAATGATTTTCTAAGACTATACTGCCATAGAAAAAGATTACTGAAAAGTAATAGAATAGGGAATTTGAGACATCTCTATTCTGTCATTGACATGCTAATTACTATTAATTAAGTAATCTGGAGACAGTTTGATAAAATGCTTCAATAAATTAGCCGAATACTCTCTGGCTTAGTCTACAGATGATTGAAATTAATTCCTTTCGGAATTCTTAACTAGTAGAATGGCATATATTGATTCATCTGTCATACAACAGAAATTATTTTTTCCATTGGTTTAACTATAAAAAAGATTATGGCACAGCAGAATTATACATAACAAAGAAGTGTACAATGGCAAATATACATTATGTGATCACAAAACAGAAGAAAATACAAAAAGAGGTTTTAAGGAAGTTACAAAACCAATGTGTGCCAGAAAGTAATACAGGAAAAGGAAATGAATCTCCTTAACTCATTTTAATGCCCTCCTATAATGTGTGAATAAACAGAATTTATGATTGATTCAGATCACAGCCCCCAACACTACGCCTCTCTGTAGAACTGTTGAATAGGTGTATAACAGAGGGTACAAAAGAAAATCTGAATCTCGCCTGGCATGTACGTGGTACACATAAAGATAAGCCACATCTGTTAAAACTAAAAGTAAAATAGTTATTCAAAGGGTGCATCCGATTGTTCCAACTAATGGAAAAAATACAAAGTACAAATATCTACACATTGCTTTTAAATTTTTTAGGTAGCAGAAGACACAGGTCCTATCCTTCCTCTGTGTCCTCATTCAAGGGGCCGACAGCGGCGTCATCGTCATGGCAACGAGCAGGGCATCATCATCAGGACAGAAAGAAGAAGACAAGGGGGACCAAAATGGGGACCAAAATGGGGAACAGCGACGGAAGTAGCACGAGCATTGATGACCTGAGCAGCTCCGAGATCTCTCTGCCTCTCAGCATCAGTCATGGGGAGGAGGAGGATGAGGAGAAGAGGAGACAGAGCTTGCAGGGTGGAGGAAACCAGTCGGTAGTTGATGATGATGATGACGACGATGAGGATGTCGATGATTTCCAAGGTGAGGGTTGTAAGAGCTACTAAGTCATATATCCAGATTAATTCATTCTGGACTTCCCAAATTGTTACCACTCGAACGAATATCTAGTCAGTGTAGATATCTCCACCCTAAACTGCTTTTTGTCAAAGGAACACTTAATTAATTGGCAATTGTCCTGGGCTTGATTAATTCAATCAAATTCACCAAATAACTCTCATGAGAAAAACAGAATTGTATAGCACTGACATTAAAAATAATAAAAAAATTCTAACTTGATCAATGTTTGTCTTGATCAATTATGTGATCCTTGGTATTGTTGAATGTTTACCAGTTTAGTAGTGCTTTGTGTGTGTTATATATATATATTATTTTATCAAAACCATCTGTCTTATTTTTAGCATAGAATACGAGGAGTGACTATTGCCTTTTACATTCCTTTAGAATTTAGTGTTTGCTCATTTGCTGGTGCAATTAGCTTTTTAAGTTCTCCATGTATGTCTGAATAAGTAACCTTTTATTATTTGATTCAAGATCAGTTGAAGCAGTTGAATGCCTACCCTTGTTCCATGATGAAAAATGATCTTTTCTTTCTCTTTTCCGGCACCGTACAGATGACCTCAGCCTCTACCTGTCTGACCTAGATACGAGTCATAAGGGCGAAGAGTTTGGAAGCGCCATCTCGCTGGACTCTGGAAACCTTGACCTTGATTTCTTGTGAGAGAGAGATTCAGATGTGGATTTGAACTTTGAACTTTGAACCTCGACTCTGCTGTGCTGAGTTTGCAAGGAAGACTGAAATATGCAACTAATACATGAATGCTGTCAATTCAGACTTAAGGGTCATAAAGACATCGGGAAAATGATTCATTGTGAACTACTAATTAGTATGCTGATTAAATAACTTGAATTTGTTGAAGGTGATTTGAATTCAAGCAGTTTCTACGAAGCAATATCTCTCCCTGTACTAGGATTATTTTTCTGGTACATTCTGACTTTGGACGAGAGAGAACCTTGAGATTTTTAGTTGTAAAATGACCTGTATCCTGTGTGATTGATGTGGATATTGTTGCAAATTGCAAATTCCCTCCATACTGACATAACTTTACTGTGTCCTTCTTTCTTTTGGTTGATACAAATATTGAGATTTCTGGTTGTAAATCAATAACCACCGTGCTGTTTGAATGAATTGATTCTTTTTTTTAAAGTGATTTCAATATATGCAATTTCATCATATCTTTATCAAATTGCAAATTCTCTTCCTACTGACATAATTTTACTGTGCTCTGTGGTGATAAAAAAAAAACATTGAGTTTTCTTGTGAACTAATGATGAGAATGCTGTTTGAATATTGCTTAAGTATTTTTAATTCAAGGTATTTCAACATAGCTGTATTTAATGGTCACAATATTACACTGCATTGGCATAACTTACTGTTAAATTCTGAGTTTGGGGTAAATATAGGCATTTAGATATCAGCTTGTGAACCAATTACCGGTATGCTGTTTGAATGATATGAATATCTATCGTTGAAAATGATATTATTTATTACCGGTAATGTACTGAGTTTCAAAGAGCATTATAAAATAAGGGGAGGCGCGATGGCCCAGTGGTAGAGCAGTGGTCTAGTATCCGAGAGGTCCCGGGTCGAAACCAAGTCGATGCGCTCGTGCCCTTTGGTAAGGCATTAATCCTTATTACCAAGTCCTTCGGAGAGGACTTAAAGCCATCAGTCCCCTGGTTGCTTACTTACAAGCATACACATGGTTTCTTAGCAGTCAGGTTCTCCTTGTTGGAATTATTTTACCATTGACTTCTAATTTGGGAGTAATAAAACATACACACATCAGATCGTAGTACACTGTAGATGCAGGTCATGCTTTTAATTAATGAAAGTAGTTTGAATACTGGGATAAAGCCAGCATTGTTTACTAATTATGCCTGCGCCCACCAAATGTGGTACTGGAGGCATATGTTTTCGGGCTGTCCGTTCGTATGTCCGTCCCGCTTTCTCGTTATCGCGATAATAATTCCATCCATTTCCTATAATGAATTTAGGGCGGAGGCATATAGGAGACGCAGCCGCATTTGTCTTGCCTCTTCATACTTTCACTCTATGGACAGTCCGACTTTTTCTTCTTCATTATTTTTTGTAGTATAGTAAACTGAAAGTGAGGATATACTGTACGTGTATACATGGACAGCAATATTATTGTGTATTGATCTGTACATGTTTTGTGATGCCGCATCTTTAATTATTCAAAACTTGGTGCAGACAAATAATTCTATTTTTATTTATGTTTTTAAGTGTAATCATGCTCTATGCAATAGGTGTAGTAGGATAGAGGATAATATCTTATGAAATGCAATTAGAATCTGCAAAGTATGTGTGCTGAAGAAGTAGCTTGTGTATTGATATACATGTATGTGTATTTAAAATGTTTGTAAATGAATGGAAACTATATGGTTTCCATTAAATGTCAATGGCAGAAAGGTACCCGGCCGCTTGATAGACAACCAATATCTTTTTTCGTGAAATGCAATTATATGCAATCAATCGTTTTTAAAGATTTATTTTAATTATTTACATGATAAATTTATAAAATACTCTGTTTAATCATGACTTAATTCCCACCTTGTAAATCAAGACATTTTAAGTTTCTTTAATTTTATGTCAGTTGGTTTTGTTACATTAGGATGCAGTATTCTGCCATGCATGGGATTTAATTGTTATGTCTCTTTCAGTCTGCACCCTCATGCATTATTGAATGTAATTTCAATATTTATTTCTAGATTTGGTTTCTGGCCCCAGGTTTTCGAGAAAATTACTGAGAAAAGATGAATTTTAGTAAAATAATTTCTCAACCCTATCCCAAGATTTTGTAGTGCTTAGATTAAAAGTAGTACATGCATCTACATGATTTATGTAATCCCAAGTTTCAGCTTCATAGAATAATTGTGAGATGATAATGGTAGTGGTTGTGGTAGTGGTTGTAAGATGTAGAAAGTCTTTGTAGGTTTGGTCATGACGTCAGTTTAGATTAAGCATAATTTCATTTGGCCAATAGGGGGCGTTTGGAGTTTGCCAGCCTAAAAGTCACGAAATTTGAAATGTTTTGTGGACATTGATTCCAGCAGTAATCGAGACAAGCCCAATGTTATTGAACTTTGTGTGACGATAATCCGCTAAAGTGACCCAACAGTAGGCAATAAGGTAAACGATGTCAGCCAAGATAAGTTGCATCTTAGCTATACATTTCTCCAGTGTTGTCGGGCTTAAACTTTGCTTCCTTCAAGTAGCAACGAGTTGTCTGGCCAAAGCGTCTGTACAAAATTTACTGGTTGAACTAGTGTCCAATAGTGCATATAATGTATTCATGAATACACTTTCTCCCTGAGCTCTATAACCCTCACTGGAACAATGCTAAGCACACACCTTCCGTACCCAGTGTGACACACTTCTTAACGAACCCATTCTGAACTTGGTGGACTTCATTGTTCTGGGTTTCAACTCGAGCCTGTGTCGATGTCATCCTTCCTGCAGATGAAGATGCATCATATCCTACATTGTATGTGAAATGGAGAAATTTGGTGTGTTTTCTCTGGCATTCTTGAACTGAGCACCTTCTGTTCAATCTGCAAAATCTACTGTTGTGGCCAGATTGCAGACAGTTGAAACATAGTCTGTTGTCTTGAGCGAACTTGAATCTCATCTCGGGTGTCATGGATTTGAAGCTGTTGCATTCAAACAAGCTGTGATCTTGCTTACACTTCAGGCACTTCATGGGCTTTGAGTTGTCTGTTACCACGGTAGAGTAGTTACTCCTTGCACTCTTCTTTTGACGTTTTAACTCTATTCGTTGTTGCTGTCAGCTCTCCGAAGACAGGATCATTGGCTTCCTTGGCAGCGTTGGAGACGAATCTTACCATGTCCGAGATATCGGGAGAACGCTCCTGCTGTGTGATGTCCCTCACCGATTTTAACCATCTACCCTTCATGTAGAATGGAAGTCTCTCAGCCACCTTCAGCAACTCATGCTGGCTACTAATTTCCTGCAGTAGATTCAGTGCTTGAAGAGTTTCCATGCAGATCCTCAATTCGCCTGCAAACTTCTGCAGCCCCTTCCGGTCATTAGCATGGAAAATTGGACCATTGGTGACTCGTTTGACCCAAGCTTCTCCTATCTTTTATTTGCCACCAAAGCGTTCCACCAACAGCTCTCTGGCTCATTGGTATCCATACAGTGGTTCCATGAACACACAGCACTGTATGATCGATGCCATATAACTTCACCTTCACAGCAGTGATACAACTTCATGAGCTTCAACCCACTGTCGAGTGAAGATCGCCCAATTAGGTTGTCAAATGACATCATGAATTCATGGAAGTGGAAGCTAGGGACTCCCATCGAACTTCATCATCTCCACATTAGCCAGACTGATGGCTTCCTACAATCATTGTAGCTGCACTTGGGTCTGTAGATGAAATTATTGGTTGTCGGTATTGTGGTTGTTGAACTTGACCTGATACTGGAAACGAACCCAATCGCTGAGCTGGATAGGGAATAGTTTCTTCTAGAAGCTCGTGTTCCTTGGCATCATGACCGCTGACATTATGATGATGTTCCCTGGCATGTCTGCACTTTCTTGCTCCTACCTAGCTGGCATTCTGTTGAATGAAACTCCTTTTCCCCACACTCTACACCTTACTGCCATACTTGTGTTGTGCATACACGACTTCTTCTGCCTCTGCTGTGCTAAGTTAGGCACGTAAGAGTAACTGAGCCTTTCTTTGCTTAAGCCATATTTCTTCCAGTGCTATCTCTTGTTCTTCCTGGAGAACTGCTAATTCTGCTGCCAACACAGCCCTCTTGGCATCTTATGCAATGTATCTTAACTTGGCTGTCATCGTCTACTTTATTTGCCTACTGTTGGGTCACTTTAGCGGATTTAACATTAACAGTTTAACAAACCCAAGTCCACATTAAACTAGCTTCAACGCTCCTCTCCATTCCATGCTCTATCTCGCAATCACTATACTGACACACGTACATCATCCATCACCATACTGTACCATAGATCTGCACGTGTACAAATCAGTTGTCGACTGCCAATAGATGTGTCTCGAAAACTGTAATTTTGAACTCTTTACCATGGCTCCATCTCATGTCCCTCCCGTCAAGTCGATCAGAATGCTATAATTCAATGATTCTATCAATTCCTATTGTTGTCCGAACAAACAAAGCAGAAATTCAAGTAGGGAGAAGAGGTTAAAAATCTGTCTTGTTTCTCAGGGTTACTGCCAGTGATTTTTCTTTTTTCCTTTTTTCTATAACTTATTAAATTTCAAATCGGACAAGAGATGGCGCTTTTACATTAGTTTGGCATCTCCACCAGTCATTTTGGAAAGTCAATGAACTCGGAAGGTAAACCTCATGACCTGCTTTATGAATTAGGTTACGCTGTCTTCATTGCAGATGAGAAAAAAAGAGAAACCTTTTCACTTTTCAGTTTGAGCTTGCATGAGAAGTAGTATTGTACAGTCCATATTATTAATAAAAATATTCATAAACTTGTGTGAGCTGTTAATATGACCTACGTCTGTACTCTTCAAATTTGAAAATGTGATTCTATGTCCATGACCAAATTTTGATATACTGTAAATATAGGTCATTCTGCAGAAGTTTCATCTACCCAGGTGTGAAGAAAGATCGAAGCCCCATATGTTGTCACAAGATTGAGGTTGATGAGTTTACAAAGCAAATGTCAACTTCTAATACGAGACTTAGAGATAGTATTGAATTTACTGATTGTAGAAACAATGATTGGTAAATAACTTATGAGAATAAAATTGTGATCCATACTTGGTATGTGTTTTGTGTGAGCCATTTGTTGTTTTCTTATAGCTCACTATATTTCAAAGATATTACAGTGTTAATATTCTAATATTTGAATATTTTAAAGATATTTAATATTTCAATACTTTAAAGGTATTACAAAGTTTTGCTATGGGGTCATGAATTTGGTTCAAATGAACATACCGGTATTGGAAGCATATGCGATTGTACAATATTCAATGATCGTTGTCGCGGTTGAAATCGAGTCTAAAGTGATGAAATTGTAAATAATAAACTCTTTATGTTGTATAGCGCCCTCTCAAGACTGATATTACTTTAGCTTTAAAACAATGTTTCTTGACTACAATCGACCAATTTGCTATTCCCGTTTGGAAATTATATATCAGAACTGCATATTCTGAGATTTCCATGGTCACAGCTATCATGGAATGGCCTTATATAGAGTCTAGGTGCTATTTGAAATATTTGAAATTTACCGGGAGCACCGGTAAATTTTGATTATTCAATTTGCTCGAAAGCAGAAGTGTTTGCGGGGCTAAATTTGTTAGTGCTTATAATACATCCACAGGTATAGCGGGCGGAACGTGCCATATTCATGACAACTATACAACTATACATCCATCGAATGGATGTATAGTTTTATCCAATCAGAACGCAGGAAACTGTACCACTATACAACCATACAACCATACGAATATACGGCTATGCATCCATCGAACGCATGTATAGTTTCCACTGTGCGGGCCGAAGTGCCATAAATGTCACAACTATACAACCATACAACCATTCAACCATACGACTATACAGCCCTCGAATGGACGTATAGTTTTTACCAATCAGAACGCAGGAAACTGTACGTGTTTACACAAGTGTATAGTTGTAAACAAGTACAGTCTAGTTGTAAACACGTACAGTCTAGTTGTAAACACGTATAGTCTAGTTGTAAACAAGTACGGCCAGGCGTGACAGAGTCCAGCTGCTTGAACGCCTTGAAGGGGGCACATATTACGGCAGTCAGAATTAACACTAGCAAAGATTACATACTGTCTCGCTGCTATAAGTTGGTGATTACGACCATCTGGCTGATTGGTGTTCTTGTGTTCAGTCGCTATTGGGAAGGAAGTTATATGACATATCATTTTTGTATTAGGGTTGGTTCAGAAGAGCAAATTCTAACCACTTTCTTTACTAATAAATACATTTTTTTTACTTGTAATGTAAGTATTTGCCCATACAGCATTACAGCCAAAAAAAGAGAGAATGAAGGAAATGGAAAGAAAAAGGACGAGAGGAGATAAAGGGAACTAAATAAAGAGGAAGAAGAAAAGAAAAGAAGGGGATATCAGTTGCGATTTTCCCGCCAACTAGTTGTCGATCGGGGCAAAGACCCTTGCCTCCCCAGCCAAAAAAGGGAAGGGAAAGGGAAAGAGGAGAGCTAAAAGGGAACAAAAAAGAGGAAGAAGAAAAGAAAAGGATGAAAAGAAGGGGAGATCTGTTGTGATTAATTCGGCCAACAACGTGTGGATCGGGGGGACTGAAAGGCCCTTGCCCCCATCAAACTTAAAAGAGAGAGAAGGAAGGGAATGGAAAGGGAAGAGGAGAGAAAGGGAAAGGAAAAAAAAGAGGAAGAAAAAAGGTGGGGGAGATCAGTTGCGATTTTCCCCGCCAACAAGGTGTGGATCGGGGGGCCGAAAGGCCCCCCCTCCTCTCGGAGAAAAGAGAGAGAGAGAGAGAGAGAGAAGGAAGGGAAGGGAAGGGAAAGAGGAGAGAAAGGGAAAGAAAATATAGAGGGAGAAAAGAAAAGGGAAAATAAGGAAAGATCAGTTGCAATTTTGATCGCTTCTTCTATCATCATTGTACAACTATCATTGTACAAATATATTTATTAATTAATGTATTTATTCCTGTTTGATAACAATAATATGAATATAAATTCATAACAGCAACAAAATGCAGAAGAAAACTATTTTCAGGCAGAAAGAAACGCAAAAATGATCATACATTTGCATGTAAGTGTATCATTAGAATTATTCAGATTGTTTCTATCATCTCCCTGGTTTTATCACATCTTGTGAAATAGTATGCATTTAAGCATACGGAACTTGTTTGTGTATTCGTATGAAAGAAAGCGTTTGGAACTTATAATGCACATGTGCCATTTACTGCAGTTGCCCCCCAAATAGAATTTAAGCATGGTTTATTTCTAATTCGATACTAGTGATTTACAAATTTTGCTGAAAATGACATAATTTTCCGGGATTTTCCTCACTTTTTAATAAATTATACTTTTTATGCGTTTGTTGGAAAATGACAAATTCCCAAAATTACAGTCAGGCAAGAAATATATTTGAGGCCTACATGTCTGGGCCCGCGGAACGGCGGGGCTCAGGGGGCTCGAGCGCCTCCCTTGAAAAGTATAATAAAGAAAAATAGAAAGAAAGAAAAAGAAATAAAAAAAGTGACCTGCCAGTGTCACAATAATATAATAATAAGGTATCAAAATATGCTCATCTGACCGTAATTAAATACCAAAAACCCCTGAGCTTCCGGGGGCTCTCGGGGGCTCTGCCCCTTGGACCCCACCTAGGGCGGGCCCCTGGATGCTCATCTGACGGCAATTTAAAGGCCAAGTCCACTCCAAAATAACTTACTTTCAATAAAAGCAGAAAAATCAGACAAACCAATCAAAACAAGTTTGAGCAAAATCGGATAACTAATAAGAAAGTTATGCATTTTTGAAAAAGTATGTAAAACTATGAAACAATGAGAATCACAACACAAATTGCCAAGATGGTTATCAGTTTGTGACGTCATGTCCTCACAACTTATCAATTGCTTTATAGCTTAATCCCATTAATTTCCTTTTTATCCCCAAAACTTGATTTCCCCATGCCTTTGCCCAGGTTATATGATTTGTATCATATTGCGTGCATGACATTTCCCAAAAACTTTTATGAATTTTGAAGAATTGATACTATTTTCTGAATATTGTATTTCATAATTATTGATTTTTATATGAATAGTTTATCAAAATTCAATTTTCATGATTTAACTGGACAAAAATTACTCTTTATTTGTGCATCCACACAAAAACATATTACTAACAATCTAACTTGGATGCTGGTGTGAAGAAATAAGATTCTTAGGGTGAAAATAGGAAATTTATTATCAATATAAAGAAAATAATTAGTGGATAGTGAGGACCATACGTCACAGACTGATGAGTGAGTTGCTAATTTGTGTAGTGATTTTCAAAGTTGTTCATGTCATCAAAAATTCATAACTTTCTTATTAGTTATCCGATTTTGCTCAAACTTTTTTTGATTGGTTTGTCTGATTTTTCTGGTTCTATTGAAAGTAAGTTATTTTGGAGTGGACTTGGGCTTCCCTAAAACTCCTGAGCTACTGGGGCTCCGCCCTGGACACAAAGCCAATTAGTGTCCTGCCAGTGTCACAAATATGGTATAAAAATATGGTCATCTGACCGTAATTAATTGCCCATACGCCCTGAGCCCTTGACCGCCGGGGCTTTGCCCTAGACCACACACCGATTTACGCTACGCTCTACCTGATCGTAAATACTTTAGCCTCCCCCCACCCACTTTGAAAAACGTTCAGCAGGGCCTGCATGTAAGAGTGGTGGTGATGCGGATTTTGTTCTGCCCCTCCCCCCCCAAAAAAAAAAGATTATTTTGCTCATTACGCCACTGCTCTAGTGGTCACCAATACGTACCAATATTTGGCTGGCACAATTTCAAATTTGGGCCCCCTAAGAAATCCAGATCCGCGCCTGATTGTAGATACAAAATCTGTTTTACATCCTGGTTGTGAACAGAATAAAATTATTTTACACGGAAATATAAATAATGAAAATCACCAAAGTTCACAAGCAAAGGTAAAAACAGTATAAAACTAACATATACGAATAACACGTTTAATTATTTAGTTTACCTCAAACTTAGGCGTAAAAATTAGCTTTGAAGTATGTGGAGGGTCTGAACCAGTATGACCAGTGGCAATTTATTACGGCCAGATACCTTATAAGGTGGGGTGTGCGTTCATGATTTCATTTTTTGGTTGAAAAAAAGAGGTATACCTGCTAGACGAAAGGGCGACTGTTCTACCTTCATGATGGGAGTGACTTCGCTTTTAAAGGTGGATGGAGGGGATTTCTGCAAAGTGAACAACAGTTATATCGGGTCAATGTCGCTATTCGTAAGGACCGCTATTCATAATCTGAGAAAAGGTCATTATTCCTAAGGACCGCTATTCATAATAAAGAGGGTCGGTATTCATAATATAAGAAGAGGGTCGCTTTTCATAATACAAAATCGGGGCGCTATTCATAAGGATCCCTATTCACCTTACTAGAAAAGGGTCGCTATTCATAAAACCACGAGAGGGTCGCTATTCATAATATGACAAGATGGTCTCTATTCATAAGACGACGAGAGGGTCGCTAATCATAATGCGGAATGAGGTTGCTTTTCATAAGGGTCATTATTCATTAGGTCATTATTCATAATCGAAGAAGAGGGTCGCTACTCATAATAGTAGGAAAGGGTCGCTATTCATAATACGAGGAGAGGTTCGCTATTCATAAAAGAGGAGAGGGTCGCTATTCATCAGGCGCGCCGGAAGCAGTTTGGAATGGGGGGCAAACATTCCAGGGGCTCATTTCAGGGGCAGTGGCGTAATGAGCAAAGACATTTGGGGGCGTGGGGTCAGGGGCTTTGCCGGGAGTCAAATGGCGGAGCCCCGGAAGCTCAGGGGTTTAGGCATTCAATTACGGTCAGATAAGCATATTTTGATACCTTATTTGTGACACTGGCAGGTCACTAATTGGCGGGGTCAGGGGCTGAGCCCCTGAAACCAGGGTTTTAGGCATTTAGTTATGTTCAGATGAGCATCCAGGGCCCCGTCTAAGGGCCTCTGGCGGGGTCCAGGGGTTTTAGGCATTAAATTACGTTCAGATGAGCATACTTTGATATCATTTGCAGGAGGTCCAGGGGCTGAGCCCCATGAAGCTCAGGGTTTGAGGCATTTAATTATGGTCAGATGAGCATTCAGGGGCCGTTGGTGGGCTCCAGGGGCAGAGCCCCGTTAGCTCGAGGTTTTAAGCATTTAATTACGGTCAGATGAGCATATTTTGATACCTCATTTGTGACACTGGTCACTCATTCTTTCTTTTTCTCTTTCTTTCTTTTTCTCTTTAAAACAAAAAGTGAGGGGCCTCGAGCCCGAGCGCCGTTCTGCAGGCGCTGATATGAAGGCTTCTAAATAAGCATATTTTTGCCTGACAGTGAATTTGGGAATTTGTAACAAACGCATAAAAAGTATAATTTACAAAAAAATTGAGAAAAATCCTGGAAAATCATGTCATTTCAGCAACATTTGTGAAACTGGTATCGAATTAGAAATAAACCACGTTTGAATGTTATTGGGGGCAACTACTCCCCCAAGCCCCGCCCATCAGTACGCCAGTGTTTATGGGCTCATGTCTTCACCCCAATAATACAAATCACATACGCTTTCCCATCCTCTCACAATATTCTTTCTTTTTCTCTTTCTTTCATGGGCTAACATAAATTGTAATATTCATAATTTCAGTTGCACTATGTGAATGACTTTAAATAGTTTCTTATCTCGTTTTGCCGCATTTCTGAATGTTTCTTGCCATCTCCCCTCACCTGTGATATAGGGAACCCCTTTGTCTGTCTCTTTCCCCCATCCTCCCCTCTCTCTCTCTCTCTCTTCTCTCTGTGTTTCTCTCTCTCTTTCTTCCTTTCTCTTTCTCTCTTTCTCTCTCTTTCTCATCACTCTAACTCTCCCTCTCCTACACCTCTCACTTTCTCTTTCTTTAAAATTTGAATTTGATCAATGAATTTTTATGAAATGTCTATATGCCTGATTCATGATTTATGTCATAGGCCTATTTTGTGTTATTTAAATTTGAATTGCAATTGTATTGTATCTTTGTGAAATGGATCGCAATTCGGCCGTTGGCCGTGATGATCTTTAATAAAAACCATTTCAATTCCATTTCTATATTTCTACGATATTCGCGTATCGCTATTATAAAATCCTCCATTGATAAATATAGGGGCATGCGGATTGTTTGGAAATTCAATTCCTGTTTACTCTCCTTTTCTTTGAATGGAATATAGTTTGCATGTGATTCAATTCAGGTTTTATTATTTTTTATTTTCTTTTGGTTAAAAATACCAACCATACAAACCATTTTTACTCCTTTACTGCTTTTTTTTTTATTGGGGCTTTTAGGGAAATGCGTCCCCCACTTTTCGTTTTGGGGGCGAAGTGGAGGGCAACCGCCCCTGCCCCCTCCACTTCCGGCGCCCCTGCTATTCATAATAGGAGGAGAGGGTCGCTATTCATAAAACGACGAGAGGGTCGCTATTCATAATACGACGAGAGGGTCGCTATTCGTAAGACGACGAGAGGGCCGCTATTCATAACGCGGGATGAGGGTCGCTATTCATAATATAGTAAAAGGTCGCCTATTCATATTACGAGGAGAGGTCGCTATTCATAATAGGAGAAGATGGTCGCTATTCATAAGGGTTATTATTCATAATATGAGAAGAGGGTCGCTATTCATGATACGAGGAGAGAGTCGCTATTCATAATATGAGAAGAGGGTCGCTATTCATGATACGAGAAGAGAGTCGCTATTCATAATATGAGAAGAGGGTCGCTATTCATGATACGAGAAGAGGGTCGCTATTCATGATACGAGAAGAGGGTCGCTATTCATATACACGGAATGAGAGTCGTTATTCATACAAATTAAATAGGCCTATAAGCAATAAACAAAATAAACAAACAAAGGAAAAATTGGATGGAGGACACCCCACGGCCAGGCGCGGA